>CAAE01014993.1:75682-133772 GCA_000180735.1 Tetraodon nigroviridis | reverse complement strand
GAGACTCTTCTTAGATCACATGCTTTTGCTGAACAAATGTTGGTTTTTGCACATGTCTGTAGACTCTCGTTACTTGTGAAGGTGTCTCTGAAGACGTTTCCCTTCTTTCCAGAAGGCTTCTTTAGTTCTGGGTTGAGCAGTGGTTTTTGAAGCAGGGCCGGGTTCGACGTCTCCCTCCAGAGATTTGCTGTATCGTAGTATGGAGGACGTGTGTACGGATAGAGCGTATAAGTGAATTAACCTTATTTGGATGTGCAGATGAGCTAAATGTTTTGGTTTTGTTCACTTTTTCATGCAGTTTTGATCGCTCACATTCTAATTTTCTGAATTTTGTGTTCAAAGCTTTTCTTTGTTTAAATTAAATCAAATGTTTCTTTAACTTTTTTAATTTTTTGCTTGTGTATATGGTCATTTTTGGTTTTTTGTTAATGGGAAAGAAAGTCTAGGATTACATAATCATTCTTATCTATCTATATATGCTTTTTTTTTTCGCCAAACATAACCCTGGAGCACGTCAGAATTGCCTGTTCTGCACAAATGTGTGATACCTAAGTGGCTTATGACACTGGACTGAAATTTAAACTGAATAAGAAGGGAGAAAAAAATCTATTTTTGCCTCAAATTTTTGTTTTATTTTAACTCGGCCCTAATGCGTGCAGACATTAAAGTAGCCAAAAATACGGCCTCTGCCCTAAAGTAGGTTGAAAAATGAAAGTGATTGAATAACGGTCTGTATTTGCTGCAACAAATGCTTAAAACAAGTAAAAGCCGGACCTGATTTGCTTATTTTGAGGTTGTCGAACACTCCTGTCGTCAAACATTTTGATGTTTTGACAGATCCCTGCTTAAATATGGCGTATATTCAAAGATTATAATTGAGAGTTGTGTGTCCACAGTTCCAGCAACAGTAGCACTCTGTGACCTCCCACCTGTGAATGGAGGCGTTAGGATTTGGAGTCTTTAGGGTATAGGCTCTCTAGGATACAGGTTCTGCTGGAGGTACAGTTGTATATAAAGTTTAGGCACCCCTCTGGTTGCAAAATATTTGACCCTATCTTCTCAGAAAACAATGACAATGGCATATCGGTTCATTTACCCGTAAAAGCTGTGTACTGGCTTGTTTTCCACACACAGATTTTTAGCATAGTAATCTTCATTTGTATGAAATTAAACCGAATGTGAAAAATAGGCTGCGCAAAAATATATATATATATATATATATATATATATATAATATAAATATATATAACACTGAGTAATCGGAACACAAATTTGGATTGATGAGCTCATTAAGCCTTGAACTTCATAGACGGGGGCATCCAAAAGCTAACTCAAAGATTTCAGCTGTCAGTGAGGACACGAAAGGCCACAGGCACAGTTGGTGTTAGAGCCAGAAGAGGCGGGCTAAGAAAAATATCAGAGGCAAAGACAAAGGATGATTAGAATGGTCCAAAACAACCCACAGACCACCTCCAAAGGCCTGCAAGGTCGTCTAGCTGCAGACGGTGTCGCTGTGCATAGTCCAACAATACAGCAATTTGCACAAGGAAAAGCTGGATGGGAGAGTGACGCGGAAGAAGCCTTTTCTTTGCAGATGCTACAAACTGAGTCGCTTGAGGTATACAAAAGCACATTTGGGCAGTATGCATGGCGGCAAAAGAACACTGCATTTCCAGAAAAACACTTGCTACCACAGTAGATGGTGGAAGCTCCATCATGCTGTGGGGCTGTTTGGTACTGGGAATCTTGTTAAAGTTGATAGACCCAAATGAAGTTGTGGCCCCAAACACCCAATGATTTATAAATAAAAATGAGGGCACTTGTCAGGGTCGCCCAAACGCTTTCATACAACTGTATTTTCTGCTGAAATGAGGCTGAACCTCTCGTTCTGCTTGAAAGAATTCACAATGTACAGATGCAAAATAAAAAAGACATAAATCAGGAAAGACGTTATGTTTCAGTTCAGACAGAAGGATCATTCATGTCTTGTTTGCTGATGTGTTTCAGTCACTGATAGTCAGCTCGACTGCTTTTAACTTAACAGCTGCGTCATATGCATTTCTTCTTGCATTTTCTTTGATGATTAACTGTTCATGTGACTTTTATTCACTGGTGAAACGCGAGGTTCTTTTAGAATTTATATTTTTAAAATGAAATGTATATTGGAAATAAAATGATCTCAACAGTAATTTTCGTGTTTATTTTAAATATACTTTCAAATCTTTACAGTTTATTTTTAATTTAATATAATGCGGTCAGCTTTGAGTCATGGCTGAAAAATGTTAAATATTTGAATTATTTCTTGGAAGTAAAGTTTCTCTAATTGTTAAATTCACTTCACTTCATCATCGCTGCGACCGTGAACGCAACATAAACTGTTTTGTAGCGCCACCTGGTGTCCACGGGGCCACACTGCAACAGTGGTAAAAAGTGAAAACATGTCAGCAGAAAGACGTAATAAAAGTTCAATTTAAATCGTCTGTGACCATCTATCTAATCAGAAAAATCCCAGTCAATTATCAGATAAACCCTGATCAGAAAGTTTTAATATGACTTAAGGAACTCCCGAGATAAACTGTTAATGCACAAACACACGCGCGAAAGCAGTGTGCTATATTTTTAACCACTAGAGGGCAAACAAGAGCTGCAAATCCGCGTCTCATTCGTCCAGATTTACACGGAGAAAATTGAACATTTCTACAGAATTTGTGATTGTCTTTGCCCTTTACCTAAAAAAATATAACACAAATAACTATGTATCTGCTTAAACCTGCATATTTACAGTCCGTTTTAACCCTAACCTTTATTGCACATAGACACCCACTGACTGTGTCTAGTCAGGATGCTGCAGTCTGATGTCTGTGGGGAGGGTTGACCTGTGGTAGCGCTTCCTCCTGCACTAAGGATGTCTCAGTCTAGTGCTGAAGGAGCTCGCTAGGGCCTCCACAGGGAGTGCAGAGGGTGGGTGGAGTTACTCCAGATGGAGGCCAACCTGGCCAGCATCCTTCTGTCCTCCACCTCCTCGTTGGAGTCCAGGCTGCCGCCCAGGACAGAGGCAGCTCTCTGAACCAGCTGGTTAAGAAGCTTTCTCCTCAGCAGGTGTAGGGGACTCTGGTCCTGGGACTCTGGGACTTGTCCTCACGTACTCTGTACTGTTGGTGAGGGAGTCGGTTGTCCACACCACCAGTGGATCACTGCGTCATCCATGCCCAGGTCAATACGAGAAAGGCGCTTAAACCCTGATTTTTTGGAAACCCTAATCTCTAATAATAAGAAGAGTGCGCACCCACAACAATGACAATTTCCCTTTTTGTGTCTGGGCTGCTGGAACAGTAACCTGTGGGCCTCGGAGGCACACAGGAAAAGAGCCCCAGAAGTCCACGAATGAGGTTAAGATAGATTAGTGGAACCTTGATTGCATGTTCGGAGGGGCCAGAGGGACAGGCCTTTACATTTAAAAGAAAAGGGAAAAAGCACAATTTCTGGCTGACGTAGATAATAAGTGGCAAAAAGAATTACCCAATTGATTGTTGTGCAGGAGCAGGGCCAGATTGTGGACTGGATGAAAAGAAACTATCGGCGAGTGGCAACGTGAGCTGCTGTGAGCTCAGTCTTAGGGGAACACAGGCTGTGATTAATCGAAGAGCTGCGTGCTCACTGACGTCATTCTGCACGCTCGTGTCCAGACCTGAGCGCAGAAACAAATAAGGAGCAGCATATATATTTCTAATGTGTTCTCACCCACTCATGGGGGTTACTGATGGTAATTATAGAGGAATGCACAATAGATGTGTGACCTTTAGATGCCAACTGGATCTGCGAAAGACTGAAGGGGCTCGGGGTGGATGCTCTGCTTTGACTCTGGGTCTGACAAAAGAGGTTTGGATAAAGCAGGAGAGGCCTTTAGAGCAACTGTGATTCTGAGCAATCAGATCAGAGGTAACGAGAAAGTTAGAGCTCCTAGAGTTGCAGAGATATGATCATATAAGAAGCATATCATTCTGAGACAAAAACAAACAAACAAACAACCAAAAGACCCCCCACGTCTGCATTCCATCACTCCGGTGCTGCCTGGGGGAGGGAGGCAGGCCAGCACAGCCAGGCGGGGGCCCGGGGCCAAGACACAAGGGCGGGCGGCAAAGAAGAGGAAACGCAGGGACCCACAAAAAAACACCGCGGAGCGCGGGCGCAACCGGGGGCCACACGACGGGCAACAGAAAGAAGGGGCGGGAACACGAAAAGGAGGGAACGCCGCCCAAACCCAGACCGCAACGCGGATTCTGAGCAATCAGGTCAGAGGTAGCGAGGAAGTTAGAGCTCCTAGAGTTGCAGAGATATGATCATATAAGAAGCATGTCATTGTGGAGCAAAAACAAACAAACAAACAACCAAAAAACCCCCCACTTCTGCATTCCATCACTCCTGTGCTGCCTGGTTGATTTATTCAGTCCATCACATCCATTCGGTGGCCCTTTGCCAATACAGAATGGCTGTCTGCAAATAAGAGGAAGCTCATGTACCCAGAGAAAAACACGTCTGATCTCTGTCTCAATGGTTGGCGACACTACTTGCAGCAGAAGGAATTTGCTGGAACACTAGAATGATGGAACTCGTCCCAAACCCAGACCTCAACTCTGGCATGCAAACTTTGGGGGATTCTGGACAGATGGTGTGAACAGATTTAGCCTCTGATGTGCAGAAGACAAGGTAGAGCTGTCAGCGAGATCAGCTGCGAAAGGTGGACCCGGCAAACATTTGTTTCACTCCAAGTCAGCACGTGCATATTTCATCATTATTACATAAAATTGTGTTCTAGAGGCAAAAAAATGAGGAATAAAAGGTCTGAATAGTGATTGGACATGCCAGTAGTGCACCGGTCTCCTGCTATGGCACGTGAGCTGGCCTGATGTTGCCAGTGTACTTCGGAAATCCTCCCCCTGGCTCAGCGCTCAGTAAATCTAATCCTGTGGTGAGTATCTACGTGTGCCGCTGTGCTCACCATCCGTCTACGTTAATCCTGCGCCTGGTTTTGTTTTGATGCCAGCGGTTGATAAAGCGGAGACACTCGTGGTTTCAGAAGGTGAAGAGTGTTTCCCCCACAGTCACACCTATAAACACACCATTTACAGCGACGCTTCCAGGAGGATTTGCTTCCCAGTGGGTTGGAAACGAGAGAAAAATGGAGTTCTATGTTTAGCCTAGACAGCGAACAGCGCTGCGTGCAGCCAGTGGAGTACAAGGACAGAGAAAATATGAGCGAGCAGACGCAGCAACCTCAAGGTCGAGCACACACGTCAGTCCACACACGACCCTTCAAACGCCACACACAGGACACAGGTGGAAGAGGAAGAGAACGAGGAGGAGAACCCACGCAAAAGAAAAAGTCAGCGAGTTCCCTGAAGGTTCCTGTTCAGAGTGCTGGGGCGTAAACACCAATCCTAAAAGCTTTCACACGTCTGTTTTAGCAGGGATGAGTATATCGCACATCCACGAGGTCAGAGGAACCTTTTTCCAAGACCCTATACATGTCAACGGTGTATATTTACACAGGATGCCGCCGCTTTTAACACAAATCAAAAGGTCTAACGTTTGCAAATGAAGAAACGACGCTTTCCTATAAACAAGCAGGCTGATTTGCAAGTAAAATCATTAGTTATTTTCTCTTTCCAAGCAGGGTTAGTCAATCTGATTTAAAAACAAATAGTCCACCAGTAAGAGAAAAAACACGTTGAATACTAATTCAGAAGAGCCAGTAGATGATTTTTTTTATCAGATTCCTCCCGAGTCTGTAAATTGTCTTTTCCTCCCAGATTGGATGCTGGAGGAATAGACAGTTTAGGAGGAGGCAGAAAAAAACCCTAAAAACTCATCCAGGGGGATGTAGCCTGACTTCTGGACTTTGCCTTTCTTTGTGGACCAAAAGGCTGCCCGTCAGCATCTGCACATCAGGTGCACCAGGTGAGAAAACCCACGTGAGTACATGTGATCACCGTGATCCAGACGCAACAAGCAGCAAAGAGTGTCCGAGCAGAACTAAAACGGCCATAATAGGGGAAAACAATAATGGCCGTTTGTCACAGACTCTCTCCACCCTCCGGTTAAAAAAAGACACTTTTCTCTGCCTGTTTTAAACGACCCCTTTGTGCAGAAACTTGTGAAATAGGCAACCCAGCTGAATGTGATATAGTTGCTGGGCAATACTTTTATGATGCTCTGGTATAACATGCAAAACTGTTCTACAGCCCTATTCTGTACCCTGAGAAGCTGCATCCAGAAAATAGATGCAGAAAATCAAGAGTGAAACAGTGGCTGGAGGAAGGCAACATTTAAACCCGTATGATTTCTGTTCTAGATAAACCATGTCAGTACTTCAAGGGACATGCTGGGATATGATCAGTGCGGCTGGAACCCTTCAGATGTCAGCTTTGGACGGTCCGTGGGATTTAATTTCACCGCCTAATCAAGAAATAATTTTAGAAAATTCACTCTCTAATCAAAACCATGACCAAAACCAAGCTTCGCCACCCAGGAGCCCATTAATCTGGATCGACATGCTTGTCAACTTCTGTATTCCTTTTTTCCCTCAAATGACAGCTGCATAATTTCAGTTCTCTTTTGTAACCAGCTTAATGTGAGGCTGACAGCTTCAGTGTCAGCACCAGCTGAAGGTTTTTTTTAAATAATTGTTTGTGAACATGTGCCTGTTTATAATGAGAGCAACGATGAGCCCTTCTGGTGTGGGGGATCAGAGGGAAGAACGGGTAGCTGAGAGAAACAGGGGGGCTTGAACGGGGATTCGGAGAGCTTCAAGTAAACCAGCTTTCATTCACTAATTGGCCTCCTGGCTTTCACGTTGGCATATTCCCTTCAAAGATCCCAGGGCCTCGTGTGATGCCAGATCATGATGTGATATCACCTGGTTGGCAGCTGGTCTTCCAGTAAATATGACCACTGACATTTTAGCCGGTTAATAGCAGTGTGTTTTTTGGTTTTGTTCAGGCCTTGACGGCTTGGCTTTAAGTGAAAAGTCAATGATTCACAACCCTGATGGAGTGATCAGCTGACAGTAGAGGTAAACCAGATTCAGTGCAATTTATTCCGTTCCACTTTAAACTCTTGGTTGTGTCTCTGTACTCTTGACAAACTTGTATGTGTGTACAGCAGAAATGTACATCCCAATGTGATCTTTGCAGGATGGCGTTAGCCCCCCCAGTGGAATGTTTACAATATGATTCACTTCAGACGGAGTCAGAAACACGGGCTCAAGTATCTGTGAAGTTACAGATTAGCAGGAAACTGCTCGGGGACCTGAAGCAGCTCAGACCGCTTTGATATAAAACACACTAATGCAGTTACAGAGCCGAAGCTCCGCTGCCGCTCACTGCTGCACAAACACACCCAGCTCCTTTAAGGCCGCGCGTGGAACTTATGAATAACTAACAAAGAGAAATGTTCTCCACCTCCTGTCTGCTCGCAGCCTGCCAGCCACAGCCGAGGCCCAGGCGTCAAACCTCAAAAATATCACCGAATTTGCACGCGTCAGCACATCTGTGTCAACATGCTCTTTGTTGTGTCACCGCGCGGAGCTCGCAGCGGCCATGCTGAGGCAAAAATTGTGAAGCGCAGATGTGGAATGATTGAAGGAAATAAGCTGCCAGAAGCTTTGGTCCTTAGGTGGGTTCGTTCTGTGTATCTGGACAATGGCCCACTCTGAATCCGGTTGTTCTGTGGGTCAGTCAGTCCGTCCTGCCCTCACCCACCAACGCCACTTTCCGCCCTGTTCTGCCGGATAGCAGCTGCACATTAGCGTTCTCAGCCATTCTCCCTCTGAAGCCCAAAGTCTGCCTCTGCAGACTCTTTTCATGTCGTCTTTTACAACATCAGTCACCTGGTTCTCCTCCTCCCGCTTTCCCAGATATTACAACCTTGAGAGATTTGCTGCAATATTTCTCATTCGTCTTTAAATATTTTTCAAGAAAAACCAATTGAACCAGCAATCAAATAACAACTTACTTACAGCAATGAAAGGCCTTGTTTATCATCTGTTCTTCTTATTCATTAAAAAAAAAAAAAAAAGCATCACATTAGTGGACTTATGGAGAAATGGTTGTTTCTCAGGTTTATCGACCCTCATGAGTATATGCTGTGATAATCTCATCTCCAGCTCGGTCAGAAGAACAGACACCCAGCTAATAAATCATTCAACAGCCCCAACAGCGTTATGCTGTTGAAGGCTCTGTGAAAAGGGGCTGCAGCTTGTGTAAACGTGCACAAACGCATGCGGGAGCAATGAAAGATAGAAGCCGCGTTGGGGATGCTGATGAGGAGCCTTTCGGCCTTGAGAGGCGGACATGTCGGCCTGCATCGAGCCAATTTTTCTCCAATCATCATCGCAATCTCAGCGCTGACAAACAACTCGGAACGCTCCTGAGTGGGCCTGCACAGGCAAGGAAGCAGAGCTGCAGGCGTTGACATATCGAGTGAGTGGCTTTAAAAACCACGTGAGCAGCTCTTCTGTAGATTCTCTGGCTATGAATATTTCACCTACATGCTATTTTTGACCGAGAAAATATCACATGTCAGCCCTGAAACTAAGGTCTAAGATATCTAAACATCACAGGGCAGACAGATTTGACATGTCAAAATCATTTAGCAACTGCAATTTACATGATATTCCAACTCCAAAGTTGTTGTAGATAATGAGCTACCCGAGTAAATAATGACACGACTACAATCAGCAAACTACATCATGCACGCTGGTGTAAGGGGGCAGGGGGGGAATCAGGCAGTGAAGTGTACTTTTTTGTCTGCGCATAGTCATTAGCAGGTTCATCTTACTGAATCTGCACTGCTGCCTGCAAGCGACAGCGTCTGATTGGCTGGTTGAATTAGTGCATGAGAAGGGAGTTCAAGCAGATAATGGTACACAGCTCATACATACCGCCACGCGGCACATCCGGCAGATGTATTTAGCGCTGCTAAAATAAGGCTAGCAGTTTATTTCATACTGTTTACTGTAATCTGTTCATTCACACCTGATGGTTGCCTGTTAATGCTTCTAATCAAGCCACAATCGGCTGATTCCAGCTTGATGTTATTTAGTGAGTGTTTTATTTAGTGCTCTGTGGCAGAGAACAGGAAGCACTAATGCAGGTGTGACAGCAACATTTGTTATTCTTTAAAAGATCTGGCTCTTTTCTTTTAAAGAAAGGAGCAATGGGTTGGAAAGGAGGCTGGTTGGAGAGGCGCCCCCGGTAGCAGCTCTCCAATTCACAACCAGTTTCTGTGTACAGTATTATTATTATTTCTGCTTCCTTATGCGCCAAAACCAAGATATCACAGAAACAACATGAACAAACACCATATCTGTCCTTAAAGTTAGCGTCAGGGATAGGATCTCAGAAACATAAAAAATATACCACAAATTGTCAAAATTCTGCAGGTGTTGGTGTGTACAGAAGCGACGAGTTACAGTGTGAAATTCAGCCAGACGTCGCAAAAAATGCTGTGAACCACACACCGCCAGAAAAGCTTCATTCTATGAAGAGTCGGGAGTGGGAACAGAGAGAACAGGTCACTACCTCAGGCTGCTGAACTGCACAGAGGGAGACCGAACCACATTTTAAGTGCATTTGGAAGCAAATGCACATGACCCTCATTGGAGGATTATTACAGACCATTTACATTCACCCCACATGCATTAGTGACTCAATTTTTCTTGTAGGGGCATTAGGGTTTCCATTTTCTCTTCCCCCCCTTTTCAATATTAAACAGTCGTGTTTCAGTGTTTTCGGCCCACCAAAGCCTTGAACAAGCGCTGATAGATGTTCCAGGCCATTCCGCTATTTCCTAATGCTTAAGAAAAGCTTCTCTGCACTTTTTTCCCCCCCAAACTTTGTTTAAAATTAGCTCATTCTTTCTGTCTCTGGATGGACTGTCAGCTAAACGAATCAAGACAATATCTCACTTTGTCAGATGATTTTTTTCTTATATAATATGCAATGTTGCGTTTAGAAGCTGATGGTGGGTGGAGACAGGCCTGCTTCTGTCCCCTGATTCCCCATCTCATTTGTCTGCAGTTACCCTCCAACACCACCTCAGGGCAGATCTGCCCTGCATCCATGCAGGGCAGATTGCTCTGTTTGCTGAGTGGTAACACACAGGCAAACTTTCCAGGGAAGATTTATTGGTGACAAGCTGTTGAGACTTTTGGGAGGATTAATTCTGCCTTTGTCCTCTGAGATGGTGCATTCATGGACCGGTGCCTGAGAGCCTGCCCAGCTCTTAGCCTCTGTTTGGATTGGATTTTGGAGTTTTCAGCTTGTCCTTAGGAGAATACTCAAACATTAGTTCACTTTCTGAAAACCCTTTTATCTTCTTCCACTTTCCCATCTGGATGCAGACTTCAAATAGACCTTTTATATTCACAGTGAAATTAGTCATTCAGAGCTGTTCTGCATATATCAGACATGAAACAAAAATAAAATATACATTTTAAGGCATGCACGCTCCCTCAGTCTGAGGTGTCTAACTGATTTTTTTTCTTTGTCACCGCTGTGACACATAAACTTTTTAGGTGTCTCTCATGTTAAACGCTACCTGAAAGTTAAACAGGCTGATTTCCATATTTTTATTTAACCAGATTTAACAATTGGGCCAGTCAAATTACTACAATGCTTAAAAAATTGCAGCATTAATAATAGATTTAATGATAAAATTGGGGTTAAGGTGAGTAAAGCCGCAGAGATAAAAATCTATACACAATCTCCGGCAAATTATGCTAATCACCAGAGTGAGTCAAAACGAGTTTATGACTCAGTTCAAGAGGACTTTGTTCCCTGAAAACACACAAAACCAAATGAGTGATGTGCAGCACCCACGGCTGTGTCTGCATCAGTCATGGCTGGGCTCAGGCCAGCAGCAAACACCCCTCAAAAACAACAATCCCAGCGACTGTAAGAGTCTGAGGCAGTAAAAGGTAATAAAACAGAGGAGGAGAGCATCCAGAAGAGGGAAGATGTTTTCTGTCTTCTTTTTTTAGGCTATAAGAAAATCTCAGGATTCCTGGAATAATATGAAGATTTTAGGATTATTATTATCTGCTTGTGAGAAGGGCTGACACGATTATGTTCAGGGCTCACCTATCCAGTCAATAACCTTTATGGCTGTGAAATTTGCAGAATAATGGTCTCGTTATGCTTTTGGAAATGAACTAAGGATTTCTGATTTAATCACTCTAAAGCAAGCCTGACACCATCCTCAAGGATGAGTCCGATGCTTCGGCCTTGAAACTAGTCATGTTCACTTCCAGCGCTGCTGATTGCTACTGAATGCTTTTCTCACGCTTGCAAACATCAAATTCACAAATTTAGAGTTAAAAAAAAAAAGGGGGGGGAAAGCTAGCTGCATCCACAGCATTAGTGCACAATTATCCAAAAGTTTAGGGATTTGGCTGAGAGATATAATTGAATTTGTGCGGGCAAGGCAATTTTTTTCCCCATCAAAGGAAGAAGAAGAAGAAGAAGAAGAAGAAGAAGAAAAAAACCCAACATAAATGGTGTTATCAGGCGAGAAAAGCACTATGGTCCATCACTTGACTTTTGAAGGTTGGAGTCATTTCAAAAAGCCTTTTATTTTCTAAAGTCCAGAGAAGCTGCCAAAAAATACTTTGTCCCATTCCCTGTAGGTCACTCTGACAACAATCATTTTTTTACACTTTTTTTCAACTCGGTGTGACACAAAAGACAAAGCTAGATGGAGGGAAGGGACCCAGCAACCAGTTACACCCCAGGACCCATAATTAACAGGTGTTTCATGCATGGTTTTAAAGCTAAAATTACTTGACGTTCTGCTGCTGGAACAGATGTGACCTGTCTTTTCTGATGAAACCCTCAGCTTCTGGTCAACTACAGGTTTTATCTGTGTTTTTTAAAGGTTTAAAAGAATAGTAATGGTCAACTGATTCTTCAATCCTCATTTTTTTGCTATGGCTCTAGTTTGGGCTGATGCATTTTCCCACGTTCTCCTCGGGTTTAAGAGTTCTGACTCCTGATAGCCATCATTTCACCTCCCCAATTGAAAAATCCTTCTAATCAGGCAGTAAAGCTTTAACCCTAATATGAACTGACTTCTTCCTCAATGTTGACACAATAAACAGACACGGATGACCTTAGAAAGACCTTGGAATGTTAGAAGTGGCTTCCTCAGACATTGATTTTAGTAAATTTGCTCTATTGGCTTTTGTTTTACCCACTAAGCAGAATAGTGGAGGAAATGTTCTTTCTTGAACTCGTTTATCAGCCCCTGGTTTTAACCGGTCATTTTAACTGCGGCTAGGCAACTTGTAAGTCAACCAGGACAAGAAAGAAAAAGCTCCTCTTTCTCCTCCATCATTTCAACCTCTGGCACAGTCCGTTTGGTGATTGATTCTGTTTTTGAACACCCTGGCTGCCCACACGTGTCGGCTTCAGAAGGAACGGAGCTGAAGCTTAACACGTTAAACACACATACATCATGGGATGTGAACAAATTCTCTGTCTCCCCCTCAAACACCCATGAGAGCTAAGCCCCATTCAGAAGCACTTCTTCCTCCGTCTCCAACATTCACCAGATCCATCACAGAAAGAAAAAAAGTTTCATTTTTCAGTTTCAGTTTCGGTTCAGGCCGTTCCTCAACAACAGGCACTATGCTCGCAAGCTGAGCTATGAATTCAGGTGTGCCGTCCGCTGCTTCCTTGTAATAAACCAGGCTTTATTCACATCATGTAGAATAAAATGGCAACAAAAGATTCACGTGTAAAGCTCCCGTCACGCAGTCTGAGCCCGTTTCATTTCTCACTGCTGCAGCGCTTTCACTCAGACTACTATCTTAACTAAGTAAAGAAAAGAGAAAATTGTATGTAATCTTGCATTATCTGCCAACAACATCAGTGCTGAGCTATTCAGCATGTCAGCATGTACTTTTATTGTGAGCTTACAGCCGCGCTAGCGCTGCATTTGGGCATTTCCTCTTACCATTCTTTTGGTGTGCAAATTCAGTGTTCCACACAAACTGCTTTAGTAACTAAGCGGGGTCGCCTTTACATTACCATTCTACTTTTTTACTTTATCATTTCTACTACTAAAATCCAACCTTACAATTTTTTGAAATAAAAAATTGATCAACACTGTGCAAGTGCTTGAAGGTTGTTGGTTCAAGCATCTTTGGGTTTGTTGTTGGACAAATGATGAAGACAAAAGTGCTCAAAGATGGAGACTGATCGTCTCCCTTGTGGTGTGAGAAAAATCAGACGCATGCTTGAACCTGTAAAGGGCTTGGGCTTAAAACTTTTCTCCAATACTATTTTTTTAAGCTCATGTGAAAAAACAAGTACGAGAAACTGAGGTTTTAGCCAAGATCTTAACTAACTCCAACCACACTGCAGTTTATGTCCTTTATTTTTTGGACTGTATGCTAATTTTGTCCATTTTTGTTGTTGTTTTATCTGTTTGTTGTAAGTGTTGGTTTATCAAGCAGAAAGCCTTGAAATGGATTAAATTTAAACACAGTGGATGGCAAATGGCCTAAAATAAAAAAGATGGAAGTTCCACAGTGGTGGAAATTTTAAGAATAAAAGGCTGCATTACCGGGGTCTTTCTTCTGACAGCATGATAATCAGTTGTGCATTTGTTTCCTTTTGCCCCATTAAATCCCTCCAGATCCTTAAATCTTAAATAAATAAGTTTTCTGAGTCATCAGACTTTTGTGCTGTGACATCTGAAGTCTGAACACGGCCCATTTCTGGGCTTTATCCTCCCTCTGCTTTACTGCCTGTGCAAGTAGAGCATATTAGAAATGGTGCAGAAGGAAAGTGACAAGGCGGTGAGGAGTGACACTGGGGAGTGAGACAGGTGCTGCTTTTCGCTCTTCTTGTTAGCACAAAACGCTGCTGCTGCTGCTGCTGCTGCTGCTGAGTGAGCCAGATGTGGTCAAGCAGACACAGTCTTCACCGCCCTAATGGTGAGAAGCTTCTGAGCCACCAGGTCACCAGTTCTGACATCTGTGACAAGCTGCAGTGATCTGGTTGGATGGATCCAGTCTACTGCCTGCAGTCACCGCTGGTCGTTCCTTCCTGCATATTATAATTATGGCTGGATGACCCAAGACACCAAAATATCGAGTAGTTTAAATAATTTAAAGGCATTTCAATTTCAGAAGAAGATCAAACACTTACTTTACAATGTTGGAAAACAATCATATCGATTCATACATTCGTTTTAGGCTTTTTACGCCTTAATTTATCAGCTTTATTATGCTGTTTTCACCTAACTTGGGGGCTTCTGGGTCAAAAAGCGAATCTTATCAAGTCACTTGTGCGCACCCGTGCATGTGTATTATTATCTGAAGCGCGGTGGTCGCCAGTCCTGATGTGCACAGCCTGGTTTGGCATCTGTGACCTTTTCACTATCTGCCTCACGTCGGTCGCTTTTTATAGTAAATGTTGACATTTGAAAGACAGCAGCTGGAGGAGATCAGGGGGATATCACTCTACCATTAGCCTGTTCATCCAGCTCTCATCCCACCCCTCTCACTCCCGACGTCACAGCATCAAATACGCGCAAACCAGGCTCTAATCCTCCACTTGCGCTCCGCCCGCCCGCCCGAGAGCTGCTGGCCCCGCGATGCGCCCCTCGATCACCGCGGAGGGACGGAGTCTGCCCGCTGTCCTGGCAACCTATGTCTGATCCAAGGGAAGGAAAAAGAAAAGCCTGGATTTTTTTCTCTCTTTCCCCTTTTCCAGAACACAAATTTACGTCATCTTGGCTTGGAATAATCCGAGGTAAGGCAAGTTTATGACATCCAAAACTGCAAACTATAAGACACGATCACATTTATGTCGGACCAGAACTTTTTTATTCCCTGCCAAAATTAAATAAGCTTGTTTCCTTTTTGGACAGAGTATCCAGGTCAGTAACCGGTAGTTTTACTCTCTCTGTCCTGTCAGTTTTGGCTTCTTTCGCGCGTCCGGCTCCTTGCTGACACAAACCCTCTTTGTCCAGCATTGCTCAGCCACGCGTATTTTTGCGACCGGTCCGCTCTTCAAGTTAGCGCCCTGTTCACGGTCCCCACTTCAAAGCTCTCAGCTGAGACCATTCAGAAAATGAGCCCTCCGCCGGTGCCAGTTCACCGAGAGCGCACGCAGGGCGCAGCGAGGACGCGCGTCGTTGACACGCTGTTTCCAGGGTTTTGCGCTGGCCCGTGGTGCCAGTCCCGACAACCTTTTCAGATATTAAAACTGAAAAAGGATGAACAGCAGCACAAAAGAACGATTTGCTGATGAAATCACAGTTTATGGCTGAACTTGGCGCCACCACACCTCGCAATTAGCTCTAATACTGTTCAAAGGAGCTGGTGTGAACCTTGATCAAAGTATAGGTTTGTGTTATTAAATCCATTGTAAAAGTTATGAGAAATATGAGTAAAACTAAAGGAGATGATAAAAGAGAGCTCGTTACAACTGATGATTCTTGATGGACTGGGATAAACGTGAAGCTGAATTCCAGGCCATTATTGCTGTAACCCGGTGAAGTCCTGTCAGCTGTGATGTCTAATCTGCAGACCAGCTCGCTTTCAGTCCTCCCAGCGGCTGCTGAATGCAGTGATAAGTGTGAAAGCTCAGTTATGATACTATCAGGAGGAATTAATAAGAGAGCCAAAGATTTCCTGCTGACTCCAGGAGAAATTGACCTTGATTTTTAGCCGATTTAACCCCCAAAATGTCCAAGAATATTCAAGTCTGCTTATCTAACAGGGATACATATGAGTGGGTGAAATGAGTCTTGGGTGGGTGACATTTTTCACAACTTCTCTCCCTCCCAACAGCCATTTAATTCTTCAAACCTTTGGTTTTTGTCAATTAGTCCTCAGTTGAAGGCTGTGAAATCTCACTTTTACTGTTCTTCTTTGAGTAAAGGGCTTTACTCAGGAAGATAAAAACATTTTTCCCACTTTTAAATGAATATCCCATCATTAATCCTCACCAACAGTAGCTAGTTATAGCATCTTTTTGTCTTTTTTTTTTTTAAAGACACAACATTATCAGCCGTGTCTCCCACCTCAGTGTTCACCAAATGCAAATCGCGTTCATCTGGCATTACTGTGTCACATCTCAAGGGCGATTTTGCACTTATCTGGATTATCTGCAAGCTGTCAGTGGAAGCCAGTTCTGCTGTTGTTGTCAGCTGCTGGTCACAATTAAAACCCAACTTTGGCAGTTCAGGAAAGTGAAGGCATCCTCGGAAGCTTCAGAGGGCTCTGTGTTGAAGCTCCTGCAGCGGGGGGGTTTAACAGTCTCAGAATTCTCTTCTATTTATTTATTTGCAGAAAAAAGACCTGGATTTTCACAAATTTTCACATCTGTTGATGTCAGATTTCCTTAAAAAAATCTGTGGGATGGCTGCATTTCCAGCTGGTGAATATGAACGCAGAACGCCAGCTTTTCCGCCAACTTCTGAGCAAGCAGGGACAACATCAGTTGAACCTTGTCGGGGAATAGCTATGCCACTGGCTCAACGGAAAACACAAGTGAAAAAAATGTAAGAAAAGGTGTAGAAGTGTGTTTTGATTGAACAGTTTAACTTCCTAACCTGCACCAGTCGGCCCTGACACTTCTGCGGTGCTGTGCAAGCCCCAACCTTTCTTCCTCCATAATGATGGCCATTTTGGTCCAACAGTTCAATTTTTAAGTTATTACTTCAAAAGTTGGCCCCTGAACTCTGTTGCAAAAGTCTAACATTTGGCAGAAACTTGCCACCTTACTGAGCAACTTATCAGGTGAGAATGACACAGGTGTCGTTTCTCTCGTACAGCCTCTGCATCCAATATTCTGCAGCATTACACTCAATCATTTGCTCTGGGATTGATTTGCTGTCTTCGGATCAATGCGCATTTTTCTCCAGGACTGAGAAAATCTTTGCTGAGCACTCTGACAGGTTTGACTGGGTTTGTTCTAGTGTTTGTGGTGTAACCAGGCATTTCAACATGTCTCTCTAGTGTAAATTTGACTTCCGAGGGCACACATTTCTATTCTCTGGTAACTTTGTGAGGATTTGAAGGAAAAGTGACTCTAAGGCTGACAGTAAAACACGAAATCCACCAACAGGTACTCCAAATTGACTCTGTAGTCACATCTTTTAAAAAATTTTAGGCCCTTTTTAAGACTCGTCCTCTGCAACAATCTGCTCTATGCCTCCACATGTTTGCATCACATTGGAGAGCCGGTGAGACTAGTTTTAGGGAAATTTGCATCCATGTTCAAGTCTCAAGTATTAACAACCGCCACGAGTCTCAGAACATCTGTAGTTCGTGTGACTGATTCTCTGAGATTTTTCTGCCGTTTCAGAAATACGCTCTTGTCGTCCTTTTTCAAAACCGATTTACTGCTCGTGCTCCATCTTTTCTATTTTCCTCTCTGAATGGAACACTAATATATGAACAGCTGCCCATACAGCCCACGGAGACGGTTCTACAGGACTTTTCCTCTCTTTTAAAATAAAAACGCAATGCTGGTCATATTTACATTCACAACTTTTCATTTCCTGAGGTGTGACATGCCTGTGCAACAGGTAATCTACCCTTCTGTCTGGCTGGTTCTTGCAGATTTATTTGCTGGTGTGCACACAGTGCCTGACCATTTGTCATTGTGTACCTTAGGTAAAACCAAATGTCACTATGCTCATCCCAGGACACACCCAAAGCAAAGTGACTCATTTACAGCAGCAGCGGCAGCATCTGAGCATCATTTCCATGCTACTAGAGTACAATCCTGTTTGTCTGACTGTTTCTATGATTTTAATTCATCCTTTCTGAACGCCCCCGTCATCAAATGAGACCGTGATATGAAAGCTCTTATCTGTCCTGCCGTCTGAGTGTGAATATTATGAGCTCCTGTCCTCAGGCCAGATGAAAGTTATATTACAGGTGGCTGTGTAATAGTCTGCACCTTTCAGCTGTGAGACAGCTTGGGATTTTAAAAAAAATGAGAAAAACATCTCGGATAACAAAAACTACCCAGTTAATTAGCAACAAATTCTAATTTTAAAGAGTTGTGCGCGGCCGTGACAGAGACGCTGTCACTATTTGCAAATCTGCCGTAAACATGCTTTTTGCTTTTTATGTCAGTGTTTCGGTGTGCTCCAGTTCCATCAGAGGGGGGAAATGAAAACGTCAACGCAACACATTCTCAGATAAAATAGAACACAACGCGATGTAAAAGGATTGTTGTCAAGATCCATGACTGTAAGACTGCTCAATGGCACAAAGCAGACCGTGTAAAAACAGAACAGAAATTAGGCATTTACACGTTGAAGCGAGCGAATGAAAACCTGGCGCTTGCAGTAGAAGTCACAGGATGCTACTCACAGCAGTAAGAACAAATGTAACCAATGAAATGTAATTGTAACAAATGAGCAAAAACGAGCAAAAGTGAAGCTACGAGGACCAAATTGGAAGAGTACCTGAGCTTAAGTAGTCTGTGTAGAACAGCCAGAGATGGAGTGAGAAAGAGAGATGAAGGTGTGAGTGGAGTGGCTGAAGAGGAGCTTGACAACACGCAGACAAACCACGAAAAGATTTCCAAAATAGTTGCAGGGTCTGCGAGATCAGCAGTGGGGTATTGAATGCAGTTAGCGTTTAGACGACCAAGCATTCAGCAGTGACCGTTTCCTCTGCCTTCATCTACACACCTTTGTGAAACAGTCAACAGATCCCTGTCAAAAGAAGTACACAGCTTGTAAGCATTTTGCAGCCAACCGATTGGAACAAGCCCACAGATTTTCAGCACAGCGCGGCGTAAAAATCTGTCATTTGTGTCAAACAACCTGAATCAGATTTCATTCCAGACCCAGCGTTTCACATTGATCTTCCACAACTCTAATAAATCAATGAGAAAAAGAGTAAGGTCCAGGGGACAGAGAGAGGAGAAAACAATCACAACCAATCTTTTTTCACTCATGAGAAAAGAAAAACTAAAAGGTTTGCTGCTGCTCTCTGTGTCAGACTGATGATGTTTTTTTTTTTTTTTTCAAAACAGAGATAAGTTGAAAACCTCACGTAAGTGTGACGCCGGAAAAAAAAATTGTTTTCTCAAAAAGACATTTACAAGCTCAGAGAGGACAGCTAAAGGTTGTTCCATCTTCATGTGAAATGTAAAGTGCCATGCATGACCAAATGGGGGTAATCGTCATGGGCAACGATCGAGTCTAGAGGGGCGAATAGAGCAATGATGGCCAGGACCAAATTGAATTACAGTTTGCATCTGGAAGCCAGAATCTATTGCTTGAGCATTTATATATGGTAAATGCGTTTAAGAACCTTTATATGGCGTGGCTCCAATAAAAGACAAACATTTGAGCTGAAAAGTGCTGGGATAATCTCTCTCCAGATCTAGTAATGCCTTGAGATGCCTTTACTGTATTACGTTTAAAGTGAAAATATTCTGCTCGGAGAGCAGTTAACGCCTTTTCACAAAACATTCACTAAATCTATTTTCTTCTATAATGACATTTTTCCTAATTGTGTCCTTGGTCATCCCTCTCTATACCATTTGATGAACTTTAACACGCCTCTTTATCTCTTGAGGCCCATTTTCCTCCCCCAGTTGATCATGCTAACTGACTTTTTGTCATTACTAAACCAAGACCTTAAGATCAATCTGAATTTCATCTGTTTGTAGGTCCAAAATGAGCAGAGAAATTGAGAACAACCTGACTCAACTGTACGACAACTGGACGATTTACAACTCCACCGAGTCTGTCCCACCTCGGAACAATATCACCTACGTTGGATTTTACCTGCATCAGCCGTCCACGGCGGCCATCTTCATCGTGTCCTACCTGCTGATCTTTGTGGTGTGCATGGTTGGGAACGGAGTGGTGTGTTTCATTGTGCTGAGGAGCAAAAACATGTGGACCGTCACTAACTTATTTATCCTAAATCTGGCTGTGAGCGACCTCCTGGTGGGGATTTTCTGCATGCCCACCACCCTCCTCGACAACATCATTACAGGTGGGCAAAATACCCAAACACTTCACAACATGTAGCAATATTTTGTGCCAAACTATGAATTTTGAGAGAATATGGCTGTTATTCAGTATGACACGTCAAGGCTTGAGTTCAGATGGAAATAATTAAACTGTCATGGTGATTTATGTTGGTAGAAGATTTAAAAACAGCTCAATTTATTGACCCTTTCACTTCCCCATTCGTGAGGGGAAGCATGAGGCTTTTAAAAAGTTTGATGGTCTCTAGTGGGGAGAATGCAGATTGCTGCGTGACATGTGAACGTCATTACGAGCAGTTTTTGGTTTTTCTAGCAGCCGCTGGGAAAATAAAGTCCATCTCAGGGGAGGTGAGGGCTGTTATTGGTGAAAGCAGAAGGCTTTCCTGCATGCTAAACAGGAGGCGGGAGTTTCTACACATCGTGCTGATCGGGACCGACAGCCTCGGCTCCATGACAAACATCTCAGATGAGGGAATCTTCAAAAGAATGCAGCTGCACAGTCAGATTACTTCTATGCAACATCAACAGAGGCGCTCGGGTGTTCCTGTTCAGCTAATCCTTACAAACAGGCAATTAAATCTTAATTACTATAATTGCTGGATTCACCAAATTGCCTCAGTCATCAGAATAGTATTTCAATCAACACCTGAGTTATTACAAAGCAGCTCTTTGCTGATTGGTGTTTCACTTTAATCAGTCTTATTGTCACGTAACCAACCCTGACAGAAAATTGGGAACATTCAGAAGTGGTTTAATGTCATTGAGTCCCTGCTGCAGTGACATTACAGGAGATTGGCAGCCTGCATCTTCAATAAATTACAGATTAGTGTGTAGATTAGCATGGGATTAATATTAGACAAACACAAACACGCATATGGTAAATGATTTATAGAACTACAATCAAATCTCAGCCACTGAAGAACAATTATTCAAAACTATCATCCAAAAACCAATTTATAAACAGAAACTAGGTTTTTTAACAATGTCTGAAGCTCAACTTTAGAAACGTATGATTTATTTTAACCTGAATGGAAGAGCATACCTGACAACATGTTTGATGACTTTGAGCCCATACTCTCACCAAGACTGACTTATCCAAAGGGACTTTGGGGACGAGCTAGAGGCCTTCCACTTGCCTTTTTTTCCAGTAACTATTTTTCCACTACTTTTTTCCTACTTGATCTAAGGCACCATGATGAAGACTATCTACTGTACCCGTGGCAATACTGATATGCCTGATCAATGTGTTTTGTCCAGGTCTTTAATAATCCTAAGGTATTTCTCTGTAAAAATGTAAAAAATAAATTGGGTATTTTTAATAGTTTTTACATGAAACTAAGTTTTAATCAACTAGTTAAAGTATCCGCTACAAAGACGATCCATCAACTGATCCTGAAATGAAGTCCATAATTAGATGTTGTCTTTTGTTAGACATCTAAATTAGATAAGGAGTGGATGTGTCATGGGTGGATGAAATGTCACGTTATCATCTTTCCAGTTCAGTGACATGTAAAAGATATAAAAGGTTTTTTCAAGTGGGAGACAGAAAGAATGAAAAAGAAAAGCACTCTCTTTCTGCAAAATTAAAAAAAAAAAAAAAATTAGCTGGGAGGGTTTCAGCTACATTGCTTAAATGAGAGCAGAGAGGAGAACATTGGTAGTCTTAGTCAGCATGATGGCTGGGGCAAAGTGCCAGCCAATTTGAAAGGCAATTGGTAGAATGGAAGAACAGAGGGACAAGAAGACAAGACTCAGAGATGAAAATGAAGCCACTTAGCTGCAACCGCAAGAGTGGTGTCAATCAAAAGTAAAAAAATGACTGAGCAAACGTCGTCAGCAGAGTCCCCGAATCCCCAGCGGGAAGGTCTCTGGCAGCAGCCTCATGCTGCAATGGGATTTCAGCCACATGCACCATCACGCAAAGAAGGTCAACGACATGTGACTGGTTGGCCGACTGCTCGTTTACAGACTGCAAGAAACACAAGTCAGGGGTCAAAGTCTGTTTTCTCTGGCAGATCAGATACATTAACGTTATTTCAAGATTCTTCCACAAATCACTTCTTTGGGTCGTTTACAGCATATATGATAACAGCATATGCCTGTAAAAGAAGTTTTGTCTGCGAACGAATTAGCTGAGACATCTTTCCTTTCGTTAGGGTGGCCTTTTGGAAGCCTGGTCTGCAAACTGAGCGGTATGGTCCAAGGAATCTCTGTGTCAGCATCTGTCTTCACACTGGTGGCTATTGCTGTTGACAGGTAAGGTGGCTGCACTTCTGCATGTCATCTAGCACAACACTATTGCCTTTGACCGCAATCCCACCCTCCTTTTTTGTTTAATACTAACTTTAAATGCTGCCTTAATATTTTGAGCAGAAGGTTCACATAAAGCTTCTTTTAATCCTAAATCCTATTATTCGCCTGTGAAAAGAAAATCATGTATTTTATTATCGTGAATATGATCACAAAAAGATCAGAAACTCCATTTATTTCAGCTGATTTGACTCGTTACAGTTGCTAAGAGACTAATTACTTGTTATATGTGTAGCAAAAGAGCATGCAATGGCTCCCCGCTGGATTAATAGGTATGCATTTGCACAGTGAAAATTAAAAAAAAATGTTTTTAATCTATATAAATAGCTGCCCTTGTGATGCGTTTTCTAGAGTCGGGGCGAAATCACCCAGCCTGCCATACAACTTACCTAAAATCTAATTTAAACAGAAAACAACTTAGTTTGCATTTAAAATCTCTGTCACCATAGTGATTAGTATCATAACTATTATCGCTGCAATTTAACCTAAACTGCACTCGTTTTTGCTCCCCACCACTAAAGTAACTGGTGTCCAGAGTAGTTTGATGCTAATCCTCCATGACCTCGACAAAACCCTCAAGAGAAGCTGCAGAATGTCGTTAACACTAGGATGGCGAGCTTATGTACAAGAGCTCTCCAGGCTGTACAACAGCAGGCCAGCATTTTATCACTGATTCAGGATGCAGTGAAGGGACTTCCCTCTGCCTGGAAGGGCTTCAGGGTCTTCTGTAGAGCTAATTCACAACGAGTCCTACACACACACACACAAATGGAGATTTAGAAGATTAAAATGCAAACTAAGATCAAGTTTTCAGCAATAAATAAACTCAGGCTGCAGCAGGATGATGGATTATCCCAGTACATCGCTGCTGCAGGCTATGACTCATTTTTAAGGCTTGCTTTGTTTTTTTAATGCAATTTTGTTTTGACCAACTAAAGTTGTTAGTTTCCGAAAATCAAATGCATAAAAGAAATATTTTAACACCTTTAACCCAAAAGAGTTACTGTCACATTATTCTTTTAACTCTCTTTCAGATTCAGATGCATTGTTTACCCATTCAAGCAAAAGCTGACCATCTCTACGGCAACGCTGATAATAGTTGTCATTTGGGTGCTGGCCATATCCATCATGTGCCCCTCGGGAGTGATGTTACAAGTGACTAAGGAGCAAACCATTCGAGTGGTTACTGGGCTATGACAACAAAACCACCCCATTTTACTGGTGTCGAGAGAACTGGCCCAACCAGGAGATGAGGAAGATTTACACCACCGTCCTGTTTGCAAACATCTACCTCGCTCCCCTGTCGCTCATCGTCATCATGTACGCCCGGATCGGCATCACGCTTTTCAAAACAGCCATGCCAGTGGAAGGGAAGCCGGGCCACGACAACCGCCACACCGTGTCCAAGAAAAAGCAGAGGGTGATTAAAATGCTCCTGATTGTGGCGTTGCTCTTCATCCTGTCCTGGCTGCCTCTGTGGACCCTGATGATGCTGAGCGACTATGCCAGTCTGACCGAGCAGCAGTTCAGAATCATCAACATTTACATCTACCCCTTTGCCCACTGGCTGGCCTTCTTCAACAGCAGCATCAACCCCATCATTTACGGTTTCTTTAATGAGAATTTCCGCAGAGGATTTCAAGCCGTGTTCAAGCTCAGCCTGTGCGCGGCGGACGGGCAGCGGAGGAAAACCTACTCGCACCGGCATCAGGGGAACTCTGTGCTAAGTGCCAATAACGCACAAACCTCCCTGGAGCCCATCTCCCTCAACAGCCTGGACAGGAACGTGGTCTCCAAGCGACTTAACCACCTCACCGAGCAGGACTTGATCATGGAGGACCTGGAGAAGCCGTCCTGCAGCAGCGGGGGTGTGACAGCAGTGTCCATCTGAGCAAACCGAAGAAGGTGTTCACTCCTTTACCGTCCCTCATTGTCCAAACTGGAGCCTCACACCCAGATTACAGTATTGTGTTAAAAAACACAAACAAAAAAAATGGGGTTTTGTAAAAAATGTATGACTTGTAAAGGGTCCTCCAACCACAGCCGTGCGAGGAGCCTGCAAAAAGATGCACACCTGACCGACACTCATTCCTGCCATCACCCGTTTCTTCAGAACAAAGAGATGTGATGGACATGACACGTATTTTCACGTGCATTCGAAGGCCCTGTGCTGTGCAGCTGCCAAGAAAAAACAGGCCCAGTTTTAGCACTGAGGTCTGCATTTGCCAACACCGGTTGATACTGGAGCCAATTTTTTAACATTACATTTTTGTTAGCTTTCTTTGCCACATTGGGGAAAATTTACGAAAATAAAGCCGGAATTTTGAGGTTATTGCAGTGGAACTGTGCCTTTGCCAACGGGCACTTTAAACCCTTTTGTCAAAGGCAAATGAAACAATTTTAGATAAAACCCAACTTGAATGTGAGACTTTCATCAAGTAAAGGTAGAACTTTGCCTCCGTAGTCATGAGCTGCGGCTGTTTTTCTTGGAAGAGAAAATGGCTCTGTTCTCATTCAGTTACAACTTTCTCTAAATTTTAGCAATTATTTTGATTTTTTTTTGCCTGTAAATTTCACATTTCATTGATTTGTTTGAAGCAGAGTAGGAAACTAGCTTTCGGTTTCCTCTCTGTACTAAATCCCTGTTTGAAGGTGGTAATGTGCTAATATCACAAACCCTTTTGAACCTAAAGCCAAACACCGTGATTAAGCATGGCTGACACAGGGTGTCCTTTAACGCTGTTTGTACTTTTACTTGTATACATGTAAGAGGTGAAACTGACATATTTTGCTGTGTGCAGAACAGATCTCTGTGTAATTTAAAACAACAGGGTTCCTCCAGAAGTTCAAACACATGCAGCTTCTACTCGCTCTTAAAGTGAAATCATATCTGATCTCTTTAATCATCAAAAGACAAGGAAATTGGATTTTTTTACCAGCTCAGAATGGTGCATTTGTAAAACTCAAAAGGCTCAAACTGAAAGCAAATCCTTTAGAATAAATCCATTTCATTTTCAAAACACAGAACCACTTTTTTTTTTTTAAATTTGGTGGTTGACGGTGATGAACCCAATCAATCGTTTCCAACCTTAGAGTTTTAAATATGACGGTGGACGCGAGCGTGTGGAAACGATGGTGTGTGACCCTTTGACGGCACACCAGTGACTACTGCTCATTACACAGGCTGATGAGTTGGGCTAATTACTCCGGCCTGCAGATGACTGCAGTGTTGGCAACTGAGGCTGAATTTGCTACAGGCTGGTGTGTGAAGGACTGACTTTGTAATGCTGATCAGAGATGTGAGAGCTTTTTTCCAGAGCTCTAGACCCAGATAAGGCACCCAGATAAGGCACCCTGGACACGCAGAACCACCCCCCCCCCACCCCCAAACCCAACATCGACTTATCTGTTTCACTCCAGTTCTTCATTTCAAGCAAAACACAGGAAATGAAAGTGGATGTTTAGTAAAGGCAAGCCATTCACCAAAAGGGAAAAGTGCATGTATAGACGCAAGCTTTGTTTTCTTTAAATCTTCTCGTTAAATGTGTAATTAAATCTGTAATGATGCCACTTTGATATGAATCTCACAAGCCTGTTGAGAATGTGACATGTGAACCCTGGGCGGTGCTGTTCGAGTGTTATTTGAAACATTTACTAATGTGGCTCTTTGCAGTCCACTTGTGAGTGATGGTGATGGAGTACAGGCCTCACTTTCACCCCTGAACAGAAGAACTGTCTACAAGTTCAGTAATGTGAAATATGTATTTACATTTTTTTTTTCCTGCTGCTGGAGTCTTAAATTTTTCATTTATGAAGTGGCCTAATTTGTAAATCTGTAAAGAAAAGACTGAAAAGACAATAAACAGAAGCCTAAAGGCTTAGAAAAGCTATAGACGATGCATCTGTAGCTGCCATATTTGTGCTCCTTAACTCCATTTTGATGGGAGTTGTTCCATAAGCTTTTATTTATTTAATTTTTTTTCATCCACCCGGGATGTGATGAACCTAAAGCTTTGTTTTCTGCTGGCATGAAGTTAATGGCAACACGGCAGCAGTGTCAGAGCTAGGCCTATCTGAGTGCGAGCAGCGTGCAACATGCAGAGCCGTCTTTGGTGGAATGATAATGAGGAAAAAGCCTGTGACTGTGAAATCCAGAAACTGCCTCTTTCTCTCAGGGGAAAATGCATTAGCTTCACCCTGTGATCAAGTTTTCTTAATGACAAACTGCAGCCTGCCTTGGCTTCAAAAAGCAGTGCCAAATTAGAGAGACAATCCTTGATGTGGTTGGATGTGGGCAGTGAAAGGCCGCCAACAACACCGCCGGCTACTCTAGGAAACATTACATTCACAACTGGAGCCGCATTCAACTGACAGCAAATGACAGATTTATTTGCATGGTTAAATCTACAAAAAAACCCCAAACCTGGCCCCGTTTCACCAGCCGTTACCACTGACATCCGCTGGAATGTGACGGAGGCGGAAAACATGGACTTTAATTTGATTATCCACTGCTTGTGTTGCATTTTATCTCAGTCTTTGTGGTTATGTTTCACTCCTGGAGACACAAAGAGCTTTCTCACGCAAGAGCGTGCAAGAGTAGAAAATTTTAATAAGCTTGCGACGATTGTAAAGTGAAGAAGAGATGAGAGACACTGACACTCCATCGGACGCCAAGTGGACCTTAAACACCCACACCCACGCGCGGGTGACAGGCTGCCTGCAGCAGCAGCCGGTGGACACACAGTCTTAACAAGCAGACTTGACAAAACGGTTGCAGCCACCTAGACTGAGGCTGCTGCTGCTGCTGCGAGCAAGAAGAACACAGCAGGAACTGTTGGGAAAAACACGGAAAGTGGATCAGGCCATTGTCTGGATCACCTGGGAGGTTTCTCATTGTTTAAAGAAGCAGCTGCCGTCCTTTACCACTGGGATGACTCCCTAAATCATGTTAATATTTGGTCACGATTGCATTTGCGCTTTAAAACAAAATAATTCCATAACATCCAGAGACCCGGCAGCTTTTCTGACCACTGTTATTCTTTGTGCCACCTTCTTGCCCTCGTTCGGCTCTCTAATTATATGCGTTGTGGTTTAAGTCTAGACCCAGCTGATTTCAACCCGGATCAGACTGGATCGTCCCACTCTTCTAGCCCAAGTGCTTCTGTCTAAGAAAGCCTGCATCTTACAGTGACCCGCAGACCACCTTGGGAACTGTGCTTACACATTAAGCTCATAACGAAATGCTTTTTCTATGTGCGACAGCACTTTCTGCAGTGCACTGTGGGATGCAGCTGCAGTTTGATTCCATCCAGCTAAATATAGAATCTGAATTTATTTCTGTATTTTTACTTAGCTGTCCAGTATTGAATGTAAAACAGTTGTAATCTCTGTGCCTGTGGTAAAAAAAAAACAACAAAAAAAACAAGGGGAAATACATTCTTCTGCAAGAAGAGAGTTGACAGTCGCGTAGTCTGCGTTTGTAGATATTGTGTGCAAAAGCATGTGAGGGTTAATGTAATTGTGTTATGGTGTGTAAATAGTACAAATCAATTTATGACACATTTAGAGCTTTGAGTGCTTTATCTGTCATGAAAACTTCGATTCAGTCAGGGCTGACGCCGGCCTCAGACATTGTTTCAAAATACACAACCCATCATTGGGGTGTTATTTAAATGCCACTGGGAGATGCTTAGATGTGTTTTTCCTGTCTGTTACTACATATTCTTATATGAAAAAACAAAACAAACCAAAAAAACCCCATGATTCTTTGTCAGGACCCAGAAGCCGATTGTTCTAAAATGGAAGCAGAGCGTTGATTTTTTAAAACGTGTGGAAACAATTTGGGGTCCTTTTTATTTGTGAAGGGCTATAAATGACATCTACAGTAATACCTCTTTGATTGTCTGCACAAAACAACATGGCAACCTTTAAGGTCGGGGGTTTTCGTGTGGCAGGGTGGAGAACTTTGCACAAAATCTGCTACACGGCAGATGTATTATTTACTGAGAAACTTACAAGATCAAAATAAACTGTTGTGCCTCTGGGGGGAAAGAAAAACAGTGCTCTAAATTCAGTGTCACATTGCACAGATATGGTAATATTCTATAATAACAATGAATTTCTTAGTCTAGTTATGGAAAGGTCGGCTATTAACGATGCCACAGTAGAAAAGGATGGAATGCCAGTATTGTAATTCAGAATGTTACACCGTTTGTTAAGTTAGACTGCTTTTAAACAAGTCCCGGCCACAAGGCCTCAACGGTCTCACCCTCAACACGGGGCTCAGGTTGGTCCGCGTGTGGCCTTACAGTTGCTGTTAAATAGAGGTCCTGACAGATGACTGATGTGGTTTGGTGCAGTAACAAGCCCAGTGTCAGTGACACCCATTCAGAAGTGGCTAATACGAGTGTCATCTTCGCAGACAGAAGCTATGAAGATGACAAACTGGGGAAAAAAAAAATGTCATTTCCCTTTTCTGCTTTTTTTTTGTCTTTTTTGTCTTGTTGGAAAAAAAACCTGATAACGTGGCATCTAAATCCCCTGTTTTTTTTCACAGCATTATACTGTGTGTTTTCATTTTTACACCTGATAGCATGGAAGTTAAACCAAAGCTCCCATCAAAGCATACACTGCCAAGAAGGTTAGCAGGAAATCCTGAGTTATTGAAGTCATAAATTCATTGTCCAAACATGCATTTGAGATAAAATAGAGTTCTGCCTCCTGCTCGAACACAAAAAGGTCCATACATCAGGACCTATTGGTGAGAAACAGGGTTAGTGAAATAGCCAAAAATAATCATAATAACAATTAAAATAATAATAATAATAATAATAATAATGATAATAATAATAATAATAATAATAATAATAATAATAATAATAATAATAATAATAATAATAATTAATAATAATAATAAAAAGGATTTTTATATGAAATGCAGCTGACGTTCTCTAACAGCAGGATATTCCGTCTGGAAGCTGCTTTCTTTTCTGGTGATGCACCTTGAGCTGTTCCCTTAGACCAGGGGTGGGCAATTATTTTGCCTGAAGGGCCACATTGGGTTTTAGATCTTGATGAAGGGGCCAATTGAGGATTGGAGGTTAACTAAAAATTGTGCTGGATAGATTATTAACATGTTAGACTATTAACATGGACTAGAACATGTTAGCATGCTAGGTGAATAGGGGGTTAAACTTCTTTCTAACCAGTCAAGCTGACAACTTTCTTAATTTGGTTTGCGAAAACTTGTTGTAAAGGCTCAGCGGCCCGGATTAAACAGCTCATCGGGCCGCATGTGGCCCCCGGGCCTTAGTTTGCCCACCTCTGCCTTAGACTGTATTTCTATTTGCCTGTATCTGATGGTTCATTCAGATTAGACACCGAAGGCTGCAGTGCCTTTTAAAAAATATAATGGATATGGAATTTCGATGACCCCCTCCACCTTCCAGTGTGCATGTCGAGGACTGCAGGTCCTCCACCGATGTAAGGTTTATGAACAGAAACAAAGCAAATCATATCTGTCTGCAGAGGTTTTCCTTTTTAAGTTTCGTCTTGTGATTTATTTTAACGTGTGAATATTGAGTAAATGGGGATAAAAGTCCGGTTTTGTTTAAACTCTATCTGTCTATCTGATATCCGTCTTGCCTTTGTATAGAGAATTATTTCAATGTGCGTGAGAGGGTGCATCTGTGTTCCTGTTAACAGAGGTAATTCAATAAAGATGTTTGTCTTGATTTCTTTCAAAATAAAGATTTAAGGTCCTTATTTTGCTGTGGTGAAATCATTTGCACTGGAGCTGGTGGGTCGAGATCAGCTAAACATATATTTATAATATGATATAAAGACATACTATTCTGAAACAGACAGAGCCAACCTCATAGATAAAGTTTGCAGGAAAACACCTGAAATGTTCAGATCAGATGAATTCCTGCCTACTCCCCCATTACATCGCCTCCTGCCAAAACAAGCCGCTTAAAAACTGTCCCTGAAGCATTAAATTAGCGTAATCCACTAATCTGTCCGGGTCAGTGTAAGGATTTTTGAAGAATCCTGATTTGCTGCACCAAGAAACTCAATTTCATGTATAGCCTCCTACATTAATAAAAAAGAAACTTTGGCTCCGTCGTTAACTGAGCCCCACATCAGCACTGTGATGGCAACCACCAGCTGTGACATCCAGCTGTGGCTGAAATCTGTCACACCAAAGAAGGAGCAAGAGGATCAAATCTTTGCCAGACAAGTGTTACCGTAAAAAAAAGATTCAAATTCTGAGCTCATTACACCTCAGTGCAGTCTGAGGCTCAAGTGGTAAATTTAGGGGCCAAAAAAGATATATTTACAACTAAAGACAATGATTCCTTTTCCTTCACGTTGATAGAAAAAACTGTTTTCCCTGTTTTAGTTCAAAGTAATAAGTGTGTTGCTGAGACATTCCCTGACCTAGTAAAAGAACACTGCTGGTGGCAGAGGGGAGGTTCTTCTTTATTTTAAATTCATGAATTTTTTATAGAGCAGGAAAACTCAAAGCAACAAACAGTACTCTTTTTTTTTTTCGCATAAATGAAACCTGAAATCTAAATGGAGGTATGACTTTGGAACCACCCACACGAACAGAAGAACAGTCACAACATGTGTCTCGTGTCCAGTCACCTTTCTTTCTGGATTTCTGACTAGAATTTTAAAGGTCGTTTATTCATTTTTTCAATATGTTGTCATGGTAACAAATAACCAACCCAGTTTGCTCAGAGAGAAATGATGTAAAGTGTTCATTAACCTTTAAGATGCAGCTGAATGTCATTGTGGAGAATATGTCATAAACATCATGTTATATAATCTTGAATTTATTAGAGCCGTTCAACTGTAATCAACTTCACACTGCCTGTACGGATACCATGGTCAATGGACATACATTCTTCCGAGGATCAAGCAACCTTTAAACAGCTGGTCCAACAGGTGATATCAGAGTTTCTCTGACAGTAAACAGATTCTGGTGGTTGCCATGGTATCCTTTTTCTGCCAAACCCCTAATATTGTTGCAGCGAGTTTCCTGTTTTCTCTGTCAACAATTTGTCCTCCCACTCATCTCGGCTCATTAATAATAATGATCACCAAGTATTATGCGGCTGGTTCTCTGTGCTTGTGGAAAAATCAGACCTCACACCATCAATCCAAACCAAATGCAGCGTGGAGATATTTTCAGTGTAATTTAGTACATTATTAACCTTTAGAAATCTAGAGAAAGTTTGCCATTTTGATCCTGTTGATGTTCAATAAAATCCCACCATGTTTCTCACATCAGAGCTGCCCCTCCTCCTGCTGCTTCTGCTCCAGAATCTGCTATTGTTCTAAGCAAACAAACACAGGCCTACAGTGCGTCTAATCCCAGTTTTTAATGAGAAGCCTTGGTTTTTATTGTATTTCAGCCTATTGTTTCAAAGATCAGCTGCTCTACATTTCATGACTTTTTGCCCAGCTGTCACAGCAGCATCAATAACCTGACAAAAGGCGACAAAAGAAGCACATGGATATGCTATTTGTGGAACTGCAAGCTCCCTGGGGTGTTTCTGGAGTAAATCTGGTATCAAATGAAGGAGGAACACTCGGGGAAACTTCACGCTGGCCTGCGCCGAGTGCGTGGAACCTCCGGGAGAGAGGAAAAACCAAACAAACAAAAACAGCGGCACTGTGTCAAGGCGCTGAGATACATCTGCCTCCAACACACATTCAGAGGAAAACAACCCCATGAGCCATCCTCCTCTTTGCTGTGCGCTTTAAGCCGCGGTGCTGAGGAGGGCCGCCGCTACTGTAAATCTGCTGGATGTGCAGCAGCAAAAGCGCTGCGCTCAGGAGACGCAGATGTGACTGCGACCTGCACAGAAGAGGAGCAGAAACTCCACCTCCACCAGACCCCAACTACACCCCGAGATAATTATTACTACCTGCATTTTACGCTTATCTAACATTAGCCTATTTATTAGGGGTTTGTTCATTTTTTGAGTGAACTTAGATATAAAGACTCAAAACTCCTACCTGGAGTGGAGGTGACACAACTTTACAGCCCACAGATGGAGGTCTCGGTGGCAGCAGGGGGATTTGGGGCATGCTTACCATGAGAGGTTTAATTAAATTTGCCAGTCCAGTGACACAAAAACTACACATTTTTCTTCCTTCTACTGCAAGGCTTTAAAACAAACAAACAAACAAAAAACAAAATTAAAAAAACACCATGTAATTCTGTCATTCTATGTCTTTTTTTTTCTAGAACAACTTATATTTTAACCTGTTTTTCTTTCATTTGCGACTGAATACGCCAAAACAACTAGAGCTGATTAAAGAGAGGTAAAAGAGAGGTAAAAGAGAGGTAAAAGAGAGGAGTAGAGATGCTGCCAGGCTGGGATGATGGAGCAGCGAGGCTGAAACATGGGCCAGAAGAGCAGTCGTGTAGGCAGCAGAGACACAGCTGAGGCACCAGAGAGCAGGCGTTCAGACCAGCCCAGTTTACCCTGATTGGGATCATTAACCAGTGATATTCAACCCACTCTCACAGTGTAAAGCAGATGTTTCAATGTTCAACGACAGGTTTATGTCTCTACATCAAAGAATTTATAGATTAGTAGCTAGAGCTCATGTTTGGTTACAAATACAACATTTTTCAATGGCAACAATGACCCGTCAGCCTCCTGAGCAGCTTAAACGGTCCAACTCTCTACCGGCATCACTCTGCACAGGAAAATTGTGAAGAAACAACAACAAAAACCATTGTTTCACAGCAAACAGGTGAGAACTGGGGGAATAATTTACACAAAAACCCTGAAACTTGTATTTGCTGCTTTTAGAAGAAAATCTAGTTGAAATAAAGCCAAAAAGAATTTAAAAAATGTGATGACAGATAAAGCTATTTATCTAAAAAGACTGCTGCTGATGTAGTTTTTGAATGTTTAACAAAGGGGCTTAGCTGTAGATTCATATTCAGGACATTTGTGGGGCGTGAAGGAGTTCTGTATGATCGCTGAGATTGCTTGGAAATGTAATCAATATTTCATCTTAACCACGCACAGATACTCTTGAGGCTTTTATATCATCATCTGAGAAGTCTGCAACCACTTTCTGCTGCATGGATCAGATGGCAAGCCAACATCAGCAGGTAAGACTCATTTCTATAGCAGGCGTTCAGACAAACAGGTTGTTGTGTCACTGACGTTGCAGCAACGGTAGTTTACAGTTAGTCACAGAACAACTAAAACCGCCTGAAAAAACACAGCATGCCACTCTCATCCCTCACAGCAGCTCACCCAGAGGCAGCATCGTCAAGTGTTCACAGCAGCTCAGACGACTGGCCCTGACTCCTGGAGTCCCTGACTGAATATGTGTCTCTGCAACCACAGAGACACAACTGAGCAGTATCTTCAAGTCAAGGCAGCCTGGAAAAGAGAATTTAATATCCTCAGCCATCACATCAGTCCAGACAGGGTTTCTGTACCTGGATGTTTGCCTTTTGCTGCCTAATTTGATGGTAAATCCATCCAGTCATTGTTTAGGTTACATGGATATAACATGTTACAGTTTGTGTCAGGATGGAACATCAGCTCATAACAATAGCTTTGAATAAATCCTTTGCTCAGCTTCCCAGCTACTGACATTGAATATATCAATACGGAGGAAACACAAAAGCCTGTTTGTCCAAACACAATAACAATTATTTTGCCAATTAAGTGGGATTTCGAATAATTCTTGGTTGCATAAGATCCATGTCAGTGGAAGCTAAGGGAATCTGCGTCCAGCTTCCCACCCCTTCTTGCAGTTGTGCTTCAACAAAGACATCACAAAACTAAGAAGTCTCCGGCAATTTCATACACTTGCAACGTTTCTGCAACTCGCGGTTCGATAAGACTGACCTTTGGAGATGAAGGGCTGGTGGTGAAGTCGGGAGACATCATCCATATGAAACAGGAAAAAACAAATTATTCCTTTCATCCTGAAAGTGAGGGGAAAAAACTCCCATAAGATTCCATCAGACTGGAAAGTGTTTAAATAAACTCCTATCAGGGTGCCTCTGTGTTCTTGAGCAGCAAACAAACGGGAGCATTAGCTGATAGCAGGAAATCAGGGATAAATTATTTGTAATGTATTAATTTACATTTTAAATAATTAGTTTAATATACATTTAAATAATACCAGTACAGATTGACACAACCAGGGCCTAGCTGCAGGCGGAGGGGGTGTCAGTATTATTTAATGGGTTCATAAAATACAGAATACATATTAAACTTTTTTGTAAGCATGCACCTTTTTAAAAATCACTAATGATTTTACTTTCTTAAATTTGATTTAATGACTCACCGAAAACTGAACTTGAGCGTGGTGGTCCTAATCAGGAACACTGTGAGTTTCAGATGAAGACAAAGCTTCTATCAGAAGCCGAAGTGAGTCTGAGCGGACAAACAATCCAAATGTTGAGCAGCCTCAACGTTGACGCAGAAAACTGAGCAGAACTGTACAAAACAGAAAGTCCATGCAGAGGAGGAACACACAGAGCGAGCATGCTACAGGTGAGCGGAATCAGGGCGGGGCTAGCAATCAGAAGAGGGGTGGGGGGAGAAAAAAAAAGCAGGAAGTATACAGCAGGTCAAAGTTCACTCCAAGAGAGAATCTTCACAAAATAAGAGAAAATGCAGCCAATTCAAAGCAATAATTTTCCCACCCAGAGGGTCAGAAAGGGCGTGGGTGGTTGCTTTTCGCCTTTGATCTCCAAAATATGGCAGTAATCCTTGGGTCAAACGCCGTGTGGATTTCAGCTGCATCGCCGCAAGCAGCCACCCAAGTGCGAAATGGTTTAATGTGCGTCAGCTCGGAGGATAAGCCCTCATCGGTCATGCCCAGCTTCAGTGGCTCCGTGTCAGAAGGTTCAGCTCTGAGTGCCGGCAGGAAGCCCAACACAGAAAGTCATGTGACACATCAGAGAGAAGAGAAGAATCTGCTTGTCTGTGTATGCTGACATACCTGAGCCCTTTACCCCCATCTGACAAACTGTCACTGAGGACACCGTGTTGTCGGTTTTTGTCCTGTATGCCGTTAATGCTGTCGCCATGTCCTCAGGGATCAGGAAGAGTCAGCGAAGGCATCGGAGCGCCTCCGCCTCTGTCCTCTCGGCCTGTCTGTTTGTCCTCTTTCCTCCAGAGACCTTGAGGTTCGTGTGAACTTGTGTAATCTCAACGTTCTCCTGGAAGCCAAGGGAGGTCTTTCTGGAGGTGTCCTTACAATCCTTATAAGCACTAGATGGCTTTGGGAGGCTGGAGGAGCATCTTTCACATTTGAGGAAGGACAAATAAAAAATAAAAAAGGAAATATTGGGAAGATTTGTTCCTCAATTTTGGAAATCTATTATACAAATCCTATTAAGCTGACTGAAAATAAATTCTGCTGCCAGGACAGTGGTTAGACGGGAGGAACTATATAATCCAAACCACTGACACAAGACTGGAAATGGCCAATGAAATAATCCACTTGTGGATTATTATTATCCATATATAGACTGTACAATTTCTTAGGAGGAATATAAACACCATCACACACAGCCAACTATTCTATTCTATTCATGTCAATTTAAATAAAATCCCAATGAACCTTTAATTAGATTTTTCTAAATTCAAGACTAGCAAATCAAAAAGATGCAGAAGAAGACGGAGTATAATCTAGAATTTAAATAAAGATCCAAAACTGTGTTAAAAAAAAAAAAGAAGAGGCTCTGTTTAATCTCCCAAAGTTTCCAGTTTGTTTGTTTTGTTTTTTTTAAACTTGTGGTTCTTTTTCCAGTCTTTGGGATATGTGCTGATCAAGTCCTGCTGCCTGGTCTCCACCGTGAATATGGATTTTATTTAGACAGAGAAATACCTACGGCCTTCTCGATGCTCCAAGTCTGAGTTCAGCTAACAAAGCTGACCTGGTGCTTCTTGAGAGTCTACATGTTAATATCTCCAACCATCCCTGCCGCTGATTTGCAAATCAATGAACCTATTCAGTGTGAGAAGCGCCTGATTAGCGCAGCATATGCAGACAGGAGCGGGGTGGTAGAAGGAGGCAGTGATATTGCATGATTATTGATCTCTCTTTTCAAATTGAGGCCTCTGATTACAGAACCCCTAATAATGGTTTAAATGGATGAAACTTGTCGCTTTTTTTACCCGCCCTATACTCTAATCAGGGCTGCAGGAAATAGCCCTGTGAGAGCCCCACCATCAGAGGGGCACGCACGTAGCCTTCACTTATATCGAGGGGCAATTTAGAGTCCCTGCCAGTAAACCCACAGCCATCTTGTTATGACGTATCTGGGCTGGCCGATGCTGCCTCTCGAGGGACACGTAAATAGCCTAATTCACTGTAAAAATTTTACTCACTAACCCCTTTTAAATTTGTGCGCTTTCTCTGAGAGGACATAATAATAAGCAGTGGCAGCGACGCAGGAAGCCATGGTAAAATGTGACACATGACGGGGTGTTATTTTCATTCACTGATGGGAAATCCATCGCCCACTCTCCACAGACGCTGTTTTCAGTTTAGTAATCTACTGCTGCAACACACCAGATGAGCCTGGCACAATCCCCAACTCAACACACGCTGGTGATTTTCCTCATTATTCAGTTAAGAATGTGCTCCAATAAATGTGCCAGTTTTGTATTTGCTTCCTCTTCATCAAAAATGAGAAGGTGTCTGTCACAAAAGTGTCCAGGTGCATTTGCGTTCTCCCTTTAATGTTCCTGTAACGGAGTTCAAATATAATATGATTCCGCATCCCATAAGCACACATCCCTAATCTCTGAAATGCAGTTATCCCTTGGTTAACAAATGCAACACGCTGGTGGACTGCGGTTTGTGCACCCCATGAGGTAGCTGTACCCTGGTGGTAGTTTGCAGCTTTGAGGTAGCTGCATTTTGGCCTTGCTGTCTCCCTGTTTGAGAGAAGTGCGTCTTGGAAGGGGCCTTCTGTTTTTTTATCCATCTGCCAGATTTTGATATTTTTATTTTTAGTTTGCAATTTGTTGCGGCCCAACTTTGTTTTTACACTAAGCAAAGAGAGAATGCAGTATCCCTTGTTAACAAATGCAACACGCTGGTGCACTGCGGTTGTGCACCCCAGGAGGTAGCTGCAGCCTGGAGGTAGCTGCAGCCTGGAGGTAGCTGCAGCCTGGAGGTAGTTGCAGCCTGGAGGTAGTTGCAGCCTGGAGGTAGCTGCAGCCTGGAGGTAGTTGCAGCCTGGAGGTAGCTGCAGCCTGGAGGTAGTTGCAGCCTGGAGGTAGTTGCAGCCTGGAGGTAGTTGCAGCCTGGAGGTAGTTGCAGCCTGGAGGTAGCTGCAGCCTGGAGGTAGTTGCAGCCTGGAGGTAGTTGCAGCCTGGAGGTAGCTGCAGCCTGGAGGTAGTTGCAGCCTGGAGGTAGCTGCAGTCTGGCCTTGCTGTCTCCCTGTGTGAGATATGTGTGTCTGTAAAAAAACTAAGCGGAAGAAGATGGATGGATGGATGGATGGATGTAAAAAACTGACTGTATTTTTATCCATCTGCCAGACGCTGAAAAATAAACAACCAGTTTGCAAAGTGATGCGGCTCAACTTTGTTTTAACACAAAGCAAAGAGAGTTTGGTCACCACTTTTACTTTTCCTCCACACTAGAGAATGACTTCCTGCACCTTGGGAAGATGTGCATTTTAAAACAGCATTTATAAAATAGCTCTATTTTAATCAGGAATGTAATCTGTGATAATATATACAGCAATGTCAGAAATGTGACATTTAATATTATCTGCAAGAACGCTGTATCTGAAATTGCAACCGTATTTATCACGTCTTTTGTGTCTGAATATCAGTCTAATCTGTCTTGGTCAAAGCTGCCGTAAATTGAGGAAGACAGAAAAATCTGTCTGTGAACACTAGATTTTGTTTTTTGCAGTGAAATTGTTCAAAATGCAAACTTACTTGACAAAAGACCGAGGAATATGTCAGCAAAGTTCCTAGCAATCACCTATTTATACTTGATTGTGTCAGTTTTTGCATGAACGCATGCACACTAAAGATGAGGGGGAAAGCTACACAGAAAGAAATCTAGGTACTATGTAAAAGTGTCTTTTATTTCTCTGTGCTCCCCATCACACCAGACAGCATCAGTAGTGAACACCTCCATCTACAAAATTGCAGAGAAAAGCAAAAAGAGGGCAGAGAGGAGCTGACAGCCATCACTGCAACGGCAACGCTTCAATGCAGACTTAGCACAAGGCTGCAGCAACGGAATCCAGAGCAAAGCGCAATAAACTCAAGTATGGTCACGTGAATCATCTACAAGTAGGCTATTTGTCTCCGTATTGCGCTTGCAGCGGCACTGCAGAGGCAGCGCAGGAAGAGGGAAAGGTGCAATAAGTGAAAAATAAATCAAAGTGGCTGATTTCTGGTGCTAGGCTATTTATGTTTTATTGGTTAAAATAAAGCATTTGTCTGGTCAGTACATGTGGCTGTGATGCAACAGCTCCGTTAACAACCGCTACAAATAAACAGCTGTGAAAAAACAGCTTTCTGACAACATCTCAAAAAATGAGCATGTATATTTACATCTAATTGTTTGCAAAAAACAATGTCATTTCTAGTCTACTGTGTTTTTTTTTTATGTTTTTTTTAGAGGAGAGGTCCATGTTAGGAAGATGCAGCTGAAATAAAACACATAAAAACCCCAAACAAAGCTGATGTGAGGACCAGGTTTCAACGTCCGAACGGCTGGAACTGCACATAATGTTGAAACAAAGCAGAAGCCTTCGACTTTCAATAAATATTAATGTACTCAGCGCTATATACATGTACTTTACAGTAGCACACAGGAGTGAGTGTAATGACTGAAGGTTATTTCTTTTGCTGAGAACTTGAAATTGTGCCTTTTGCTATTGCAGTCAGGTGCATGGTGGTTGTGGTAAAGACATCCTTAAAAACACACATAAACTGCCTTTTTGCTCTGCTAGACCTCCTTCAATCCTCAAACGCATTTAAAGGGACACATACAGTGATAGGACACATTCAGGTTTTCCTTTTCTTCCCCCTGCAAATACGCTTGCAGTGTTTCCGTAGATCTCGGATATCAATATCTACGGAACGGAAATGCCACACTGGGTGCTCAGGCTGCTGAAAATGAACAGCCAGCCGCAGTCTCTGCGTGGCTGCACAGAGACGGCTCATGGCGCCTGTCAACTCCTGATGAAATGAAAAGACTAATGCAAGTAAGCAGATAGCAGGAGGTGAGGAGATATTAGATGAAGAGGACAAAATTCCCTCTCGGGATGCAGCAAAGACAAAAAAAAAGACTTTGATACTATTCTGTAGTCCTGACACGACTCGGCATTTTGTCCTGAAACGGGTCCTTTCAGAGCTGTGATGCTGCTTTGTTTGCTCTTTTTTTCCACACTCCAGTTGTTAAAAATGAAGCTTTACCATTCGAATGTGACGTCAGCACATTAGAAGAATGGAGGTGAACAGATTTACCTCCTGAAAGCCTATTTCAGCCGAATAGAGGTAGTTCTGGGATGGAGAGAAGGACTAGAATGATAGAACGATATGCCCCTGTTCCAGGCACATTTTGTAGGGGAAAAGCTGACAGAACATAGCGTAAAAAGAGGAAACGGGCCAAAAAAACCCCTCCAAAAAAACGACATGTTGTTGGCACTGAGAGTTTGTTTAGAGTTTAACTGTGCTAATTCTAAAAATGTGACCTCGGCTTATTGACGTAATACTGATATTTCCATGTACAGTTTTTACAGCAACCTTTATAAATACCAGCACCTTTTTTCACAGAAAGTCAACAGCCAGATAAAGAGATTGCTGAATATTAAAGTTAAAATTCAAGTAAAGACTAGATTTTTTTTTTGTTTCATCTGCAGGATGTCACCAAGAGACCGTTTCATTAAAATGAAAGAGCAGAGAAAATGTTTCCAAATGTGTCCAAATGTGTCCAAAGAGCTAGGGTGAAATGAAACAGCATTTGGGTCGTTTCGGATTCCCAAAATCGCTAACTGCTGATGAAGTGTAGGTGGTTTTCATTACGCTTTTTTAAAAATATAGATTAAAACAGAAGTTCCCTTTGGACCATGTGCCCTTATATGTTACAAATAAAACTCAATATAAAATATGAAAGTCAGCAAAGGCAGAATTCAAGGGAAAACGGAACCAAAAAGTGAGCCAGCACTTTTCTCTCTCTGGTGTTGTTGGTGTGAGGAGACTCGTGGTGGAGTTGCATCAACTGTATATTAAGAGTCCAGAAGAAGAGGAGGAGCTCTTTTTCATCTCTTCACTTCAGAAGATGCTGTGATCCGCGGACGATCTGCTGGGCTGCTTGACCCTTGACCTCTGATTGGGTTTCCCGGTGATGATGATGCTGCAGCTAGCAGCTTCCTCGCGGCCGTGCTCGTGTGTCGTGGCACCCGCCGCAGTGCTGCTGTGCTCTTTGACGGGGGCTTCCTAAGCGGCGCCGAGGTGCTAGCGGGCTTTGCAGCTCCGCCTGTGCCCAAGCCTGGTTTACCGCCTCCAGTAGCGTTGGTCTCCCCTGAGGCCGTCAGCGTCTGCAGCAGCTGGGAGGCAGATCCGAACCGGAGGGGTTCCTCCGTCTCAGCTGCCTCTGCAAACATGGAGAGCGCAGGGGTCCGCCGGCTGCAGGAGTCGCAGCACAGTTTATTGTACCCCGGAATGGAGCAGTACCGAGCCAGGACCTCCATCTGACAGAAAATGGATTTGTCTCCGTAACAAGGCTCATCTGGAAGTCAAAGGACACAGAGAGGGATGGCGTGATTCTGAAAAATGATGAACGGCTGAGAGCGAGAGCTGGGGTCTAGGATACTTTAAGGTATGAACAGCCTGAAACCAAACCAGTAGGACTGATTTTCACAGTTGAGATGAGCTGAAACCTACTGGGGAGTGTGTGAAGGGAACTGGTTACTCCGTCTGGCCATGTCAGTTAAGTTCCCGAGGGTCCGCTGATTTCCACCCCAGTAGGTTTTATGTTCATTTTGTATGCTTACCGTGACATGGTCCCAGTCGGCACGGCCCTCACAGCTTCAGGTTTTTCTCCGCTGCATTGATCTCCATTCCGGCACGTGACCAAACGCCTCTCCATCCCTTCGCCACAGGTCACGGAGCACTGCGGAGGAGCACAGTGTGAGGATAACAGTGTGAGGTCCTCAGCTCGCTTGGTAAACCAAATTCAACAAAAATCTAGAAGTTATTACACTACAAATTGGGAGAGCCATTTCAGTTTATGCAGTAGTTTCAATAATTCTGAAAGACCTTCAGTAAACTTGTCTACAATGTGTTAAATATTCACTCGGTTCTCAGGGTGCTGTTTTCTCCATATGGACTCATACAGTCAAGAAAAATTAGAATTCATTTGAAGAATTTTGAAGAAGTTGTGTTTCAAGCAATAAATTACCGTTGTAAAATATTTCTCTATTTGATAAACCTTATAACATCAATGTTGTCAGTCATCGCTGGACAAAGCTGTAACAAGCTGAACTTGGTTGCTGTCTGGTTTTGGCTGCTGTTGTTTCAGCTGCCTGCTATCAGGCTTGTTGTTCATTTTCTTCTGACAAACACCAACTGTGACCAGATGAAAATGTCAGCGAGACAATTAGCCTGAAAACTCGTTATTCGGGGAACGCATAACAACAACGGGAAAGGGTAAAGGTCTTTACTTCTAGGGAAACTTTATATCACTTTTAAGCCTCATTCAGAAAGTATGCCATCAACAGCAGGTTTCAGGTGTGGATGCCCAACCTCTGACCACGCCCCCGTCCTCCACGGGGCAGGACATGCCACTCGGTTGCAGGGCCGCCGGCTCTCTGGCTTCTCGCCGCTGCAGTATTTGCTGTGGACCGAGCGGTTGGTTCCGTCGTGGAGGAACTGCACGCAGCGAACGGTGCGGATCTGAAAGCCCAGGCTGCCGCAGGATCGGGGACAGTGCTCCCACTCGTCCGTGATCCACCTGGATGCAGCAAGGCGAGGAGATTACTCAGGCCATCAGATTTGAAATGATAATTGAAATATAATATAGATTTCTGTCAGGATTACAGCTGACGAGTCCCATTCTGTTTGGACATTTCCAGCCGTTGGCGATGAGCTTGAGCAGTCGGCAGCACAGAAACATTTGACCATGCAGACTGAGCCAGCTGTGTTTAACTTTAGTCTTTGGTCCCACTGTTACCTCTTCTTCATGTTAGCTTTACATATCTGTGTTATTAACTTGGTGTGATATCTGGTAACATTTATATTTTACTATCAAAAGGGCAAAATTAAGTTAAACTAAGCTAAAATGGTTTTTTTTTGCCTTCATATGGGCGAAATCTGCATGGCACAACCTCACCCTCAGAAAAAAAAGGAAAGTGCAATTAAACAGGAGAAGCCAAGTAAAAGAAGCCTACAGTCGTACGCTGGCCAACAATGTGCCTGATTCATCTGTTAAATCAGCTAACTATCTATCTAGCTTTGGGTTTGCAATAAAACTCCACACAATAGTGCACTTACTCAGGAAATGAAGCTGAGATACGGAGGGACTGAAGATGGAACAGCAAATGTTTCAGGTGTGTTTATTGGCTGATAAAGGACTGAATAGGGAATTTAATAAGCAAATATTCGGTGTTGGTTCTTAGCTAGTGGGGCACAGCACCGGAGGCTACTGGTTTTGTATAAATTGTATCTGATGATTATTTACCATCTAAAATGTAATCTTAAAGATTTATACGTTCAGAAGGCTACAGTAGGCTCTGCTCGAGCACACACACCAGAAAAAAGGCATTCTTCTGGGCAGGAGAAACGTGGTTCCACCTGCTTTTGGTCTTCTGTGACTCTCGTTGCTGCAGGTTTAAGCGAACAGATGGTGGGTAAACGTGAGTGCACTCAGCAGGGGTCTTTACAACATTGCCATGTATCCGTGACGTCTAATATTATCTAAAACCTTCAGATGATACCATGTGAGACTCAGAGGGTCTGAAGGAGGATTTTGGCTACAGCTTTTCAATGATTTACCTTTACATCTATTAGTCAGATACCAGATGCTTATCGTTTAAATGCCCCTCGCTAAGCTGTTGCTTCTTCTTCAACTTAGAAAACACCATGTTTATACTCAACACCTTCTCTACTTCTGCAAACTGACATGAAGGTAGGCTGGTTTCCTCCTCAAATCCTGGCCTTGGCCAACTGAGACCTGAGCTGAGGACAAACCCAAGTCAAACACTTTTAATGAAAAAAGAAATGAAGGAAAGCCTTTAGGACATGGCTGACAATGGGTGCATTAAAACGCCATTAATCTTTACTGGAAAAGGCTCAAATCACTTTTTACAGAACATCTTTTACAGAACGGGCTATTTTAGGCTCAGTAAAACAGCTCCCAGTGGATCCTGTACGGCTACAGTGAGCAGAAGCTGATTATAATTCTATTCACAGTGAGCGAAGCGCAGTACTTGACCCAAGTGAAACAATGGAAGGAGCACATCTTCAGCCTGTAGTGGAAATCTGTCTCCTTTGTCAGATAAATGGTTTCAAATCTGGACGCACAGGAGTCCAATCCCTTAATTATTCAGTGGAGGACTTACATAAATTAAACCTATCAGTCTCTTTTTTACCCGCCCTCCATTTCTATTAAAAGCCTCAGAAGTCCATCATTTTAAACTGTTAATCCTATCTGAATGAGTCGTAAAGCCACCCCCTGAAAACACTGTGGAGATGACAAAGACCACCAAACGCTCAAATCAAAACAGTAACACATGCATCTGTACGTTAAAAAAAAAGGTTCCTGCATTTGTAGAGTTCTTTTATTCAATTCAGGGCTACAGTAGAAACCCCTGTGGAAAAGCACCAACTTCCATATTCACATAAATATCTCACTGCTCATCCATATGGACTAACCCCTAAATTAGAATTAATGGAGACTAGATGGAAAACAGGTTATAGAAATAGCATCTGAGCAACAACAACACTGATATTTGTGTAAATCTCAGGTGGGATCATCACAGAGGCGAATGGTGCAGCCTGACCAGTGCGAGGCTGGAGGCGTATACTCACTGAGGCTGTGCGCAGTCCTGAAGGTTGCACATTCTGCGGATGGGCTTGGGCTTCTTGCTGGCGTCACAGTAGCCTTTATGGAGCATCTTGGTGTCGCCTTTCTTTCGACAACCGTACTTGGTGTACTGGAAGCCTTCAAAGGAAGGAAACACAAAGAAAATAATGACTTTTGCTAAGATACATAATTAACTCAGTCTAAGGCAACCAACGGTTGTTACCTCCAGCGCAGGGTTTGGAACATGGAGACCAGCTCTTCAGAGCCCACTCATAGGTGTCCTCCTGAATGACATTGTTGTTGTTGACAGGCACAGAATCTTCATGAATGATGTACTTGTACATTAAAGTGGTTCGTGTTTCATTGTCCTTGGGTATAATCTGCCAAAGACAGAACAGATCAGCGGAGTTTCCTGCATCCATTTAGATGAAATAGGTTTTAATGCAAATCAGCACAACTACACGAGTTCATGTTCAAGAGACAATTATCAAAGCGGGAACTCTTTATGCACCATGTTAAATAAATAGTGCAGCTTTTTTAAAATTTATTTCTCACTTTTTCAAGCCTGGATATAATCCAACCCAGACTGAAACAGAAAATCTCGACAATAACAGGTCAACAGGTGCTGGGCTGGATTAGGAGATTAAAGAAGCAACAACAGGGATTACTTAGATTAGGGAAAAGTGCCACCATCTGTGTTTGGTCTGCCAGCCTAAAACCTCCATGTCGGGGTTGAGGTAAAAACATGTCACGGGCATTCAAATCTCAGTTGAATGGCAGCTAAGAAATCGTATTATCGTGACTCATAAAATGTTAAAGGTGGTACTGGCTGCTTCACTCTCTTTTGAGGATATTAAAGCTGACCTAATTCTTTACTTATTATTATTCAAATGCTGTGAAGGCTCTTATTTCATTCCCGTATTTCTAAATGTCTGCTCTGAGAAATAGATTCTGTTCCCATTTTCTTTACTTACTTTACTTTAGTCTTAATATAAAAGAGTTTGATAGATTTCTAACACAGAAAATCTGTGTTGGCGGGGCTTGTGTTACCAGAACGACCACGGGGTCGTGCAGAGGTCCGTCTGTGTGCAGCGTTTCCATTTCTCTGTCAATGATGTAATGCCACTCCACACCCAGGTCAATGAAACTCTTAGATTTGAGCTCCTCTCCTTTCCCGTTGAGGATGTAGTGTCCTGTTGCCTGGTTCTTGATGGCTGCAATCATTTATTAGGGTTTAGTTATTGAGAAATAGATCTTTATTAAAGGGAAGTTGGGGGCCTAGACTGCTCATTGTTGAGCCAACTCTGATTTCTAAGTGAGGTTAGCAGCGTCGCCGGAGCTGCTGACAGATTGGGATTCTAGAAAATGACAAAGCGTCCTCTCTGATAGGTAAAACTATGCCCTCATCACTTCTACTCCAGCTCCTCGCTGCCTGTCGCTCCTCAGGGGAGATAATCCCAGGGCTCTTCTTTGGTTTTGGGGAGGCTGCCTCATGCATTCAAGCCAGCAAATCAACACCCAGGATTATATTTACTTTTTTGTTGTCCTGGCAGCTGGGAATGTGGCACACTTTGCATTTTCTATATACACAGAAAAATCCAGGGTAAGGGGAAATGAGGATAAAAGAGCGACTTCCTGTTGGTTCCAGTCTCATAATCTTGTTTGATATCATTTTAACGCCTAGGGTTTACATGCAACCAAACCAAAACTACCATTTTTTTCCTCTAAAACCACACTAAACCTCACTTCTCTGACCATTGATGCAGTCAGTTCTGTGAAGAAAAACACTCAACATCGTCCAGGACAGCTTCAGAGGTGAAGCAAAAAAAAAATCCCCATAGTAAACATTCAGCACATGGCGTTTCACAGAAAAAAAAAAGCCGTAGAGGTGTCTTAGAAAGATCACAAGAATCGTTTCTGTCAAGAAGCTGTGGCCATCAATCATAGGCTCAGTGGAGGCCTTCTCAGTGGACAAAAATGGAACTTGTTTTCAAGCCTTAAGAGGACGTTACTTGGCCTGTTGGCCTGCTCTTTAACTTTATCGATCCTTCGGTGTGTGAAATTGCAGACTCCACTCTGAGTGTGAGCATTGTTGCAGCAATTTAACTGTTGGTTGCAAGCTGGACCTGCTGATGTTGTGTGGCGGCGGGGGTAGACCGTGGACATGCACAACATCTGTCTGCGACTGAGAGTCCAATCGCTTGTTGCCAGATGGCGCTTTAGTAACGCGGGGCACAGAATCAGCAACATTTAGGGACAAAATTAGGAAATCAAAACAATGTTTACAAAAAGAGAGATTGACAAACCTATCTGGCCCAGGAGCACCTTAGGGGGCCCAAGAGAGTCTAGAAAACATTGATCCTGCCTGAAAAACCTGCCTAGCCTGATGACCCTGATAAGGTCAGATGTTACCAAATGTTTTATTTTATTCAAAGAAGTGTGCTTGAGATGACGCTACTTTGTAAAGCTGTAGGTAAATTATTAAATTAAGGACAACCCCAAGAACGTTGTGGCTGCGGACGAGCGCCGCTGTCTGTCAAGCTCATCGTCCATGGAGCCATTTGTCCTCCGTTTACCAGACATGCGTGTCTTTGTGTCGGGAACTCAGACTTACCAAGAATTTGAGGGGAGGCCTCGTGTTTTTGGATGATCACATGTCTAGCTCCGGGAGGAATATAAAACATCTTAAGGAAACCTTTTGCCAAGTGTGCAGCAGCAGCAGCGGCGGCAGGAGCAGAGGAGTTAGGAAAGAAAAGACAGAAACAGGTAACTTTAGCAGATACACAGACACTTGGTTTGCAGCGGCAGACATCGCAAATGACAACTAGTCTGGACCACTTTGCACTACAAAAGTGTTTAGAGAGGGAGAGAGGGTATAAACGAGAGGGAAAAAGGTGACTACAGCTTCCCTCCTTACTCTGGGAGCCTGCAGGAAAGCTGCCAAAAGCAGTCGTTCATTCACACCCGCCTGCGGTGCTGGCACAGCAGTTTAAGAAATGGCAGCTGTTGCTTGGGGTAAAAAATAACCCCCAGAATAATTTACCAGCTGATGTGGATTATACACCTGCAATGATATGAATGAAGGGAAAGACCACTGCTTTCAAAACAAAGCGGACTAACACGTTTCCAACGGCAGCAAAGTCTTGGTCCTTAATGGATGTCCACCGCTTACAAACCCGCTAAGACTCACCAAGCACATTTCTAAAGTCTTCTGATTCATTTAAAAAGACATTTCGAGCTCCTTTTGGCAACGTGAAGGCTCCTCTGGTTATCCCTTTAGAATGAAATAAATCATTAGTGTAACAATAGTGTCCCCTCTCCCTCCACTTCGCAGACTCACAGTGTACCTGCAACGTTAGCAATATTACCGTGAAAATGGAGACACGATTAGGTTACTAGATTGGACTGGCAGTGATTATAGCTATTTTTCTGATTTTGAGCACCACACATGAAATGCAGCCTTGGAATTATTCTGATTCTTTTGACTGGTCGGGTGAGGCCGGCATGTAGGGGCCTTCTGATGCAGACACACAGAGTCGATTCACAAAATGCGACTAAGCAGCGGGATGTCTACCTGGAAACTACCTCCAAATGTGTAGAAAAATATACTGTAATATTAGTTTGTTAGCATGTTGAAAGCAACCGCCATTTAGTGACCATATGCCGCACAAATACAGTACAGTGACATATACAAGTTAGATCAGACCTAAACAAATAAACGATTAGTGACAAAAGACGCGACAGATGACATCACATGTAGTTCAGGTTTTAACATCTATCTGCATGACAATCTGGACAGAGACGGCTAGAAAAGAGACATTTATTCCACTGGATACTTGCATATGTTCTCCAACAAAATGGATTCTTTCTGGGCTCTCTTGGTTAACTGTTTCCCTGCTAAAGAAAAATGTAAGTTGAAATTCCAATTATTTTTCCCCACAGCTTCAACGTGACGACAGCACGATGACTCCAATCTATAAGCTGTCAATTAAAACGAAAAGAGAGCGGTTGTGTTTTGTATTGACAAGCCCAAGAGGCAGCCTCTGTGTGGATGTATTCTGCAGGTGTGGAAGTGTCGGCGTAGCTGCAAAGGGGAGATAACAGAAAGCTGCTCACAGCAAACAGCACTAAATGTTAATGAACTTTCAAAATCTGCGAGGCCTCATTATTCTAATCTACATCAATGACAACAAGTGTCAGATAAACAACAACTCCTCTCATTATTCTGCAAACTCCACACACACGAGCTGGAAGTTAAGCTGAATCAAGTTAAGATGAATACCAAGAACTTTAAGTATCATAAAGGCTGATGTTTGGACCATTCCAGGGTTTGTTGGGAGAAAGTTTCCATTGCGCCTCCTTTTTTTTTTAATTTTCAAAAGGGTTGGAAAGAAAAAAAGAGCGTGTCTCAAATAAAGGCTGTTCATAAACCTGAACCCAGTAAAATGTTTCCATCTGTTACCCAAGTTCTGCGCATCCTCACCAGGTTTCTTTGGTGTTCGGGTGAAGGAGCCCTTCACCGTCCGGCAGTGGGAGTTGTCTCCTCCGCACACGCCACATTTGTCCTCAACCTTGGTGGAACCAATTTCTCTATCACAGCCAACTTTCTGAAGACGACAACAACACCAACAAAGGGAAGTCGGGTTAACTTTGATGCAACTGTAAGGTTTTTTGTTTAAATCAATCTATCAAGGCCAACAGGAGACAAATGTGTCAGGGGAGCTTCTGAAACAAAGTCTGATTGTTCTGCACCAGAGCCTCATCCACTCATCTATTCAGTATCCACATGCGCTCACGTTAACTAGAAATTAACATAACTAAAGACTAATTGGGTTCTGCTTTGGATGCTGCACGAGGCATGTCATTTCTAACGTAGGACCTGAAGTGTATCCTTACCACACACTCTCCACGTACGCAGATGCTATAGGCGTCTTTGTAGGAGCATCGCGTCCCATCATGCACCAGCTGCTTCATGTACGTCACGTCTCCTGACTCTTTTGACTGGCAGTACAAGTGGCACCTTTTGTTGGCTGCAGGTGTTTATTGATGATAAAATACAGAACTGATTAAAAATGGTATTTCTCTGCCTTGTATCAGTGAAACTGATGAAGGCTAAACAATCAAAGCCACGCTCAAAGATATCCAGTGTTGAATGAAAATTATTCAGGTTACATTTTAAGACTTGTGTTGAAACTAAGAATTTAATGGAGGTTGGAGCCAGAGGATGTGAGAGTAATTACAGGTTTTTTTTAGCATTCTTCTATTGTCCTGCTCTCCCTTCAACCACTGATCTTTGTAAATAAATAACTTTCCCAGCAGTTTGCTTCAGGTTGCAGGAATCTTTGAGCCAATTAAAGTCTGAGATGGCTTCAACCCAAGCATAAATGCTGTGGCTCAAAAGCACCGACCCCGAACAAAGCATGAAAATAAGACCAGAAAATGCTCTGTATGTTAGATAGTTTTTTTTTTTCCCTGTGCTTTTTGGGCTTTGCTTGTTCCTCCAGCTTTGCTCCAAAAATGTGTTGACGTTTTACTGGCTTACCGTCAGGATGCTCGTAGGGCAGCCAGTGGTGTTTGGTATTTTGGAACTCAAAGTGTGAGTTGCGCAGTTGGCACTGCTGGGCTCGGAAGTCTTCGAAGTGCTTGGGACAGTCTATGGTGTGGCAGAGCTGATACTCGTAGTTCACTCCTGGGCAGTCCTGGCCGCCGTTGGAGGGGCTGAGGAAAATGGAGCAACAACAGAGCCACTGCTCAGAATGTTTGCAATGCATTTGGACCAAAGAAGAAGGAAAACAGTGCTCTGGGATGTATCCCTGTAGATGTCAAGTCCACACTGTCAACTGTATGCCCTGTACTCAGATGGGGTTAGAAAAAAAGAATTGGAAATAGATTTAGCAAATTCATGAATTCTGTTCTCCTGGGTCAAACCTACCGCCTCAAAGAATTGGAAAATTCAGTCAATCTTCACACAGTTCCTATAAAGCCCTTGATCAACCTAAATGTGAATTTAAATAGTTCAATTTAGAAGTTGCCTAAAACTAACAATGAATTTTAAAAAGCTTTCACAGTTTGTGAATCTGAGCAGCTGCTTGAATGAATATGAAGCTCAGGTGGTAAGTGGGTGAAATCAGGTGCTAATGTGGGATAAACCCAGCATTCTCCATGACGTAACATGAAAAAAAATTACGCTGGTTGGTTTTGGTGCTTACGCAGGGTTGTTGCACTGACGTGTCCGGAATCGAACCCCAGTTCCGCAGGAGCGCGAGCAGGAGCCATATTTGCTCCAGGAGCCCCAGGCGCCATCTTGCTTTACCTGATTGGGGTTTTTCCACATGCAGTGACCTTTATAGCACCACTGCGGAGAGTATAATGAGAAAAGTCAGGTAAAAAAATCTCATAAAGCATTTAGTTAATAATTTACAAACTTAAAAAAAAAAAAACTCATTTGATTAGGTCATATTATTTTTCCCAATATTTAATGAATTGCAAAGAAGCACCTGATGCCTGCAGCATGGCAACTGGAGCAAATCCTTCAACCATTTAGTATAAGTAGTTCTATGTTGGTTGTTTTTTTAGATGGATTCTTTATTTTCATTAAGTGTAATGTGTTGGTGAATTTGTGTGATAGAAAACCTACCTTTCCCGGTGCACACTCTGTCCCATCAAGAGGAGGCCCCTTCTTGGTTTTGCAAAAGTAGGGGTTGTCTGGGTGACTGCACCAAAGCTGTTTACATGGATCAAACGTGCGAAACTGAAACACAGAAGCAGGAAATCAGACTATCATGTCATTTCGACAATGTACTGTGCAGAAAACAGCAAAAGTAATTTTAGGAGCAGAGCAGGTGTACTTTAAGCCCTGCTTGATTTTTGAAATTTGGTGTACATATTCATTTCCCAATAAAGTGCATGGGAAACTGTCAGGCTTCTTGAATGATAATCGAACAGAAGAGGCCAGTGCAGCTACCAGCATGCACGAAGAAAATTACACCTGAACAGCTCTAAGAGGGGCTGTTATGTCTGGTAAAGTTTGTGCATTAACTATTTAAAACTGTACAAAACAAAGTGCCATTTCTGAAGCTGAGAAAGCTTCTGCTATTTAAGGGGAAAGGCTTTTTTTCCCAATCACTGAGTACCGGTAGAATAGTGACATAGCAGTTCTACTGCGATGAGGTGACCAATTATGAGTGAACATTTGGGGCTTTTAACTAACAAAGCATTACTTCTTTAAACTCCTACACAAAGAATCACATACTTTAATCCTCTTGACCTCTGCTTCACTCATTTATTAAAAATTCATAAAAACAAACATAAGCGGCTGAACAATAAGAATAATGCAATAAATCTCTGTTTTCCTCCGGTTTTATTTGGCTTTGGTGCATGGCTCCTCTGCAGGACAATACAGTTTGTCCTGACAATTTGCAAAAGAACTTTTAATGCGTTTCTTCTACTTAAGGTAACGTGCTGGCTGCTACCATATATGTTGGATCTTAATCTTTTTTTGCTGTGCTGTCTTCCAGAAGGCAATTTCGTTGGTTCACCCTCATTAAAATGCATATATCTGCAGGAGGGGAATATTTAGATAAATTTAAACCAGTTTTTTTATGGTCCTTTTGGTCATTTGCTCCTTGGTGGTCCTATCCAGCCCACGTGCCATTTCTGGGGTTTTTTTTCATCCTTTTTAAAAAACTGGCAGTGTTTTTAAAGTAAATTAGTTTCCATTCATCAGAGCTGTGTGTGTGTCAGCAAAAACGCTGTGGCAGAGAAGTCTTCTGTACTTTCTGCATTGTGAAATACTCAAGCTTGTAAATTAAAAGTCTTCAGTGCAGAGCTGGTTGTTGCAGATCAGCTCTGCATGAGGGCAGATGCGCTGCATCTTGCAGCAACACACACACACACACACACACACACACACTCTTGCGGAATGGCTGGCAAGCAGAGACCAAGCAAGTCATGAAGCAAGCAAGAATATGACATTTGTATTAAAGTCTAACAACAACATAATGGTATTTTATAAAATATGCAATAATCAGTGGAATAAAATGTTTATTTTGAAAGAACAGGCTTTTACTGATGTTTAATTTAGTACCTGATGTCAGCTGGCTCTCTGCAGTGGGCCAGTCTGGACTGACAGTAATGGTGTTATTTAGACCACAGCTACAGCACATTTAGACACAACCATCCGTGATAAGTGTTTTAGCCACCTACAGGCCTAGCGCCATAGCTGCTACAAACTTACCTAACTCATGTTCCATAGTATGACTTCGAACTACCAACCCCATTTGTTTTTAATCTCATATAGTTCTTGTGTGCGAAATTTAGTGCTACAAAATATGATAATGTGAACTTAAATGTTTGCGCTCAAATGCTTCAGTTAACTTTTATTATTTTCAAAAACCTTTTGCCATGAGTCAGATTTTACTGAGTTTTCATTTTTCTTTTTTTTGGTTTACTCGTTTGTACGAAGTAAGGAACTCAGTTCCAGTGTCTGAGGTACAGAGTACAAGTACTTTGGGATGCAGAAATGCATTATGGGATATCTGGCCTTAGTCAACACAAGCCACACTTGTTGCATAATTGATAAAATGAGCAGAGCAAACACCCGTCCAGACACAGGGGGCGTATTCAGAGGTCTTAGAATTGCAACGGTCCTTGAGCGACCACTGATGACATGTAATTATTCAGACAAACAAGTATGCGTACTGGGAACTGGCTAATATATGGGCTTTCATATCTAAATCACTGTTGACTTTTGCTCTAATTGAAAATGAAGCCCTTTGTCAGGTGTATAAATTGAAATAAAAGAGGTCCAATACTTTAAACTGCTCCACAAAACACACCCAAGAGAACGACTGAAGATTCTGGTTCTGGGTTGCTTTTCATGATGACGGCCTTCTCAGCAGACAAAAAGTCTTAAAAAATTCTGTATAATCTCAGCCGGGTTAGGGTTAGGGTGTGGAATACAGTCACTGAGAGTAAAAGAACAGAGTTTTGTGTTAACACTCAGTGAGCTAAGATAAATATTAGCACAGCGGGTCGGAGCTGCGGGAGACTGGCAGAGGGATGAGCAGGGACAGAGGCAGGAACCGCATACTAAATGAAGGCAAAGGTGTTTTTATCCATCCTATTATCAGCAGGCAGGATTCTCATGTCAGATGTCATATGGATGCAAGTGACCTCCCTGGTCTAGAATGCCAAAGCCTGAATGGCATGCTTTTTAGGACATGCTGACTTTCACCTGAAATAGAAGCCATCAAGATAGGTCAAAAGTCAGTACTTCAACAGTACATTAAAAAAACAGGCTAGAAACAGAAAAACAACCTAGAGGGGGACACAAGAACAGGCTATAGGACATTTATTGGTGTTAAAATTTTAAAAAGACCAAATGGACTCACAGGAATGTAAAAAGGATCACAAAAGAACAGCAAAAGGCCAAAATAACACTGCAGAAATTCCTGGCTGAAGTAATACCTTTTAAAAGGAGACCTGAAAAGAATTGACTGACCTGGCCAGCCTTATCTCCTGGAGCAGGCCGGCCAAAGCTGAGGGGCCCCAGCGGAGGAATCCCGGGCTGACCCCGGGCTCGTATAAAGTCAGCAGCTGTGCTGTATAATGTGGGGCTGGACTCAGACGTGCTACAAACGTGACCAGTAAAATGTCCTGCTGTGTTTACGTGGAGGCAGTGCTCCAAACTGGAGAAGATGAAGACTCGGACTTTGTCTAGGTCACACTGTAAGAGGCCTGCTTTTATTCTGGATGTTGCTCATAGCTGCAACCTGCCGGGGGTGTTCTGGATCATCAAAGCAGAGGTTTGAATTTACACCAAGATTAAGGCTATGGCTGCCCGACCCTGCCTATTTTGCAGGGTGGTAAACTGTTTGTTTACTACATTTTATTCTTTTACTTGTGGGAAAACAAGACCAATTTCAGCGTGTGTCCATCAAGGCCTGCACTAAAGGCAGATGTGACTGAATAATTACTGCGTCACTCTGCACATCTGTGCACACCTGTCAGCAGAGAACCGCTGAAGACACATCCCTCCTGCAAAGCATTCATCTTTTTCATCTTTTCCGTTGTACTCACAGAGGTGCAGATCTTATAGCCCACCCCGAAGTCGAAGCGGCACTGCTCATCCATCGAGTAGTTGATACCCGGAAGTTCAGGAAGCTGCGGCCAGTCGTGCTTAAAGGGGTCATCCAGCAGACAGTCGTACGTGCTGCAAGGAAAGGACAGCGATGTTAGAGAGGTTGCAATGACAACTTTAAAGTTTGTTTTTTGTCCTAGTTTTTTCAAGTTTTTTTTTTTGGAGATGGAAACATTGACGACACATTGGCAAGCACAACACATTCAGTTCTGCTTCAAGTGGATAAAATAGTTGCTGTTGTTTTTTTTACCATCCCCGAAATGTTACAGCAGCAGCAGCTGCTTCACTTTCGACTACGACTGTCCTCCCAAAGCCAGCTGCAACAGATCGCACAGCCCTCTCCTACCTTGTTATCATGGACCGGATTATCTGCCATATGTTCCTGTTTTGTTTTTTTTTGTTAAAGTCTATACTGTGCTAGTATTGATTGCGTGTTGCCGCTGTCATCTCCGTTCATGTCATTCAATTGTTTCGCGGTCTGCTGGTGTTTCCCTGTTCGAAATGGATTCCTTTACAGCTGAGGGGAAAAGTCAATGACTGGAAGCTGAACACAGGACGTGTGTTTAGAATGAGCCCGGCTCACATGTGGCCCATCAGAGGTGTGAAAGCCACTAATGGGTGCAGGAAACATAAATAATCAATGCACAGCATATTGTAGGTTGTTGCATAATGACACTCCTAATGGTCCTCCTCTGCTCCCCAGCAGTAGGCTGTGCACTTTTTCACCACAACACAAGCCCAGGAAATGTAAAGCACACAAAGGGTCTGACTTGTGCTCTGAAATGCTGAGATTCCTATTTAAGTCATCTCTGTGTGCTCACCAGAGCAGCAGAATCTGTGCAAGGATAACCACCTCTGATTAGCAAGTTGCACATACACAGCTAATTTTTAGCTTCAGGACATCCTTGTATTGTAAGAACACACAAGGTTGTGCAACATGCTGACAGGGAATTGAAGACACACTGCAAACGTGTGACTGATGTACACTTTGCTAGCAACTATAGCTTGAAGCGAGTGAGCAATTCCATTGCAGCCAGGTGGAGCTGAGGCGATGGTGTGACCTCTTGATAATTAAACTGTTACTCGTTGGCTTTTTCCCCTCTTGTTTTCTGATAGCTGATGGGTTGTAGGTCAGAATGGAGTCGCTGTCCATGCTCAGCATGAAAACACTTACTGCATGTATGCCAGATGTGTAACTTAATTTAGTTTCTGATTCCTGCTGATCTGAAATAAAACGCATCACATCAGGTTCAGCCATGGATAAAAGCAGGGAGGCAGACTCACTGGATGTATCTCTTCAGTTCCTGTCCGCTGCACATGGACCAGTGGTATCGATGGAAGGCTGCCTGTACCAGAGGAGCCATCACGCTTCCCATGGCAGTTTCATCGCCACAGCGGTTGCCTTGGCCGTCATGTTCCATTCCCAAACTGTTCACAAGGACACAGAAAAAAATAAGGACTTTGTCTTTCCCCAAACTAGAATAATAAAAAAAGAAAATTTAACACACAACAGTACTAAAAATAATATTAGATAATAATGTAAGATGTAATATAGCTATCATGTCGAAAATATAAGTTAAGAGCTGAATTGAAAAGAGAAAGAAAAAAAGTTGGCAATACAGCTAAATACATCATGAACAGATAAAAAAAAAACAGCACGCACACCAAATGAGTGTTCAAGACCAGAGACAGAGGATTTAAACCTTCAGAGCAAATGTTTTGTTTGACAGACATTGGCAGTGAGCAACTGAAATGCTGTAAAAAGAGAATACATTCCCAAGGACACCGATTAGGCCAAGAGAAAATGAATGAAAGAGATCTGTTTTTAACTTCAACAAGGTCCTAAAGTGGGCTCTATTAAACAACACAAAGGAATGAAGACTAACGTGGCTGCATCAAGACTGGCTGGACATGAAAATAATGGAACTGAAGATTCAAATGTGAAACCGGACAGAGCTGCAACCGGTGTATGGATATCCAAATCTAAAGCCAATCACAACATTTGTTCAGTCATGATACCACATGAGAAAAAGCCTAAACATGAATGACATTTTTCATTGCGGGAATTCTAAATTCTGAACGCCCAGCAGGATTCAGCTTTGCTCCAAGTCAGCAGCTGCCATCAGGCTGGAAGCTGAGCTCCCAGGAGGACACCGTGCTCTGGCGTTCTCGAGCCTTTTGTGTTCCATTAGGGGTCATGTGCTCCATCTGCCTTGATGTTGCAAAACGCTTGCAGGCTGTTCAGGTTCTTGGAAGATCTTCACGGGTACCCAGTCCCCGTGTGCCATGTGGTCATAGAGCCAGGGAAAATAAAAATGCATGACCAAGCATGAGGGTTTCCGGAGCAGAGCAGCGTGTTTCAGAGCTGAACAAGGAGGTCAGCCCAAGAGGCACCGCAGCTCTCACTGATCCGCTTCCACATACTGAAAGATTCTTCTCCCTTCAAAGCAGACGGAACATGTAGCCCTAGTGCCATCCATCCGACTGCTGGTTTTTCCTTTTGCGTCAACCCATCTGTCATTTGACTGCTGATGAATAAATTAGAGAATTCTTCTTTGTCCGAAGGATTCTGAGCCCGAGCCAAGACCGAGCCCGAAGCCATCATGATGCATTGGCCAAATCGTGGGATTATGAAGAGAAACACTTCATTTGCATGTGCTTTTGTAACAGAAGAGGTTAGTGGAAGACAGATCGAATCCTGATTAAATCAACAAGAGTCTCACTTGGATATGTGATCGCTGTAGTACTGTTGCTAGGCCGAACTTAAATAAAAGTAGTTGCTCTCCATTGTGTGACTGTGCTACTGAGTCCTGTACAGCAGTGGTCCCCAACCTTTTCTGTACCACGGACCGGTTTAACGTCTCACAATATAGTATGGAAATAAACACGCTGTCCAGTGACCAGCCCCAGTGACAAGCTGAAGGCTGCTGAACTACCAGGAGACAATGTCTGCAGCTTTATTGTAGCCGCGCACAAGAAATTGGATTTTCTCTCCTGTCAAGCTAATACATTTTGCATTCCGTGGGGACATGCTTCATTTGATTTTAGGGTTGCTTAGAAACCAGCATGAACAGGTTCTGATTAGGTGTTCAGCACACACACCCACACCCACACCCACACCCACACCCACACCCACACCCACACACACACACACACACACACACACACACAAATCCTGAACAAATGAGCACAGTGTGTTTTATCATGTAATATTTACTGTCGAGTTAGGATTGATTATCTGTGTGACCCTCTTGTTTGTGTGTCACATTAGTCAGTTCTCAGAGCACCTATCTATTGTTATTAAGCAGTAACACTTGGGTTTTGCTCAGGGGCACATTGGCAGCATGTACTGGGTTTCAGGGTGCGACGGAGAGGTTACACCCAGCAGCTGTTAGAGTCACAGCCACTCCCTTCCAATCAACCGTGCTCTTTAAAACCTGCTCCTCTCTCTGTTCTGACTGATCCTGCCTCTTGCAGCATGGCTGCGTTTTGCTGCTGCCTGATGCCAGAGAGGCTTTGTCTTGAATAAAAATGC
>CAAE01014993.1:54641-75669 GCA_000180735.1 Tetraodon nigroviridis | reverse complement strand
CACCCACACCCACACACACACACACACACACACACACACACACACACACACAAATCCTGGGCCCATCCTGAACAAATGAGCACAGTGTGTTTTATCATGTAATATTTACTGTCGAGTTAGGATTGATTATCTGTGTGACCCTCTTGTTTGTGTGTCACATTAGTCAGTTCTCAGGGCACCTATCTATTGTTATTAAGCAGTAACACTTGGGTTTTGCTCAGGGGCACATTGGCAGCATGTACTGGGTTTCAGGGTGCGACGGAGAGGTTACACCCAGCAGCTGTTAGAGTCACAGCCACTCCCTTCCAATCAACCGTGCTCTTTACAACCTGCTCCTCTCTCTGTTCTGACTGATCCTGCCTCTTGCAGCATGGCTGCGTTTTGCTGCTGCCTGATGCCAGAGAGGCTTTGTCTTGAATAAAAATGCACAATCACGGTGAGTCAAAAACAATTAAAAATGATTGACTGCTGGTTTTCATCAAGATCAGCACCTTGGAGAGCGCCACAGGACTCAGGTATGATTGACACAGTTCCTGTGTTTCCTCCTTTAGATCCTAAACCTTTTATTCACTTAAACACATTGATTTTTCCCCTATATTTCTCCATGTTTTATTGCAAAACCTGTGAGATAGTCAATAATTAAAAGTGAGCATAAAAATGAACATAAAGTGCAAAAAAAAGACACTTGGATATGTGATCGCTGTAGTACTGTTGCTAGGCCGAACTTAAATAAAAGTAGTTGCTCTCCATTGTGTGATTGTGCTACTGAGTCCTGTACAGCAGTGGTCCCCAACCTTTTCTGTACCACTGTACCGGTTTAACGTCTCACAATATTTTCACGGCCCAATCTAAAGGTGCAGCAGATGAAAACAAAATAAAATGATAAGATCTGCATTAAAAATTGTGTTTTTTTTCAATAATAATAATAATAATAATAATAATAATAATAATAAAAAAAAAAATTTTTTTTGTTAATCCACTGTGTAATCATGTGCAACTTCATCAGCTGCGTCCTTGTAGCGTCTCACCAACAACTTAACATTACATTCTTCAATTTATACTGATGTAATAAAGAGAATCCAGCACATCATCCTTTCTTTTTATCCTTTGTTTTTATCTTTCATTTACATTTATTACAAAATATATATATAAAATTTTTGCTCTTTGTTATTCTCTCTTTGTTCAAACTGAAAGTTTTGCAGGAATTTTTGACAATGTTTTTTATTTATTCATATGTTAGTTCCGTGAAATAAGAATATTGTTTTTTTGTGTGTTTTTGTGTTTGTGTGTATTTGGAGAGAGAGACTCCCACTGTTAGATCAATTTCACAATGCTGGTACTTACACATTTCCTTTCTCTTTAGCCACGACAAATGCGGAGGAGAAGCCGTCTTCATGGTTGAGGGTGCAGCTGCGAACAGGGTGACACATCCCAGTGACGGGAGCGTAACCTGGGGGGGCGTCAAGGAGACAGAGTCAAACATCCTGATCAACAGACGTGAAGTTAGAACATCTGAGCGCTTCCGGAGCATCGAAATCCATTACTGCTTTTGTTTTAACAAAGATGCAAAGCAAATATGGAAATGTGAAACAATCTATTTGACTGATGCTGATTCGTTTTACTGTAAGATTTAAAACTTTATACATTTAATTACTGTAAGTCATTTAGAAGCTACTCAGCTGGTTATCAGGGTAAAGACTAGGAGTAAAAGTACACCAGTAAATGGTGCGGTTATTGTGCCCCTCTGTCTTGCATCACGTCTGATGTCAGATGCCTGACGTGGCGAGCCTAAACAGGACATATGATATAAATATGCCAGGGGAAGGCTCGGTGGGACATGGAGGGAGCAGGAAGGAGGCATTTCTGTGACCGTCAGCATAACAGTGATTGACTGCGACTGTGATTCACAGGTCCGCTGCTCTGCTACTTCCTTGCTGCACCTCATTTGCGTGATGTTGCATCAGTTGCGGTGACCGTATTGTAAACAATAACACCGCAGAGACGCGTTGCAGCCGGCAGCACTGATGCGCTGCAACGCTGCCAAATTTAGAAGAAAATGCATGCTGCCTTGTTGAATATCACCTCTGGGATGAAGACAGTTACACAGCTGTTTGGCACCAAATGTGGATTTTTATTGGGAAAAATAAACCATACACTTGCTGATAGGCCTCAACAGAGTATTCTTCCAAATCAGAACCACTTGTGCAAACCACAAGTGTTTGCTTTCTGTGATGTGAGTAAGCCCCTAATCCTCTTGTCCCCAAGGATTTGGCTCAGGATTTATTTTAGAACTTTGATCTATACAGAAGGAAATCATGCGTATCACTTAGCCATTGTGTGGATCCACTATTATCTTGTTCTTTTGAATTAATTATCTTTTGCCTCATTTTAAGGAACCAATTATCTTTTAAAGCAAGGAAATGCAATTAACAAAGTTGTTCATTTATATTAATTATTTATTTATAGAATGAGGAAATGAGAAATTATAGCATGGAAAAAAATATTTAATGACCCCGTTTTTGTGGTTCCCAGGGGACAGAACCTTACCTGGGAGATTCTCAGCACTGCCTCAGACAAACATAATTGACTCCTGGGGCGTTACGGCTTCCTCATGTGGGATTTACCTCTGGGAACTGGAGGGGCCAAAAGCTGGAGTCTAGCTCTGTCCCAGTTAGTTTTGGGGACAGGCCGCTTACCTTGATCATTGCAAGGATTCGAGGATTTTTATTGTCCCTAAACAAGGCACGGTGAAATTGTTTCCCAGCAGCTCCCTGTTGGACCTAAATAGAATTTTGTTACATGGACAATATTACTGAGTTGTCAGAAGTATTTGAAGATTAAATGTGACATTAAAGGCTTCAAAGTGTTGAAGCTTGTGTGTAAAAATATTTAATATTTTAAAATGCTTAAACCTTTTTTTTATCTAGATTTTTATGTTCAGTTTCAGGAGATACCATCTTTCCTCTGTTCTGTGTTCTAGTTTTTACATAACACGAGCCAACAGAACAACAGTAGTAACACACACTACTGCCAAGAAACATCACACATTTACAATCCTGATGCAGAAGATCCTTCCTGGCAAACACAGACAGCAAATAAGACCCGTCTTAATTCCTTTAGTGTCCCATATGTCCAATTGGAAAGCGTTTTGTCTTGATTTAGGAAGCCGTAGTATCAAACTCCCAGCAGCTTCGACGGGAAACGCTTGCTGAGAAAATAAAGTCTGTTCATGTCTCACCACAGCGCGGCTGACAGAACCTGTCAATTATTTCGCTCACAGCAGCAAAACCTTCTCTCTGAACAGGAAACTATAATAAAATGTGCTTTTCTTGACCCCTGGATCACCTTTTTAAATGACATATGAGGCTGTAATAAGCTCCAAATTGAATCGTGTTTAAGTCAGGCCGTGTTCTGCTGTGTGAGGTCTCACCAAGAGATGTGGCCTCTCTGGGTTACCTAATTCACGTCCAGGTGAACCAAAGAGATTCGCTTCATGAGAATTCAATTCCACCTCATTATCGAGATGAGTTTCCAGAAAATTGTTTGTTTATTAGCTGGATTTTGTTTCATTTACAATAGACTTGTAATGCATGTTTTTGCTTCAAAGCACCTCATCCAAAACACTGGGGAGTGTTTTTTCCATTAAATCTGCTTCTCTTCCCCTGATCAACTTAGTAATGCAAATGGCCATATAAGTGTTTGTTTTATGCTTTCCATGTAAATTGACCTATATGTATGGAAATGGGAAAAATTTACTATTTCTTGGTTCCTTTTATTAAAAATGTATAGTGGAAACAACAACAGCTACATTTTGCTTAAAGGACCAACACTTTGGCTCTGAATTTTTATATTGTGAAAAAAAACCCAGCATGTGAGACAAAACATTATTTATGTAAGCGAATGAAATGCATGGATGCCATTTAAAAAATGGAAACCAAAAGTGCATCTATATATTGTACTATATACTTTCTTCTCACAGGAGAAAATCTGTTTAGTTGTTCTCTTTGTTTCAGCCCAGAAAAAGAGATCAATTTCAAAACATATCATGTTCAAATATAAGAGCTGAATGACATCGTGTTAGCGGCACCGAATCAGACAATGAGAGCAAGAAACAAAGATGATTGTAAACGGATTTCTTTGTTCTTTGTTTGTCTTAAAAAGAAAATTGAGCGCATTTGACCTGTGGTGAACCACAGGAATGAAAATCATGTTATAATTGATCTCTAACAGCTACCTGCAAATAAATATTAAAAAGATTTTCTCACAAAATAAAACCTGTGTGTGTGTGTGTGTGTGTTGTGTGTGTGTGTGTGTTTGTGTGTGTACTTCAGCTACACCTCACCACACAATGTGCTTTTAAGTGATGCTATCTGTGATACATTTATGAAAAGCCAAAGAAAATGCTGATTATTTTTTTATCTTTCCACTTAAATGGTGAAAATTCTTCCATATTGAAAATACTCTATATCCTAAATGAGGATCGCAATCTTAGCTGCTGTGGGTGCACATGCATAAAATCTGTGGAATGTTTCATTAGCTGAAAGCAGAATGAGACACTCGACTAACTTGAGTACCTTCACTGCTCACATTTAGGTAACACAAGCAGTTCGCAGTCTTTGATAGCACGACAATAAAAACGGTAGCAGATAGAACCTGCAGGAGCTGATACGAGCTAACCACGCTGCATTAGCCTGCACCCAGAATGCATACAACTAAACTAAATTAGTTTAATGCAGCTTAGAACTCAATTTACCACAGACGATGGCCGCAGGGCGAGATTACCACAGCGCCATCCCTCCAGCTCCCGCTTCTAACGCACAAATGTACTGTGGCTCTAATGCAGAATGAAAGGACTGGAAACGGTCTGATATGTTTGCCATTGTATGTAGAGCCCGAAGATCAAACCAAAGCACCTTCGGGGGAACGACGTCGACTCACGCTTCTGTCACTTTTAATGATCTGCTACAAACGAGGTTTCAGGTGTTTGTACGTCTTAAGAAGCTGCTTCATGACTGAGAGCAGGGAAACATAACCTGACTGACACGCATGACCCCAAGCACCCGAAGGTCGGTGAAAGATGACAGCTGCCACAACAACACACACACACACACGCGCACACCTGGGCCCAATGAAATGCTGATAATTCAATACAGTGCTAATAATGTGACTGTTTAAAAAAAACAACCAACCAATCATAGTCATTCTGACATCCATGGATTTCACTGATATCCAGCAGGATTATCACAACAATGTGCAACTCATTTGCAACAGGGACAATGATCAGAATTTCAGACAACAAAAATCCCAATTATTAAAAAAAAAAAAGACATGTCAAAAATCTGTATGTCCCATGGCAGTGATGAGAAGGGAGTTCTGAAGGTTGCACATGTCTGCCTGAGACACGAGAGGCTGTGACAATGTGTCAGAAAAAAGAGAAGGGCTGGAGCTCACCTCAGCCCTGTCTTCCTTCTTTATAGGCTTCGTTAACACCATCGTATTGATGCATAGGGTTATGCTGTTTGTTAAGTAAAAATAGATTAATTTACAGACTATTGGTAGATAGAATCCATTTGGTTCTAGAAGAGCCATCACAGAAATGGAAATTCTTGTAGAAGGAGATTTTGGAGCGCTAGAAGATTTAGTTCATAACTAATCACACCTGTAAAGGTGTCATCAAATCCTCAAGCAGGGTTTTTAAACAGCTGCTGAGCTTTTAGGAGTTTGAAGCCATAAACTGGCAGAACCTACACTAAAAACAACATTTTCTTATGCTATATATCTGTTTGTCTAAAAATGTCTAAAATGAAAAGCTTTTGCTCCTAGGTTTATTATCGGCTCATTCTTAAGGCAGAGTTGTTGTTGTTGTTATTTCTATATAAATAACTGCAACAATAATAATAACAGCCATGGTTGGAATAAGGCTTTTCCCACCTTTTCATCGGCTTGGCCTTAGACTAACATGCTGCAGTCTTGTGCTTCCCAACCCTAACTGGAGATGGGAAAAGCAGCACCTCCAAACAAGCTGAAGTGTTAGCGGAGCTCTCCACCTGTAGTCTGGCTTTCACGGGTTTTCTGAAGGCCTGACACAGCATGAACTCCTAAGTGTTGCTGGCAAATGTTTAGTTTTTCTGGTAAAATATCTTCTATTACTGTTTGGAATGGATTTGTTTTTCAACTCTGTGAGGAAGAACAGTGTATTGATTAGAGGGGTCAACATCTGAGTTGAATAGGCTGTTTTTCAGGCTTTTTCCATTTTCCCCCTTACTCTGGGGAACAGGAAGGGGACAGGAGTTCATGACATGAGAATTAGCCTTCGTCTGTATCTAAAAAGATGATCTCCTTCAGCTGCTATGTGCACATTCTCCTTAAAAGCAGCAACTTACCCTGCATGCCCGTGGGGCCGAAGCCCTGGCGAGTGAGAAAAATTGCATGGTCGTGATGTTCGGCATGATCAGGGTCACTTTTCTGCTGCACAAAGGCCCAGCGGCACACGTTCTCAAGGCTCCGGGAAGGGTTGCCTCGCTCGATGAGGCTGATTGACTGAAAGAAGGGAAAGAGAGAAACCTCACCAAGTAAACTTGGACTCAGCCCACTTTTAACAACTGAAGAACCTGCATGAACCTCATCCTGGTCTGGTGGAATGGGCCCATTAACGGAGCCATTAATGTGTGAGACTAGAGCACTGCAGTTCTTTTCTCTGTTCATTTTAGGACTACCTCTGCATCAGCTGTTGCTTTTTGTTGATTTGCATGTGACATCGCTGAGATGACGGTGGGAAGGAGTGTGATTGGATGAGATGGCTAGTGGATCTTGACGTGAACAAATACATATGTTGACATGAAATATCAAAAAAATACTGTGTAAATCCATGTTAGTGCACCAATATATTAAACATGCAGAGATAGTTCAGTCGCAGCTCACAGAAGTGGAAGAAACAAAGATAAATTGGATTTTCTCTCTTTATTCTTTTAAAAGAACTACAAGCACGGGTAGGTAGATATTATTCAGTCAATACCAATTACTTTACATACTCTTTGCATGCTAGTGTGATCATTTTTGCCCGAGAAGGTGGCTGACCGGTTTCTCCCTGTTTAGCATCCACGCACCATTAAAAATGGCTGGGGGATTTGCCTAAAGAACGGCCAGCTTAATGTTTCAATGTCAATCTTATGCCACTCACAAGGCACCAGAACACAGACATTAAAGCTAGATTTAAATAAATTAATTAAAGATGTATTCATCATTAAATGGGGGTGTGTTACTGTTGTGACTGTGGAAAATTACTTATGAGAATGGGAAAAAGCTTTGGGAATGGGCTGAGGAGAATGGTTTAGGGGGATTTGGGTTTCTGTGGCTGCTTTAATGGCGCTGATGCAAAAGAGTCTGAATTATGCTCCCCCCTCTCCCCGGGTCAGATCCTGCATGCAAATACAATGAATTGCTGTGTGCATAATTGCAGTGCGGAGAGGCTGCCGTCTTTGCTGCAGGAGCCCTCCCACCGATTACGGAAGTTTGCTTGTGTATTCTGTCAAAGTTTTTAACAGTTTTTAACTTCTCCCATTTGGGTTCAGACAGTGCAGCTGTGAATGCATCATAGTTAGTCGAATCTAATCTCTGCTTTTCTGTCTGAAGTCTCTCCCACTGAAAACAGCAGCTCTTCGGCTGAGGTCGGCCTGCTTTCAGATAACTCCCAAAAACGGCAGGCATTACCAAAAAAATGGAACTGGCAGCTCACCTTGGCATAGCCCAGCATGATCATCCGCACCAGCACCACGTTGATGTGAACTCCCAGCGACTCTTCGTGGTAAATCTCATTTACCTGGAAACAGAATGGGACAATCATCCAGAAAGCTGTTGTTGACAAAGAAACGGCATTTCTTTCGAGGCTGCTTTCTCGTCCCTTTAATTGTGGGCCTTTTCTGCAGAGATGGAGAACGTGGTGAGCGAACTGCTCTTTAAAAAAGAAGCTTTGATTGGGTATAATCACAGAGCAGTGCCAGCAGTGTATTGGACAGTCACTGAACAGACAGGAGCACCCTATCATTCCTCACAAGACCTGTCAAACTAAAAAAAAAGTCCCACTTTAGCCTGTTGTAAACTGTTATCAGATACCAAGTTTTTTTGCAGAATAATCAGATAATAACAAATCACACAAAAACATTTACACCTCTCATATCATCCAACGGTGCATCTCAGCGACTGCATCATCTCCCACCAATCCGCCCGCGCCACTGCTGGTTTGCCAGCAAAGCACACGCATGAGTGTGTACACTAATATAGAAAGAGAATCAGTGAACAAGTCAAAGCCCTCTCCAGCTGGCTGACACGGTACGGGAAAAAAAGAGCTTGTTAGTAGCTGTGAACATTTGTCAATGACACTGGGTCTCATTTTCTATGGACCAGTGGTTTCTCACCACCCTGTCGCTGCTACGCTTCACAATATGTCAGCGTTCTTTCCCCGCACACAGATGAAAAGGCAGAAAATATGTTTAAACAGCATGCGATCAGGCAGATTGTCCTCGGTAGCAAGCACGTTGCTTTATCGTCTTGAAGCCGCACAGCTGCACATGGTGAGACACGTGAACCTGCAGGAATTTGATTACAATTAGCATGCATGTATTCACGGCCAAGCACACGGCCGTAGAGCACGTGCTGTGGACTCCTGTAACGTCAATGTCAAACTTGCCTCTGTTGGGCAGCAAAACACAGCTGAACTGGCATCCTTTCGGCAGCAGCTGCACCCAGTCTGCCCCTCGGGCCCAACAAAGACACCCAGACCTGGGTCTCATCCACGCCGTCATCCTCTCACTTGTCCTCAAGTTGTTGAGACCAGGAAACGTCACAGTTTCCCGACAGCTTTTTCATCCACAGCGGCACGTCTTTCTCTCTTATCCTAAACAGCAGCTCAAAGTGGCGGCACACTGTTCAGAAGTTTATTAAAGATGGCAAAAGCTGCCTCCAGCTGAGAAGTGGGGGTACGTTTAATCGCAGGTTCAGTGCCGCCGCTTTCATTAAAAGTAGTTTCCTAAAAGATTCAACAGGAAGGACTAATAAGGAGTATGTACACAGGCAATGTGAAAAGTTTGGTTGTTTCAGCCTTTTTCTTTACAAAGTCAATTAGATTTTGCTGAACAGAGACAGAGTTTTGATGAGTTTTCTCTGAAATCCTGCATAAAATATGTACCATTTCAATCAGTAATATTATGAAAATGATCAATTTTAGAGGTACTGGGATGTCACAACAGTCTAACAGAGGACAAAGGACTGTCACTTGAGCAACAATCATCGGTAATGGCTCGTCACAAGTCACTTTTGATGTAATTGCAGCCGATTAGGCTGGTAATTAGTCATGACTGAACTGGCAGAAAAACCTGATCACAGGATCCGACAGCGACATCCTCATTTCTTTTCTGAAATATTCAAAGAAGTAGACCAGATGAAAGCAGAGAGCAGCAGAGGAGGCTGCAACGTTGCATCTTAAGACATCCATCTAGTCTGGCTGTTGCTCTCTGCAGGGTCAGCTTCAGGCTCCCCCTGCTGACACTGGGTGGGAGGAACGAACTCTGGAAAGGTCGCCACGGTCGCTGCCATTACATAAGCTGACAAACAGACGCACGCACGCACGCACACACACACACACACACACACACACACACACACACACACTCTTTGAACCCTTGGGCGCTCTGCATAATGAACATTCAGGAGCAGGAAGAAAACAAATGGAAAGCCTTGCTGGATCCCTTAAGTTGTTAATGTGTCTCCAACACCTGCCTGATGGCAAAATTAAAATAAACACAATTACCTGGACTTTTCGAAGGCCAATTTTCTCAGCAGCATTTTCAGACTACCATTTAAAAGCCCATCCGTTGTTCAGCCGCACATCACTGCTCTTACTCACTGACGCTCACAGGACGTGTACCCAATAGTAAACCAGCCAGAACTAAATGGATAAACAGGGCTGTAAATGTTGGTTGACTTGGAAGACCAGATATGCATTAATGAGTGCAGCTATATATACATACATATATATTTATCTTGCTTTTATGAGAAATGTGAAGCATTTACAAATTAAATTCTGAATAAAGGCTCAATTTCTTTACGATGTGCTCCCGCACACTGCTGCTGGAACATCCCATTGCAACTATTTTATTCATTCATTCATTCATTTCAGGACACAGATCCAAAACACAACAGCAGCCACACAGGCCAAATAACAAAGATGAGTCTAAATGATGCTGGCACCTTCACAAATGAACGGATTAATGCACTGAGCATCTGCACAAGGAGTACCGTGAGAGAGAACATAAGAAGAGACAGAATCTCTTCCACAGATGATCACTTGTCGGGCTGCACCTGCTCTCCACAACGGCGGCGACAATTGTTAAAGAAGGCTCCCGGCTCATTAGCCACAACAAGGGTAACAAAAACAGAGCAGTTACTTCATATTGTGCTGCAGAATGAAGACCATATGTTGAGATGGACCCACACAGAATACCAGTTAAAGCTTCCCAAGCAGAGGCATATGGAGGCTCCGAAGAAATCACAGGAGAAAAAAGGCAAGGGAAGGGAAATGGGGACACAAATAAAGTACTGGAGGACTCAAGACAGACTTTTTGCAGAGATCAGGAGTGAAAGTATCAATGGTAAATTACCCACTTATACTGTGAGGATCATTAAATGCGGCTATTATTTGCTGCATTTGTGGAAAATGGGTTATCTTTAAGAGAAGAAGCCTATATGGAACAAAATTATGTGTCTAGTGTTAACTAAAATGTGTTGAGGAAAAACAGATAAGTTTAGTGTTAAGGAGTTATATTATGTTAAAAATAAGAAGAAATCTTGCCAGTTGAAAAGATGCAGAGAATCAGAACTAAAAACACCCCTACACCTAGGAAGTAGTCCCTTTCACTGAATATAGTTCAATACTCTGTCACTGTTAGCTCCCTTTGAATTATTGGCTAAAGTGTTGCAAGTATTGCATGCAACCCTACAGTCAGGAGAGGGGGAACCGGGATGGAGAGATGGGGATGTGGAGGGCACAGTCTGAGCTCCACAGTCTGGACACTGTTAGTCACAGTAGTAACCACAAACCAGGCTGACGTCAGTCAAAGCTACTCAGAACCTCCGCTGGGAACGGCAAAAAAAAATTAAGCTCCGAAAGTGCCACTGTTATCTGGAAGGGTAATTTGACCTCGCAGTACACTCAGACACAACCGCAGCATACAGAACAGTACTGTCAACCAGTGAAACAGCGCTGGAACTTTTGAAGGAATCCTCCCACTGTTCCATGAATTATTAACCAGTCAGTAAGATCTCGTGAGGGAGACACGATCAGAATCTAAAACAGCAGTAATGAGATGTCTGGTGCGTCTCTCAGCAGAGTTTGACGAGAGGGACAAGGCTTCTAAATGCAATGACCTGTTGCAGAATTCTTTAATAAAAATGTAACAGTAAATGTTACTGGGTCTGCTTTAGGGTCCTTGTGCGTTGTCATCACACAAGGACCCAATGCAGAAGTTGGGAGAAGGACCGAAGAAAGTGTGTGGTCAAACACAACACGCATTTGCAGAGCTTTTGATGTCTGTGAGGTTAATTAGATTCTCTTGGTTCCGCTGCTGTCTACTCTTAAAAAATGTTGAATCCTATCATTTCAGGTAGATATAAAATTGTGGGAGCAATTTATTACACGACAGCAAGATTGCGCTGCACACTAAAGCTTAGAGGTAAGAAAAAGTTACATTATGTTGCTTAAAAAAGGAGAATAAAGCTGTCTCACCTTGAAGAATTTCTTATATTTGTGTGTGGTTTTGGTCGGTAAGACCTGGGAAAAAGGCTTTATTGAGGAATCCATGATGAATGTAGTTTATATACATGTAGTATACATCTTGGATATATTTTGTAGCTATTAAAGAGAGAGTAGAGAGAAGCCTGCAAGCATGAAGCCTGACAAGCCATGAAAGCCTAAAATCTCTGATACCTTCAAATAATATCAATTCAAACACTAAAATACTCATAGAAGAAAGGAGCAACATAATCAAAACCCACAAATATATCTAATAAGCTATGTACCGTTTAACCGCCCTTTTCATCATTGTGAAGGGCCAGTAACTCCCAACATCTACTAAAACAAAGCTGTTCAGAGCCTGCAAGTGCAGACTAGATTCCAGTATGCACTGCAGCAGCAGTTCACAGCCTGTCAGGGATGATGACTGTAAAGCCTCGTTAAAGATGCGGAATCTCTGCACTGCAGGTTTGACATGTCGCCCATCCATCACTCGTGTGATAGATGGAAATTAAACAGCCTCACGTGATCTTTCAGGCTATAAAAGGTAAAAGACTGCGTGAAACATGCGCCGCTGCTGTACAGTCTGCAAGTGTGATAAAATCAATGGCGGCAGCCTTCTGTTTGTGACTGCCACACGAATCTCCTGAAACCGAGAAAGCAACTGTTAATTATTAGCCGTGCTAAGCATCTGGCACATGATCATCGAGCGTTCCTGAGGGGGTCTAAACGTCAGCAGACCTGTGGCTGACGAACAGCAGGGACACGGCTCAGGTCAGGAAATGACTGGAAGCAACATCAAGGAGGTGGGCCTCGTTTCTTCTCCACCTGACTGAAATGTCTCGTTAAATAAAGACCTCAGGGCGGCGCCGGCTCAGTGAAGTCTAACGGGTCTCACATTGCAAAAGAGAGATTAAGAAAGAAGTTCAGCAAGATGAATCTTGATAAAATAATCCACTGAGGTGCTGCCGCACTAAAGCAGGTGCAGGTTAATGCCTGCGTTTGATTTGCGAACATGATCTTGGGGATTGCAAAGGGTAAATACAGTATATCTGTGTTAGTATCGAAAACACAGAGAAGGTTCCTGAGGAAGAATCTCATTGTTGAAGATATTACTCAGCTGCTATCAGAACTGGTTCCTAGAACTGATTAGAGTCGAGGGGGAAGGGGAGTTTCAGGTCCTGAATGGGGAACTTGGTGCTTATAAATTCTGCTTCCAATATCAATATCAGGAAACAAGTAGTTTGTTGGCGGTGACAGAAGGCAAAGATGAATAATTCAAACATGCATTAATAAAACGGTGACTTACAATATTCATGAGCGTGAGGAGGTAATTCTGCACGTGCTCTTTGCCATGAAAGCGAACGACAGAGTCGTCGACCCCCAGGAGGATTTCGATGTTGTAGTCGTCCTCCGCTGCGTCTCGGCGGCGGCGACGTTGAACGGTGTTATTGACCTGCTGGGTCAGGGAGTCAAGAGTACCAGGTACGTCCAGCTCGGCTTCTGCATAGGAATCAGGAGGAGACGGTGGGAAAAAAAAAAAAAAACCAAAACGTTAGCGCCAGTGAGGATGGAAACACACGCACACACATTAGAGTCAATAAGAAATCATCCTTCCTTAGGTTTAGCAAATCAGCATATAATTATTTAGGAAGTACAGATACTGTGCATTTCCAGTCTGTGGATTTGGACTATGATTAGAGCAAATTGTGCAAATTTTTCAAATTTGTACATTAGTTCAATTAACAGTGACAAGATCCTATTTAAGGCTAATTGGCTTGAATAATTATGGCCCAGAATACAGGTAAATGTCAACACTTCTGAGTTCGCGATCATTTGAGGCAGAAAGACCGAAGGTCTGACCGCTCATCACCTTTATTAAAACTCTAAGAGCGGGCCTGAAGTTGAATCCTTTATTTGAGCCTCCATTTCATAAACCAGAGAAGCGCACCTCCAATAAATGATTAAAGGAACCGCAGCATCTCTCCTTTCATACCTGGCTGCTTCTCTCTGTGACCTGAGTCCAGCAGCAGCCTGTTTGATCATGAAGGCTTTAGGGGAATCACATGGAGGTTCTATGAGTGATTCATTCGGGCGTCTACGTGGATGACACCACTCCGCTGAAGCTGGGATTCAAGCTCAAATGATCAGAATGCCAGGTGACACATCCTGGGCTGTTTACGGTATTTTTCGAACAAAATAAATCGCAATGCAGATGCCAGGCTTTTTGTTTTCTTCAGATGATTTCCTTCACGAGCCTCAGTGTGAGCACAAAGCAAAGCCGTCTCGGTCAACTTAACAAAAGCCCATCTGTTCTGGGTGCTCACTGGCCTTGAACTAAGCATTAGGAGCAGGACCCCGATTCACAAACAAACCCATGTGGGTAAACAACAGTCACGTGTCCTCACACACAGCGAGGGTGCTGAGAACATATCTGGTAAACCCTCCATTTGCTGTGACAGAAAATGAGTCAGTGGGCGACTCCAAGCCTGCCTGTACGGATTGAACCTGGCGGATTTCTGTGATTTTCAAACTACTTCTAAATGATAAAAACCTACATTTTAATAACATAACCAACAAAGATCTTGTGTAGGTTTGAGTGGAATCCCCCATCCATCCATAAAGTGATTATTTGATTACACATCCCACCTGATTCTACCAAATCTTCGTCGGTACCTTGGGGGTAAATATTGGGAAAAGAACATTTAGTCTTCTGGAATAAATAAATCATTGGAGCTGAGGCGGAAATTTTCAGTCACATTTCATCCGTGCTGGAACAACCTGCGTCGGCTACTTGGGAGCCATAAATAAAAATGTAATTTCACATTTTTTCCAGGGATGTTTCGAGCCACAGACAGAGCCGGTGAGTGAGGGCAGAAAGAGGCTAAAATAAATAAGAAATGGCTGCCACATCAGTCCTGGCCTGGCTCCGACAGGGTTGGGATTGTGGAGTGCATTCCTCCTCTCCGCCACCCCCGTCATGACACAGGCATTCTTGTGCGGCAGGCCAGCTCTCCCTCCCCTTCCTGAGTAAACAGGTTTTCTGAGGTCTCTACTTCAAAAGCATAGGGACCACCTTCCCCAACTCCCCTTAAAACTGCTAGTGTGCTTCAGTCATTAGCCGGCCCCCACCCGCTCCTCCTCCACTTTTGCTCCAGCCCTCCCAGAGCCCACTGCCTACTCCTGTGGGAGCACCACCATGCAACAGCAGTGGCAGCCCAGGAGACGGCGAGGCCCCCTTGCCGGCAGCTGCCCACACGTGGCGCTGTGTGGCAAGGTGGCAATGAGGGCAGCCAGAGCCGCCGCAGGCTAAAAACAGCACACAGGTTAACGTCAAGGGCCCGCCATCGGCCTGCAGTGGAAATGTACAACATCTGCCGTGAAGACACCGACAGAAAACCCAACAGTGGCACACTGACACACTTTATAGCATCACTGGGAGCACATACACACAAGATCCTCTCAGGGAGAGCATCTATATATCTAAGTATCTAAGTATCTATATACTTAGATATACTTAGTAGAAGGTTTGGGGGGGCTAGTCTCCGGTCTGTGTGTTACATATTTTAACTCAGGGCAGGACCTCAGATCTACACTATAAACTTAGGGTGATTTATGGATATAGTAAAAAAAACAAAAAACAATAGGGTCTAAATATGCTTTCAAATCTTAGAGCAAATCCTCAGCTAGTATTTAGACCTGGACCATTGGAAAAAACAAAACAAAAAAAAAAAACAGGGCAGAAAGTGTTCAGACAAATATTTGGTGTCCTTACAAGGATTCAAGAGATTTAAGGATTCGAGGGTTTTTAATTGTCACTGTAATAGGACACAGTATATTCCACAAGCAGCAGCCTAGTTGTCACGAGTCTGTCTCCGTTGAAATCTCATTTAGTCTTGAACAAAAAATGGTCAATGGTGAACAATTCTTTTAGTCTGGCGTTCGATATAGGCCTAATGGAAACCAAGGGCTGTGAACAATGGCCTGAAGATAGGTCCTCATTTAATTTTGACCACACCATTAAAAAGGAAAACAAAATTACCATCATTTAGCTCTGCCTCTTTGGCGTTGCGGTGGTTGCAGCACCATGCTGTTCTCAGACTGCCGCTGATTCAGGAGCGGTAATAAAGTTCTTGTCATGTAAGGGGATTTTTGACTCCCTCTGGCACGTAAAACCAAACATAATTAGACAGAATTTCACGACTGAAGCTGTAATACTTCCAGCTATATCAGTAGGGACTAGGATGAATGGTGACGGCAACAATAGAAGCAACCTAATTACCACAGCACACGAGCAGAACAGACGCTGGCCACGGGCCTGAGCACGGCAGGCCCATCTCACAGGGTCTGCGCTGAAATATTGTTTTTGGGACGGGTTTTTTTTACATGTTTTCTCACTCTGTGCAGATGTTTTCTGGCCCACTGGGGTTCCATAGTGCTATTAAAAGGCACCTGGAAAGTTTAAGATGGTAAATAAAAGAAGCTTCAGCCCTGTTCCTACTGGGCCTTGTATTAAAAAATGACTTATAAAATGTGTTATTTGATTGTGAAGGCCTTATTTAACTGTGGTCTCATATGGTTTGACCCTGTTCAGCTTCATGTTTGTGTGTTGATACCACCCGGATAAAACAGTGGCCTGAAAACCCCGAAAATCAACTCAGAAACCCCGTTCTGTGTACTTCCTGAAGCAAAAATTGGCTTTAGTCTGTTAGCAACTTTAAGATTGCTGTTTTTAACTTGTGAAGAATAAATGAAGTTCCTCATCACATGATAAAAAAGGACTTGAAAAAGGCAGAGTGTTTTTCAAAAGAGCTTAGCCAGCAAGAACTGCAACACAGAATCAGCAGAATCCAGGAAAAATACAGGCATGTATTTTCTATTCTATAAGTAAGTTTGCCCCGGGTGAGAGTTACATCAAAGACCAAACATGATGCATTACGCAGAAACATAAACGTTATATTTTCCTCGTTCCCCTTCCAGGAAATGTCCACTTTTCACAGCATGTTTATACCGGTCCTTTGTTATCCTGGTTGGGCGGCTGTGGGACCTCCCATGATGCACTGAGGCTCCCTCTGCTTTATTGATATTAATAATCTGTCATCAATGTTCTCCTGGGTGCCTGTTCTTGCCTTGGCCGACTTTCCCGACTGCAGCACCTCCTGCTGCTGCTGCTCACGTCGCACACATTGACCGGCTAATCCTTTCTTTTATTTATTTTTTATCATTTTATTCTTTCACTTCTCTAATGCAGTCACAACAGGGACCATGAGCAGGATGTCACTTTCCCACATCCAACAACGCAAATAGCACCAGTTGACTCCCACTTCACACCCGGCCTACACCCATCTCAGCTCATCTTTGCATTTCTGGATTCTCAGAAAAACGCACATCACTTTTTATTTCTAACTGAAAAACTAAAGTCACCAAAAAAAAAAAAACCCTCTACTACAATTCAGACTAGTAGAGCACTCAGCCTGTGAGTTTTGTGTTTAAGGGCTGACTCGGCAAACACTCTGATATTGGCACCAGAACTCCAGTCGGGGTTTAGCCACAGCTTCTGGCATCAAACACCGGCGTCTGAGACGCTTTGGAGCAAATTCTGGATGGTAGGTTAGAGGACCAGCTGCCCGTTTACTGTCAGAAATATGCAAGACTGTCTGCTGCAGCCCTGCCGTCGAGGAAGAGAAGAACCCAAGCTGTGGGGAGGGAGTTTGTGTGTGAGAGGCAGGGAGGCAGACAACGACGGGCCTTGTTGAGGTCGGTCAGTTACAAGCTGTAGCAAAACTTAGACTTCATTCATGGAAGGGTGAGAACTGCCCTTTGGGAAGAAATGCTCACTGTATTTCCTCCCGGCAAGTTCAATATATTTCGGTCCTCACATCTGTTATTTTCTTTACCTCTCTCTTCTCCGAAAAGTACAAAAAACCCAATGTTATCGTCTGCAAAGTGGCATGTTTGTATTTCACCTTACATGCAATAAAATACACATTAGAAGGTAAAAATCCCAGAAACAATAAAGAAAAGTTCATGATGGCAGTGTGTGAGACGGTTAATGAAGACAGCACGCAAACAGTAGCTTGTTTGTTTGCCAGCAGGCAAAAACTCCAAGAAATGGCCGGTACCTGCTGTAAAAACCCACACAAAGGCATGGAGATTAGACAAACTCCACACGGAAAGGCCATGATGGAAAGGAGATAACATAAGCTGCCGAACCCTCTGCAATGAGAAAGATATTCAGCAAAAAAAAAACAAAGCCATGCAGGCTTTCAGCAGTTTTGCATTCTTCCCTCAGATCCGCAGCTTAGTCAGTAAATATTGCCAGGTTTAAAAATCCACTAGAAAGGCTGGGGTAGATGGAGAATGCCTCCGTACACAAACACATGTGGCGGAGGATGCCGAGTACTCCCACTCACCTCTGACAATTACTCGTGTGTGTACAGCGCATTAGAAATCCCTCTGGCCCAGCTGCCCCGAGCTAACCTGATAACCTTTTATAGTTTTAAACGACTGCAACAAATTGCTTTTTCTCTCACTTGAAACAAGTTTCACCTTCCCAAGTAGTTCTAAACACACGTGGTGAGTGTAGAACGCAGATGATTGTTTTGTGAGGCTGTTGCTGTCAGTCAGAAAGCACAACAGCGGCGATAAAAGGCTTAGTTTCCGTTGCTGTCTTCCAGGGGACAGTTATTAGAGCATTTTGAAGAATAAATGAAGAAAAAGCCATTAGCTTCTGCTGAGAAGCTATTGCTGTTATCACAACATGTCCAAACACAAGCTGCAGCAGCTGAAGAGGCTGGCAGTGAATTGCAGGCTATGGAGGCCTGGTGCTGGGACGTACAGATTCAGCAGCGTTGGCGTGCAAACATGCAAAAACATGCAAAAATCTGAAATAAAGACATTAGAGACATTGCTTTGTTTGGGAGGTATGACAAAGTAACATCTGCAAAAGCAATATGGAACCACACCAGGGTAGAACACCATCTGGAATACCTGCGGTCTGCCTCCACCGCATCATTCCTTAGCATTCTCACAAAAATCAAGGCTGCAACTCCATTTTTTTTTTTTGCCTTTGCTTCAGTAAAGATCACTAGTTTAAATTGTTTAAATGATTTAAACATACGTTCTTAAATCATTCGGCTCATTGGAAAATGACAAAAACCCCAATGCTCTCAGCTCAGACCCCGACAGACGTCCATGAAGTTCTCGCCACACAGCTGTTACATAAACGCATCCTTAGGGATCATCTTCTCTAGGCACTGAAAGGGTTAGGGTGCTTATTCCAGCCCCACTGCATGGAAACATATCAAAGATTCTGAAGGATTTGTTTTTTAGGAAGGAAAATCTCCTAAAAACAGACTGAGAAACGATGAAAAGCGGCATACCTTCCTCTTCCATCTCCCAAAGCTCAGGCACAACGTCAGAAATCATCTCTTACTAACAGTCTAATAATTAAAGTTTATTGTCGTTTTTATTCCCATTTTTACATTCATGAGCTGAAAATGAAGCCGTGCTGGCTGAATAAATCAAAATCTTGACACCACTGCTGGGAAATACCGCGATGATTGAAAGGGTATGTGTCACTCGTTCCAAGATGTTGCGACATGATTCACAGTCACACTAATCCCACATGATTACGTCAAACCAAGAGACTCGCACACTGCGAAGAAGAAATTCAAACTATAGACGTAATTTTATTTGAATCATCTACGCAGATGAACATATTTCTCCTATAAAACTGTAATATATTTTTCCCCCTTCTCTGCAGTAACAGCAAGAATGAGACGACCAGTTTCATGGATGGCGAGAGCCATGCAAACGCGTGTACTGTACACACATGGAACTTTAACTTGGCTCTCAGAGAGATTGTCTGTCATGAAAAATGAGGGGGAAGGCGTTTAAGACTTGTCTGTGTTGAATGTTAACAAAGATTTGTCAGTACTGTACACTGCTGTAGGAGATTAGGGAATGAATTAACAAGCAGAGCGACTGCAAGCGATGCTAGTCATCGCGTGAGGAAATGAATGTGCGTTCATGCTTCCTGCAGATGGCACAGCTTGTCATTTACCTGCTGAACCCTGAGAAGTTTATGAAGACTAGCTCACATTTAGGCGGTTTAGGCGGTTAAATTAATGAATTTGTAATGCAGAAGGCAAATTAGGATGTCAGAAAAGGGAAAAATCTAGCCTCTAGAATCCTTAAAATGTAACTTTTTTTTTTTAATAACTTTATGACCTATTGATCAACTAATGAGCTGTAGCAGGAGCACGTGGCTGTAACAGCACAATCCCAGAGCACTGCTCTTTTCTTCCAAACGTTTACATCCTATTTGTACTGCAGGGATTTTCCAGGATTAAACAGTTAGAACTGGTCATTCCACACATTTAAAATAATACCTTTTATGGCCTTTTTTTGCAGTACTTTTCCTTTTTTCCTCCTTTAACCCGGATGTTTCTTAGCCAGAGGCAAACAAACTTACTATGACTCATCTTATCTGCAAACTCCAAAAGCAAATGACTTAACTTCCTCAATTATTAGTCTCTTTAAAAGCAGTGAGAAAACACCCCTGCAGAGGATGGACCGCACCTGAAGCTCACCAGCCAGACAGACGCTGCACTATTGTTACGGAAAACAAGCATTGTTGATCTCCTCATCTGGAGACAGAAAGAAACCAAGAATCTGTGATCACGTCATCATCATCCTTCCCAACAGTGGAAAAAGTGTTCCGCCTGTTGGAGGATAGATATGGGCAGGGGAGCGTCCATTTCATCAAAACAATGTGATGTAAACCTCTAAATGAGGTTTTTGTGTTTGTTGCTTTTTTTTTTTTTTTAGCAGAAAAGAATGGAATGAAAGTAAATTGTTCGGGAGTGAGGTGATGTTAAAAAAGATCAATCTGCACCGTTTTCCATCTAGCTTTTATCAGAAATCCATTCCGCACAGGGGTCCAGCTCTGCTGTTACACCTAATTGGTCTCAGAACAGCCTGACAAGTACAGCCTAAAGCTATGTTTTTCTTCTGTTGCCACTCAGTCTCCAACTTTTTGGTAACAACTTGGGGAGAGTTTAACAATATTATAGGTTTATGGGTATTACATATTTAGGTAAAGATTTTTTTCAGTGATCCTGCCAGGTCAACATCTTTTCGTTCTGTAGCTCGTCTCGAACCTTGACCTCATTTTTTTCCAATTCACCCTAAACTGGACATTTCGCTTTTTCCACATGCATTTTTTAAAATTCTTTCATG
>CAAE01014993.1:0-54462 GCA_000180735.1 Tetraodon nigroviridis | reverse complement strand
TCTGTGCAGAACAAAATACCTTTAATCGTATCAGGAGCAGCTAATCTCCCAGCACATTAAAATGGCTGCACACTTCTCACAGACCATTGGTGCACAAGCCCTGTGAGAGTACTTCTACCCATGACTGGAAGGTAGGACAGCTGTGTGTACCTTGTATGTATGTGTGTGTGTGTGTGTGTGTGTGTGTGTGTGTGAGTTCCACAGCTCACAGCAGTGGATGGTGTAAGCGTGATCAGAACAGAAGGTTATTTGGCGCCGATGAACCTGCAGACTTTTGTCACCAGTACAACCAGTTTGGCTCACTTTCTGATTCTCGGCACGTTTTCCCATCACTTTATACCTGACTCAATTTGCTTGCTCTCAGCAAACACCTCGACTTTTTTGTTTGGGTTTTTTCCCTTCGGGCCCCTCTGAAAGACCGGGAGCGTTCGTCCCTGGAGAAATTTGAATGTGAGAAAGTCTGAAGTTCTCTTGGTGGAAAGAAGATTCCTTGGAATAAATCCAATCTGCAGGCCCTTGATCTGTTTTCACTTTGACATTCGAGCATAAGAGAAAAAAATATATATAACACTGGCAAATTAGCAGTTTTAGAATATATGACCAAATAATTAAATAGATACACTTTATAAAAAAAAAAAACAACAGGCTGCAGGGTTAAGAGAAACTAACACTTCCTAAGAATTTGTGAAAGATTCTGAAGATAAACAATAAAAACCCTTCCGGATCAACATCTGCTTCCTATAAATCATTAAAAAGTCTCACACTCAAATATTTCCATCCAGCACTGAAATTACTCAGTAGAAGGTTTTCTTTGATGCTAAAAGTCTTTTTTGTTGTTGTTGTTGCTGTTGTTGTTTCAGCCAATGGTTAAAAGCTGTTGTGTGTCTTAACTTGCGTAATGTTTCAATGAGACCTTTATATCACCACTTTAGGGTGATGGAAAGTTGTCACCAGCACTTCATGTGTTACATGTGAACTCCTGTTTTAATGAGGAATTCCCAGGAAAGAATCGTATTCACGAAGAGGCTGCTGAACTTGCGGAGCTCTGTAAAGAAACCCGGCTGCGAACGAATATTAGCGCCTCACCGTACGCTGTCCTCCGGGATTGTTTGCTTTGGTTAGCGTCTCCTAGCACAGAACTTTATTTAAAAAGAAAACGAAAAATGCTGGCGGCTGTTTTGCTTGCAGGCGTTTCGGCAGACAAGCTTAATTGTTGAAACTTAAAAATTATTGAAGACGTCACAATTATTTATTCTGAACATTGTTGTGCAAACAGGATAATCCTTTGGGTTGTTGCAGGTGCAGTTCCCACAGCCTACGTGACCCTAAAGGTGAAAAGGTCCTAGAATTCTTCTACAAAAAAACCCCTTACAGAGCTACTGAATGTTGAACTTTAGATCTACTTGAGTCAGTGAAATGAGGATGCAGCAGGCAGGTCTCCCCTCAGCGTCAAATAACAGCAACAAACCATCCTCAGAGTAACCAAAACCCATGTACACACGCCCAGAACATTTTACAAGATTACTTTGCTTTAGACACTTGATGATAGCCAAGAATCCTGCACTCGCATGCACCAGGTGACCCTTGGGTCTGCTTTATTCCACCCGCAGCCTCTGCCTCAGTGCAGCGCTCTTTGCAGCGCCACTTTCACAATCCTACTCCCAACAGGAGTGGTCTCGGGAACTGTGAGCTGATGATGAAGCATTGCTTTTAAGCTCCTTTTCTCTCCTGAGAAACCAGTATGAGAGGTTTTTTTAAACCTGGGAGTGAAATATAAGAACATTTTCTGGTTTCCAGGAAAGAGAAACAGGAAATGAAATGACGATATCTAGTTGTTAAGAAAAGGAGAAATCATTCTCCAGACTCCTGAAACCTGCAGGAGTCTGGAAAATCAATCTAACAGTCCCTTGTAATATACGTGCCAGGCAGATTGGTTTGAGTTGAGTCAATCGCTCATTTAACAAAACACAATTTTCTTTAATTTCACTTTTTCCTCAGAAAACACAGCATGCCTTCACGTACCACACAACAACACTGATGAACACATACTGAATAAAGTTTGCAGATTAAATAGGTGGTTTTTGAGATCTGGCAGCATCCAGGTGCTGGGAAGGAAGAGTCAAGTCCAGCAGTTTTAAGAAGTTTTAAGAAATTCCTCCTCCTAGCTGACTCCTGCAGCTCCTGGAATTTCAGAAAAAGGATTTATTGAGCTATAAATACCAGTTTGAGAAAAGGCTGCAGGTGCTCTCACTGACTTCTTATCATTTTTTTAAAAGATCAATCAACACAGCAATCCCTGCAACCTTGAAGCATCACTAGGACTTTTCTGTAAATTCTGTTATGGTTTTCTGCCAGTTTCACCAATCAGAGCTGCTCTCTGAGCCAAGCAGCAAGAGCATCAAGGGTGCACAACAGAAGGGAACACACTCTTACCACGACTAAAGACCGTAACAAGCACTTCTCTAACAGGCAACAGAAGAAGCTAAAGTGACTGTCTCGCTCTCCATCCCAACTGTTCCCGACCGAAACAGAAAGTAGCCGTCAAACGCTTTCCCTCAACAGCACATAAGCAGACAGCACGTGGCTGAAACACAGGGTGCGCACAAATCATGCTGACAGATGTGTCCAGATGCGAGTGCTGGAAAGATAATGCAAACAAATCATCCAACAATAGGCCATTTCCATTTTCACACATGAAAATAATTACCAGGAAACTCAAAATCTGAACGTAAATGGGTTACTGCACTGATTGTGCTGCTTTTTGTAAATGTACAATTCTATTTAAAACCATACATCACAGTAGTAACGCCAGATGGTTATGACATTTTGATTTGCTTTTTAAAAAGAAAGCACAACTCCAGATTTAACCCTTTTATGACTCTGGATCCCCCAACAAAGGTAATTAAATATCGTTTTATTAGATGAAAATGTGCAAACATCCTTCAGAGCACCTCTCCCACTAGGGTGAATTCTACCTTGCGTCTGGTAGTCCACGGAGATGTCGGACGGGCCCTGCAGCAGAGCCGACCTGCGGTAAACCAGATGCACTCTTCCCTCCTCCTCCAGGTCTTGAGTGCCTCTCTCCAGCGGCTCGATGAAGTACTCGTCCGAGTCGGTGCGGATCATCCCAGCCTGCAACGAAAAACACTGATCTGAAAAGGTGGACGGGGCATTAAAAAAAAAAGGTCTGAAGACTCTGGAAGAGAAGACTCTCTATTATTCTCAAATACGAGTTTTAACCTTGCAAATCAAGACAGCTAATACACACTCCTGGTATATGTAGAAAAGGAAAGTAAACACAGATGAGAGCAGGCTGATAAGAGCATTTACTATCTGTCTGATGTGTATCAGTAGAGACAGATGTGGCCATATAACTTGAAACAATTGCTGGCCAGAGCCTTTGATAGCTTTTTGATGTATTTGCTAGCTATCCTGTCATGGTTTTCTGACTTTATGTGTAATTTACAATCTGAGTTGTGAGCTGGTAGCGCAGCAGCTGCAGGTGGAGATCAGGATTCTCCACCTCATTACATGAGCGCAGGAACAAAATGTGTTCTCTGATTGCTACCTGCCTCCCTTAGATTTCCCACAATAAGTACAAAGTCATGCCTACAACTAATCCCAAACACAGAGATGTGCAAACAGCCCATCAAGCCCAAATTAGTTGCTAATGTGTAATGTTACAGAAGCATTCTGAAGCATTGTCGTACAAATGTTACAAACACCTACTCCAATGTGGCGATGATGCGGGTGAGTCAGGGCTGCGTAGCCATTTTCATCTCATTAGGGACGTGGATGTAGAGCACTAATGTAATAAAGCTCTACAATCATGTTCATCCGTTATTGAGAGGGTCTGCGGCTGGAAAAGTGGCGTAAATGAGCGCCTGTGCGCTGTCTGAGCCAGGTCTCACACAGCTTCAGAGCGACTCCTTCAGTCTGCCTACAGCGCTCCAGCTCGCAGACCTCACCTCGCTCCGTCTCCTAAGCCAACACTCTGCTGGACTCGGCCCATGTGGACACACTGAACTCATTTCCAGCTCACGCGGTCCTCCGTCGGCCAAACGGGCTCCTCACTCCGCCTGTTTATGTACGCTACTGGCTGACATTTCAATTTAGTTTGTTTCTTATTCAGGTTAATGTGTAACTTTGATACTGTGTGAGAGTGTGCCTGTTGGCATTAGGAAGTACATTAATTCCATATTTATGTCCTGAGGTGTGCCGCACATAGACAAACAGGCTCCACATAGAATGAAACGAAAATGTTAAGCATCCAAATGGCCTCGTCCTTGGAAAAACAGCTCACATCCACTTTCTAACATCATAATGCTGCCATATTACTTTAATAGTTTGAACTTTGAAAGAATTTCTATGCGGACAGACTTCACAGGCAACCTCACACACGTGTGTGCATGTGCACACACTGGACTGAAAGAATGAAAAGCCAGCACAGAGAAAATAACCGTCGCGGCAGGACCAAAAGCAAGATCGATCCAGGTCAGGGGTCTGTCGCACCACAGAGAAGATGCAGCCAGCGACAGGAAGAAAGACACCTCCGAAGGTGGTGGAAGGACTAACGAGCTCAAGTTCTGTGAAAACAGTGGCTGATCAATCGAATGCTGGTGCAGGCGAGCAGCCAAAGTAGAGGGTCCTAAATAGGAATCCAAACCGACAACAGGCGGTCTTCAGCGTGATTAGCCCACCTGCATTTATCTACTTTGAATAAAAGTTGAAAGATAAAAGTCTTCTACGGCAAAACACAGCCGTGGCTATAAGGTATGAAGTGGGTACCCAGTAGAACAACACCTGAAACAAAGGGACGGAATCATAGGGACACTGGAATCTGGCTCAGCAAGAAGCAGAAACAGATTGTGTTTTATTCTACAGCCATAGCTGTGGGAGAAAATAGTGGTTGTTGAAGGCAAAGAGGAGGAAATTCTTAAATTATTGAATAAATTGTTACCCAGGTAGGAGGTAATTTATATCATTTAAACTCCCTTGTGGTTGCAATTAGAGAGAAAATGATGGAGGGCTTATTTTATAAAAATACATTATCATCATCCCCTGGGCTCACGTTGCGTTACCATCCTCCTTGTGAACTCAAACACCACACAAACTGTGAGGTTGTAATTCAGGTTGCTCTGGCCAGCGAGGCTGGAGGATTGTCTGAATGAATCGTGCTGGTCCACTGGTGACCACACGCCGTCACGAGGCAGGGTGCATCGCTTTGATTGCCACCTGAAGCCGGGTTGGATCTCTGCTGGCTTTTCACACAACTAGGCTGTCATGCCTATGCTGCAGACAGATAATCAACTGTGAGCACAATTTCCAGACTGAACAGGTGTTTTTCACAGCACACCAGCGCCCAGAACGTGAAAGGGAGCAATTATTTCAAGTGGCAACTAAAAACAGATGGAATTCTGGATTTACGCCTTGTGCTTTTCAATCATGAAACTGTACTATAATTATTTCTACAAAACAATGTCATGTGATAGATTCATCTCAAAATCTGTTAAGTCTGCACAGGGAGAAATGCTAAATAGGCCAAGCAACAATCTAGTTTACTTCCACGCCATGGCAATTTTACATCAATGTTCTTTTGGCAAGCAATAGCACAGCAAAATGGATCACTATTAAGCCTATTTTCAGTATGTTTGTTCAGAAAAAGAAAAGAAAAACCTCTAGGCTACAGAGCAGAGCAAACACAGCTAAAATGTAATAAAGTGGTGTTACACAGGTGTCAGGCTGAGAGAGCCACTGACCCATCGGCTCCATTCCTGCTGCATGACTTGGAACCAGCTGCTGAGACTTTGGTGTGACACCCCCCCGGTGAGTGTGTGTGTACCAAAACACACATTTTTCTAGCAAAGTAAGCACATTTTCGAGAAGTTAAACATTTTGGCTTTTTCCTCAAAACTTCAAATTTGTAAAACTTGGTTTTAAGGTTGGCTGTAGGAGTCCATGAGTGTCTGATCAAAACTGGCAAACACACTTGCACAAATCACACACACACACACACACACACATACACACACACACACAAAATATCCATTATGGAACAGCAGCAAACCTGGAGAAAGCGGACCAATGCTGGAGGGCAGTCAATTATGGGTACAGAAGCAACTGAAGAACTGTAAAAAGTTGCTTTTTCTGAGCAGCTGAAAGATAATGACCTGCACCAGTATCACCAGTCTAAAGCTCATAGCTGTGGATGAAAATCAAGGCTAAAATAAACCCTAAACTTTGAGTCATCTTTTTCAAACATACGATATATGTTCAAATAAATGCAATTAATAGACCGATTGTTTGCAACTATTGGACTGTAAAGAAAATAACACTGCTCGCTCACAAGGCGAGGCAAATTAAAAAGTGGCAAGAGCAAAGTAACACATCTCAGCCTGCTAACCAAGTCATTAGATGCACAGACCTGAGCGCGCTGCTCACATTTAGCGTCACCTTTTATCATTATTTATCAATCCGTGAAAGAGATACGAGAACCTGCATCCTTTCCTTACACTCACTGACTGCATATATGAGATGAAGGTAAAAAAAACACCGTCCGTGACCAAATTCCTGCGCTCACGCAGGTACGCCGAGCATTAGACTGGAGGAGCCTATTAACGTCCCTGACGGGGACGGATGGGGAATTGCCGACAAAAACGACGGGTGCTGACAAACCAAGAGCTGGATAATTGGGCCGGTTGTGACTCTCCTGAGTGCTGCTTGTTAATTTTGAGCAACTTCTGAAAGGATGGAAATATTGCCGCCTTGTTAAGCTCCGAGCAGGGGTCTACCTAATGAGACCAAGCTGTTTTTAAAGCCACTGCATGTCCACACGTCCTCACCGCCACATAAATTTACACAATACATGATATTAATAAATGGTGATTACGAGTTCTTGACAAAGCGCTTAAGGAGGGTTTAAATTCAATCAACACCAGCAGATTTAAAGCCCATTTAATAAAGTACATTTTAATAAACAGAAAAATTAATGGAAAGTAAGATGAGCAAAGTGATCCTAAATTAAAAAATAAAAAAAATTAAATAAATAAAAGTATACTTACATTATGCTGTAAAAAAAGAAAGCGTTGCATCCCGAGTTTTCCATGACTGCCACTTGTATTTAAGTCTATGTGAACGTGACCTTCTGACCTTTCTAATGTAACCAGATGAAGATGTGACGGCTCTGCTCAGAGCTACAGCAGAGGCTACTGAAACCAACCTCTTCTTCTCTCCTGTATTTTCTCTGGATGGACGGCTGCCATCGACCCTGGAACAAGCATTCATCAGTCCCAGGCACAAGTCCAAAAATCACAACCTAATAACTAATCTTCAGTTACCATCTGGTAATTGTTTGGTTCTTTTTTCCTTTTCTTTCTTTGTAGATGTGACCTTTACATGCAGCCGTGCTACCTTTTACTCCATTACTTTGCAGAATATCCTCGACTTCAGGATGCTGGCAAGGTTCCTCACAGAAGCTGGTCTCGCTTCCCAAATTGGTTGTCTTATCTACAACATTCAGGTTGTGATAAGTATTCTGACATTTGCTGCTGGGTGACCCTGCTGCTCATCATCTTCACCTCGCTGTCATCTGGAGTCAGATGAAGAACGTCAGATGCACCAAACGGCAGATGGAAGGTTTGTGCATTGCATTTCCTAACTTTTTACTCAAATATAACTGTTCTCATAGCAACCAACTTCAGCCCCCTCTACCCACATCACTTGTTTCCAATAGCCATTAATTGCAGAGATGGAAGCCGTTGGAGCAGGTTGATCCTTCCATCTGCCGTGAACTCCCTCCATCATTGCATACACCCAGAGACGGCAGAACTATGGATCTGGCTGCTGATATTACCTGCCAACCGAGGGACATTTGACCCCCTCTCTCAATGTGAGATCTTCTGATTTAAAGAATGAACAATTTGTACAATTCTTCAATATTTTGTCCCATTTATTTTTTGATGATATTGAAATGCCTCTAAATCACAGCAGCAGAAAATAAAGCTGATGTGAACCAACCTCATTAGTTACTGTATTTGGAGACGCGTGCACAGTATTTGTGCTTGTCGCTCCGAGAAGTCCATTAGATCGTGCTGGACTCTCTGACCTAAACACACAGTTCAGCATGGTTCCTCATATTTCTAAGGTGATGACATGTTCTTGGCCTTGCTCGCTCCTCTTCTTTCCTCTCTTGCTTCCCTCAGTCCATTATACCACCTAATTTTCTTTCCCCTTCTCTCATCAATTTTCAGGCTTCATTCTGCACCCAGATCCAACTTTTATTGTTTTTTTTTTTCTTTAATGTGAGCACGGGCAGTTCCTGATGCCATACAATTACCATCCATCACCCTGACAAAAGGGCTGTACCCAGTCAGAAATTTACAAAACAAAAGTCAATGAGATCTGAAACTCTGTGAACGGCTTTCTTCTAACCGTTTCAGTAAATGTGTCAGACCACTTAGAGCCCAAAGATGTCAGGATTTATGAAACAAAGCAGCTGGAGCTGTCAAAACATGGTACATCAGTTTGGTGTGTATGCAGCACACCGTGCTACCCTTGGAGCTGTGGGGCAGCAGAACACAGAGGAAAGCTGAGCGGAGCTGTGAGGAAACAGAGAGAAGAACCTGCTGGCGCCGCTCGATGGGTTCCAGTTTCAAGAAAAACAAAGACAGAAGCGGTAATGAGTCTGATATGACTTGCAGAAGCAGCAGGAGTTTCCTTTTGACTGAAGCACCATGAGCTCAATCAGTGCCGGTCAAGGCTTTGTGTTCTGGTGAAATGAAGTGTGGTATAAAGCGAGCAGAGTTTTTGAACTGTAATTATTCATGATTATTTTGGTGAATGTTCACATTCAAACGGGTCAAACAACTCTCATCAGCTGAAAAAACAGGTTCTCTTTGCTGCCATGCTTGAGGACCGTTCACTTCTGACTGGCTGGTGAGAACACCTAATATTTCTTCACATCAAAAAGCAATATGAATATCAGAGATTTCTGCCAAGTGGGCAGAACTGATTCTAAGGTCAAGTTCAGTCGAGAACTTTAAATAGAATTTAAATCTTAAAAAGAAGCAATTTGCCAGAGAGGGAAAGACACAAAACTGCTTAGTATCTGATGCCCCAAATAAAATATTTACATATGTCATCTAGGCCAGGAAAAAGACTAAAAACTGTTCTTTGAACCATCGCCACAAAACAATCATTAGAATAATGAGCAAATCACATTTGCTCGCATCAATTGCCGCTCAGTATTAGGTGGCAAGGGCCTGACATAGGGACTCCGAACACAACCATCAAATGACAGATGAAGAGTACTGTGTTCCGTCAGCTTAATATCTCCAACATCAGCCTCAGCCAGGCAGACATCCCCCGTCTGCCAAAAATAACATATGGGATTCGGCTGAAGGGCTCCAGTTTTTTGAAAACAGTCTCCTTCAGTCTAAACTTCTTAAGGAGTCGCTCTGAACGTGCTTTCACTTAGAAAAAAAAAAAAAAGTGAAGTACTTGAGCAGTGAAAAGAGGTCTGAATTCAGCCAGGACACAGCCACCTTTCACCCTCGGTGTTGTTCAAAGGTGTGTTTGCCTTAAAAGATGTGAGCAAACCTTCGTCATCATTAGCTGCCATTTTCATCCTGGACCTTTAAAGAAAGTTTACGGGGGAAAAAAAGTACAACGGAGAAATTAAATTGATTTAATTGCCCACAAAATGGATGGTTTGACAGATGATGAACCCAAATGAACCAAGTTTATGGTAAAACCGCGATGCAGAGAGCAGTAAAACGTAGGCTGCGCTCTCGGGAACAATATAAGAAGTTGATTCACTTCCGTCTTTGTGCTTCTGGCTCAAAAAGGGCAAATATTTGCATATGGGCTGGGAGAGCTGCGAGGGATCCACGCTTCACTTAAAATAAAACCTCACGCCGGTGAATGGCTCGCTGTGTTCCACTGCAGCGACAACAGAAAATGTGGGCTTCCCCTGATGTTTATACAGGTCGTGATTAAAAAGACTTCGACGCAGAAATACTGAGAAAAGCCAGAGTGAAGCAGACGCTGAACGGGTATATGGCATATGGTATATACCATACACCCAAACAGCAGCGCAGTCAGACCGCTGCAACAAGCCTTGGCTGCGTCAACAGCAGCAAGGTTTGCAGCAAGGAGAACCCGGCTTGCTCTCCTTTTCTAATCAAATAAGATATTTTCTTTTTTTTTCCCACCTTCCATGGCAGCTCCAGATATGTCAGGAGTTGTGCACTTCCAGAATGCCCTTTTGAGTCCCTAAGGCCCAAAGTTTAGGCGACCGAACACACGTAGCTCTAAGCAAAACATTAGCATATCTTACAGGCTTATTTTGTCACTCTTTGTGAGTCTCAGCATTGTAAAGGTCTCCTCAGAGGAAGGATAGCTGGGGGATCGGAGGAGGAAGAGGCATGCGTGTGCCTGGATGGAGTGACAGCGAGGACTATTTTGGTCACCTTGTCCCCCACCTGTGCATTCCAAACTGCGTGGGACCCGTCGGCCCTTTGACGGGCTGAAAAGCGGCGCCTCGGTCGTGTTGGCTGGCATCAGTGTTTATTCAACATGACGCGGATTCAGAGGGTCCAAGTGTCGCAGGCCGGTGGCAAACAGAAAGGTTAGCATCACCATTCAGCTGTCTGGCCGGCGCTGTTCTGAAGTCAGGCCGCCCTCTCTGTCTCTTCTCATTTGATCAAGCAGGCAGACCTTGACAGACGCACCAAAGGAAAAAAAAAATTCCCCTTCACGCAACAAAGGATGTGAGGAGCTTTTGGTTCTGGCTGTCGCTCTTTGTGGAAAGAAATGAGTGAGGGGAAAGCAGAATTTCATGGCTGCTTTACCACATTTCAGGGGCAGTTTACAGTTTGTTTCGTCAAGACAAAGCAGAAGTGATTTACTCGAGGCACAGGCTGTAGCTCGGCCACTCATTTGTCTGTTTTCCTCTCCTGCTTCACTCAGAAATGTGAGAACCACAATACATAATACACAATAATCAGCATGTCTGCAGCTGAAAGAACAAGGGTGGAGACAGGCACTGCTGGTGGGTGAAAAAGGCCACGTGTTTGCAGCTGCAGAGCGTGGAAAACCCAACAAAACGTGAATGCAAACCCGGTGCAACCCACAGCTTTTGACGGGGACCAGGTCTACATCAGCCTGCTGCTTCCTGGCTGTTGCGGGCGGATGCTTCTAAAAGCCTGGAGCAATAGGAATCACTCCTCCCCTCAAATCACTAATAAGCCACCATAAGAAAACCCAAAAGACAGAGGCAGCCGTGATTTTGTATTAGGTGCAAAACTACAGAGAATCTTCTTTTCCTTCCCTGATTTTTCTTTCAGGAGAATAATCCACAATAAAATATCTGCAAGATAAGAAACATCAACTGGTCGGGAAAGAGGAAACTCCTGGAGAGAGCGCAGGTGAATTAGTGGTGATAGGAGGACGTTCGTGAGAGGGTCCCTGCAGACCTGATGCTGCCATTTTAACTGAGTGATCAGAAAGAGAACCAGCATTTAGAACAAAGGAGACCAAAGCTAGTGAGGGCTTCAAGCCAGCAACAGAGGATGCAGAGAATGATCACTAAATATTTTAGGCCGGATCAGTCTCCAAAAAGCACCAAAAGGGAATTTGTAGAACATAGCATTCAGTGTTAAAATGAAAAGATGAACAGACTTTGAGCCAAGAGCTACAGCAAAAGACAAGCCTCAATCCCTCAAATGAGACTACTGGGAAAACGAATCCAATTTAGAGGTTTTTTTTTATTTTTTTCAGAGGCTGGGTATTTTAATTAATTCAAATAGAATCCATACAAGTCGACATTTACCAAACATGGTTCAGCCTTTTAAAAAACACTTTTTAAATGAAAAGGCTGTGGAAATGACAAGTAAAGGAGAAAATGAATTACTGCTTTCATCACACTATCAAACAGCACTCATGACTATTATGAACGTCTGCATCGTTTACACTAATTCATCCCCCGTTGATAACGCCAGTAATTCCTTTAGGCTTCAATTTGGTGAAACATCTTAAAAGTTTCAAGCTGATCTGGTGGACATTCTCCATCATCCAGGACCCTTTGGACTGAGCCACCCAACCAATCAGCTCAGGTAATTTATGGGGTCAAAAATCAGTAAACGTGACATCTAAATGGGCCGACAGGTCTCCGCCATCAGTGTGTCAAGATTCATCCCTGTGGCACACAAAGCAGCAGGAGACAGAGCTGTGCTTCATCCATCTTCACTCGGATAGAAAGTACAGCTGCTCCCGGTACCTCCAAGAGGCATGAAGAGCGCTGGCTTCTGCAGGGCCCAGCAAAGATAGGGGCCTTCCAGCCCACCTGGCTGCTGTCACACAGAAAGTATCTGCCTCACAAGCATTAGCAGCCATGTTGGCTGCCTGCTCCTGTAAATTCTTCAGAGCAATAGTCTGGCTATAATTAGGAGACGGTAAAACACACACCTAGCCTGAGCTGGGGCTACCACTTGAGATCAAAGCCTGGCTTCTTAACCACATTTTTTTCCACCTTTTTTTAAAAATTAGTAAGTACGGTTTTGTAAGTGTTTGATCTCCACAGGTCATGCAGTCCTGCACGCCTTGCTTTTACGCTCCAAATTGCAAAGAAATATCCTTGTTTGCTGAAGCAGACAGGAGGCCCTGGAGCAGCAGAGGGCTCCAGTAAGGAATTCCGCTAGTCACTGATTGTTCTTCTCATTAAAAAGGATGAACTTTAAACAAGCAGCCAGCGTGATTTTATTTTTAATGTCACTAATGGGGTTTTCACTTGTATCTTAGCTGCTAATGACAGGAAAGTGAGCGTGATGACCGTTTAGCTACTGAGATGAAGTTAGGAGGAAACAAACAAACAACAGCACACTATTATCACATTAAACTATCCTAATGAAGAGCTGTTTATTTATACAGCACTTAGGAGCAAGCATCATCATACTAGGCAAATGAGGCTTTTTTGAGGTGAATGAAAGTTTGAAAGCACAAATCAAGTTATGTAATCAAGTAAAAAAAAAGAAAGAAATGTAATCAAGCTAAAAAAAGACTTAACTTCCTATTACATTTAGCTTAGTGAAATGCACCGCACGGTATGGGATTCCTGCACTATTTGGATTTTGTTAAAGTAAGCAGTTTATCAATTTATATGTAAAACAGTAAAATAACCGTTGCCAAGGTAAAGCCAAATTTAGCAGAATTGAAATGAAAAACCACTCTCACAGCGACTCCCCAATTTAGTTGCGCCAGGTTCAACCGTAAAATTGTGGAAAGAGATTTGCTCAAGCAAACACTGAAAAAAAGAAAAAGACGAAATGAACAAATTCTACAGCGAGGAGTCGGAGTGTGAAGGTCAGACTCTTGTCAGGTAAACTGCTGCTTCCACACTTCTGGAGCTTATGCAAAAGAAGTCACACAGAGACAACCAGCCACCCGGCTTAGAAACAGCCGAGTCAGGTTGCCCGAGAAGGGAAAAAAGGATCTGAATTGAAAGTTCCAAACTTACATTTTTTAAAGAAGAGAGAAGTGGAGCACCCATTTGCAGGGTTCCAACTACAATTTAGGGTTTTTGGTAGGTTAAGGACAAAAGCAAAGGACAAGTTATAAATATTTAACGCACAAGTCAAACACATTTAAGAAAAAAGCAGTTAAAGATGGACAATGGATGGATGAGCCACTCAATTTAAACCTATTTTTGCCAAGTTGGAATAAAAACAGCCAGTTAAATCCCATAGGCCATTTTGCATGCCAGAAAAAACTATAGTAAACTATAAATAACTTTATTAATATGTGATGTGTGACCTGGATTGGGTGGCAATTGCTTTATCTACGAGAGCGCACTTCTAAAAAGATAAAAAGTCCTTCTGTGTTGAGCAGTGAGAGCAGCAATTGCGCTCTTATTTCTCACAATATTAGTGCATCTGCATGCGGAGAAAATAGAGCAGAGTGCTGCAGAGGAGCTCTGAGGGGAGCTCGGCACCAGGATGGGCTCAGTGGGGATGACCCCGCTGGCAAACAGCAGGACCTGCAGCCCGCAGAATTTCCAGCTCCTACGAGCAGAGAGCCCAATTATAATACAGATTTTTAAATAAGGCAACATGGTCATTAATTCCTTGAATGCGATGAATTGTAAGTAGAAACATAAAACCAGTTTCTCCCTGCCAGCAGCATCTACGAGATGGTGAAAGCACAGTGATTTATTTGTGAAGTGGATAGGTGAGAACATGAGTTTTTCTTTTAGACGCAATTAAAAAGTAATCAGAGCTTTTATCTGTTTTGTAATCAAGTGTAGTGGAATACAAGTGTGAGTGTGTGTGTGTGTGTGTGTGTGTGTGTGTGTTAGTTCCACAGCTCACAGCAGTGAATGGTGTAAGCGTGATCTGGGGTCATGGAAACGCGTTGGGAGGCCCAACAGAGTGTGTGTGTGATGCTGGGAGCAGCAGTTAGCAGCTAACTCAACAACATCAGAAGGTTTGGAAAAAGCAGGGTTTCGGGTGCGAGTCAGAGAAGGACAAGAAGCCAAACCTCCCTGGAGAGGTGTGCTGGTGCCTTTTTTTCTCCACTATCGTATTTTTCTGGCTTTCTGTGGTCAAAAGTCGAGGATGGTACAGAAATAATAAGTTGGGCCAGTTTGGACCAACTGCAAACCAATTAAAGGCTGCCTGCTTTTATGTTTTCTCACTCCCACTGAGGGAAGCTTTGAAGTGCTTTGGGAGCTATTTTGATTCGGTAACTTGCTCAAGTGTGCAGGGGTTCGAGCCAATGACCTTCATCTCACTGGCATTGCCAGGTACTGACAGACCCTAACACCTCTGACCCACCACGCTGGAAAAACTGTTCATTAGCGGGAGTTTCGGTGTTCGCTGTGGTTTCATTCCACCGCATCCGCAGTGAAACAGCTTTGTTCCAGGCCCGAAGCAGCGCGTACAGCTAAGTGGTGCAGAGAGGAGAGGTTCACGGTCACAGTCGCTCGCTGCAACCCCGAAAATACGCTGAATGCGTTACAGTTGCAGCCGCCGCTTTGGCTTTGTGTCTGCCATCCGGCAAAGCGCATCGCCCGACAGCTGTGGGTCCTGACAGGATGCTGGAAACGAAACCACGTACGACGGCACCACAGTTATGTAGATGAAAAGCCCATTGGAGACTGTAAGCCTTAGTTTGAGTAATTTCAGTGGCTAACCATTCACCCCTCTAGCTACTGAAATGGGTTTCAATGAGCCGTCTTTTTCAAAATCCAACTCAAAAGAATGTGGCTCGTCATAAGAAAGTGTATTGCTTTGTATTTGATGATGAATCTTTCCTCGTTCTTGACTAAAACGACTGCAAGATGACCCTCACAAGACAGAACCTGTTGAAAACTGTCACTCTCAATATGGGACCTTTCGTTTTGACAGTTTCCTGGATGTTCTATTTTCTTTTCACACTCGATTTCCTGTCCCTCATGCGGTGTGTTGCCAGATGGTTGCCGCGTGCTCCGACATCCGTGGGAAAGGCAGTGAGGAGGACACATCCATCATCCTTAAGACAGTTGAAAACATGAACCTTGGATGCTAAAACAAAGATCCCAGCACGTTTAATCCACAGTGCTGTTTGACACAGTTTAATTACAGTTATTCCCGATGTCAGAAGGATGTGTGGTTTTGTTTCTAAAAGGTTTTATGCAAAAGCAATTGTTGCCTGTCCTTATAGGAAGGATAAATAATTACATCTTGGAGGCTGATTTATTAAAGATTCACAACAATGCCTTCCAGCTTTTATTCTGTTGAGAGTTTATCAAAATCCCTTCCCACAACCGTGTAAAATGTGGGTCCATCCCCTACCGCTCCTTCCACTCGTGTTGCAAAGCGACACCATCAAAACGCCTCACTCCCACGTCTGCCTGCGAGGACCTCTGTCTCTCCTCCTTTGCTCCCTTGTTAGTGGCGCTTTAATGATGGGAGAACAAAAGCAGAACCCTGTAGAGTGTTTTCTGTTCAAACTACACAGAGAATTGGCAGCGAGACGCAGCACACAAGCTTCAAAATCCAGCAAAAAAAACCCCGTTTCCCTCTCAGACATCAGCATCCGCCTTTGGCTGGGGAGCACCTGCAGAAATGCTCCACAAATCCTGAAGTTATCTGTGTGATGCTGAGTTTTGACGCTGCCTCATCTGAAATGCTACCACATGTTCAGCATGAGAGGTGAATATGCAAACTACCACAACCTGCTACTGAGCAGATAGTCTGACACGGAAAAAAAAATATGCGCCAACAAGCATCCACTTCTGAGAGAGTCCAGTTCAGGGCAGGAGGAACGAATCAAAGCTCCATCCCTGCACATCCAACAGAGAGGGGAAAAAAATTCAGCAGGGATTATTTTAGGTCCCGTAATGTGTGCAAATCCAGTCGGCAGAGACAGAGGATGGAGACTATCGCATTATGGTAAACGCGCTGGGTTTTTTTTACACTTCACCAGTCATTATCGACTGCCTCAGAGCACTTCACATGCTTGCATTCAGCCGGTAACATACAGCTCACAAAGACAGACTACTGCCTATTCATTAAGAAGGCACAACCGACCACACATACGTGTGCGGCAGACAGCTTCAGACCTATTTGGAGACCAGCGTTTGCTGGTGGCTGCTTCGCCTGAAGGACGCCCCCGGAAACAAACCAGCAACCTTCGCATCAGTGAGGCGCCGCTGTCACAACCTGCGGACCGTGATTCAAAGCTGCGTTCTGACCGTCAGCTGCTGCGTTCACACAGCTCATCGTTAGATAGAGCTAGAAAGACTCCAGATTTAATGACTGCAGCCAACCTCATGATTGTCTCTTTATAAAACTGCGACTGCCAGAAACTCTGACTGCTGAGAATTCTGCGATTGTTGTTTGTTTGGCTGTAAAGTCGTTTGTTTGGGGCAGCAAATGTTGAACTATGGGACCCTAGCGTGACACAGTGATCCTTCGACTGTTGCGACGAGACGCTGTAAAACCGTCTGCAGCCTGACGTCAACAGAAATCAGGACTGCCTGCTTAAAAAACGTGGTTCCTTCAGCAGACGTCGATTCAGCAGAACCCGACCCTGGAAGGTCTTGGAAGGTTTGGCGTTTCCCTCACCGCAGAGATGTTTTGTTGGCCTGTACGCTGAAAGATTTCAGCCTGGGTCGTTTCCCAATTATCGCTCAAGTGTTTTACGAGGGTTGAGGGTGAGTGCAGGACTTTTGTGGAGCACAAAAAGAACTCGGGTTTTATGTCGGGAAGCGCTCGAGGGGGCAAGTCCTCTGGGTTTTGTTGGAGCAGCGGTTACCCACTCATCCATGACAAAGTTCTGCACAAAAACAATCCCATCTGCCTACTCTAAGAATATATCCTGCAACAATACGGAGAGAAAAAACCATAAAAAGTGAACGGTGACACAAAGGAAGACCAAGTGTAGGAGTTATGGCCATCTTAAATCTATTAGTGTGATTTGATAAGGTCATGACACTTTTCATACAGACGAAAAAAAGACATGGAATGAAGGAGTGGGTGGGAAGGAGACTCACCAGTCCATCACAGTTGTTAATGGCAACCGAGGCCCCGGGGACGTCAGTAATGTCACCAATAAAGGTGCAGTCTGTCTTGAGAAGCTCACGGTGCAATATCCTCTCAGCCCCAGAGGCGGGTTGGGTCTGGTTGAGACCTTTACTGGGATCACCGGCAGTTACCATGACATTCCCGTCAGCCGTGTCGTGCCACTCCACCATGGCGCCCGGCGCCACCAGCCGGCTGTTCGGCCTCAGGCGGAGGTGGAACTCCTTCCCAAACGCGGAGATGTTGAAGAAGAGATTCTGATCGAGCTCAGCGGAAGGGAAGGCCTCCCTCCTGACGCGCTGCTTGTGGGTGGCAGAGAGCAGGTGGGAAAGGTAGTGTCCGTGCGAGTCTGTGCTGAAGGGGGTGACGAGGCTGTATTCCTTCAGCCGGTTCCTCAGCCGCTCTGCAAAACAGTCCAAAAAAACGTATATCAAACCATTTTTTTCCCTTTAAAAGCACACACACACACACACACACACACCACACACACAAGGTTTAAAGATGCCAAATTTATTCAAAGGAATCAACTTTTCTGGAATTTAGCTGCTAATAGTGATCCGGGCTGTGTGGCGGCCCTGGTTCCCGTGACTGACGTGTGCAGACAGATTGGGATTCAGGCAGACGGCAGCGTCTCCTTTGCTCCTTCATTAGCATGTTTCGTGCTGCTTTTTCAGTGCCTCAGAGGAGAAAAAGCTCCCTTTCCAGATGTTCCTGTTAAGGTGTTGCTGCCTTTTAACGTTTAAAAAAACGAATACTCGCTGTGCGGACAAGAAACGAAAAAATGCACCCGCTGGGCACGGTAACCACTACTGTTCTTCGTTTGCCCTCCGGGGGCAGACTAATTTGCAGTCAGCTCTACTGTACAAGGAAATGTGAGCGTCGTGAAACGCGCATGGTGTGAAGGCTGTTTCCGGCCAGGGGTTCAAAGTGTGTTTGTTGGTTCCGGTCGGTCATAAAAATGGGCCATAAATATTAGAAACCTTGTAATTATTGACCTCGGGGTATTTCAGCGTGTGTCAATGGTGAAACTCAAATTACACGTCAGGAGAAATTACACACCCAGCCAGCTCATTTTAGACCAATGGCACGCTTCCAGAAGTTTGCATTCAACAAATCACATGTATCTGTGTGAACAATCCCGTTAATAAGAGGAAAATCCAGCGTGCAGAAACAGCCAGCCGCGTTGTCAGGCCTCGAAAATACCAAAGAAAACTGCGGACACGCGTCTGCAGAAAGATCAAAGGCTTTTTCTTTACAAGGCAAATACCTCAAAGCTAACATCCAGTTAACTTTACTCCTTCTGCAAACACCAGTGACCAGTCGCTGCTCGATACTGGCATGCAGGGTTGTGCAACGCCGCGCTGACAGATGTTTAGATAAGAATATATTTCTCTACAGCCCACAGGGTGCATTTAGAAGGAAAAGAGGTTGCACAGCGCCCAGTTGGGTGGCTAACTGAATCTATTTATTTATTTATTTATTTTAACTTGCTGCAAGAATTTTTTATCATGGATTTGACGTTTTTCTGTGTGAAGATCATCACTGGCATTGAAAGAATATAAGACAGTTTACACACACGTCCAAGGACTGGATCAATGTCTGGTAGCAACATTCACACAAAACCCGCAAGTATTGATCCGCGGATCAATACTTGCGGGTTCTCGCAGCCAAAAGCAAAAAGAAAGTTTCAATTCTTTGACTATAATTGATCAGCCTTGTGAAGCTGTAGTTATGAGGCCTCGTCTTCAGGGACGTTGCTCACAGTTTGACGGAACGCTAAAATACAACAGCCAGCGAGGCTGGAACGCACGCCAGGGCTGAAATGGTGTTTTTCAGAACGGTCGCTCATTTCAAGGTTCCTATTTTACAGTTGCCAGAGACGATTTAAGTTCCCAACACATATCAATACTTTCACAGCGGCTCCCAGTTTTCCTGTTCAAAGCCTTTTCATCTATTCCAGGTATGCCTGAAAGAGAAAGAAAAGCCTTTTCCATGGCTTTCTTTTTTAATTAATGCAAACCACGGAACGGTATATTTTTGTACATGTAAATGCCTACGTGCTGCGTGGTTGAGATAGCACTTCATTTCACATGCTTTTCAACTGTCGGTCTCTTTTTGTTGCTCTCGAGAGTTCCAGCGTGCAAGCATGAGGTTAAAAAAAGAAAAGCAACACAAAAAATAATGATCAACCAGTCATGTGCACCGATGGAACAACTGCCTTCTAGAATGAAACGACAGAGGTTCCTAGCTGCACATTTGGTCGCTCCATCGCGGCGGCGTCACGTGTTGGAGATAATCTGCCCTAAAATGTGCGTAAGCGGAACCAGAGAGGGCTGCAAATGAGGGAGGGCTATTAAAGAAAGTGTACATTAATTCAATGAACAGAGGCCTTTTCTCCGCCGCAGAGCACCCTGGTCACCTTCAGGGCAGGAACGGGGAGCGGGAGGGCGGAGGGGGGGCAGGGGGGGGGCTCAGCCCTCACTCCCACAGCTGTAATATGTGAAAGGTTTTTTGGGTTTTCAGTGACTGGTCGCTTGATCTGCACAGACATCTGCTGATCGATAGCCTGGACTGACAAACACAGCAAAAATCCAAACTGCTTCATTCACACAGACAGACGGATGGGATTAGGGTCACCTTCAGGCCATGGGACCTGGTTGTTGTTTGATGACCTGATAGGGGCCCGGAGGCGCAGACGCTAGTGTTATGGGCAGATCTGGGGAGGTAAGCGAGCGGGGCCGCCTCCATCTAGCAGAAACTCCTTCCTGCATCACCCGTCTGGACACCGGATCAACACCCAGGTTTTCCCAGAGGCTGTTTATGATTGCTGATGCAGCAATCACTCACTACGGTTTCAAAGTTTCGTTAATTTGTTTCAGCAGCTAAGGCGAAAACTATTACCCAGCAGGCAGGCAAATGGCATGTGATCTGCAGGAGCTCATCAGCCAAACACTGTCATGGAAACGAAGGCAACGGTTTTACTAATAACTGTTACTAATTTGTTTGATGGCCGCAATCACGAGAAAGGAACAGAGGGGTTCTTTCACGACTAAAACTCCTGGGAGGGTGGTGGTGGTGGTGGGGGGGGAAATCTGGGAGAAAATGACGTTTGTCCAAGAAAAAGCTCTTTTATGAGGCTGATAACAGCGCTGGCAAACTTCAGGTGAAGGTTAGTGCAGCGGCCAACGGGCAGCTGTCATTCTGCTGCGTGAGGGCCCTCAGAGGATAAGAGCGGCTCCAAAAGGATCCTACGTGGACACCGCCGCAGCCCACTTGTTTCCTAACCTCACAATGGAGAACAGATGTGCTGGATTTGGAAGTGGAATTTTCTTTCCTGTATCACAAAGTCCTCAAAGCAGCGCGCTCAAGTCATGAAATGAATGTGTGTTGGTGTGTTTGCATGGGTTCCAGGGAAGGCTGGGGTAAGAGGGTGAAGACAGGGCTGCGTTAAACCTCCCCTCCCACTCTGAGCCCCAGCACCGGGTTTCATCAGAGATTTGCACCATGGGTCAGGAGGAAAACCCCAACTTTCCGCACGTACAACCCCCCCAAAATAAAACTGACAGGACTTACCCTTTCTATCTACTTCACCAGCCTGCAAGAGGAGAGAAAAAGCTGGTTAAATGCGGTACAAGCCAGAGGAGGAAATCACAACCTTGAGTCAGAGATGTCCTGGCAGCGGCGCGCGCCGCTTGTCAAACGCAACACAAACGTCTGCGTTTTTACATTTCTTATGTAACAGGGTGAAAGCATGCGTGTGCGTGTGCGGGGTCCACGCGGACCTCACGCAAGCTGCAGTCGGCGCGTCCACGTTGGCCAAAGTCTGCAGCCCCTCGCAGACCTGCTGCCGCGGCGGCCAACCGCGTACCGAGGCGAGGAGCCGGCGGACACTTACCTGGTGGGCTGAGGTCAGGACCGTCCCCACGAGCAGCAGCGCGAGCGCCAGGACTGCCATCACGAGCCTCGAGTCGGGGGCTTTTTCCTTCCAAACTTTATCCAAAACGAACTCTGGAACACTCGCTGCTCGTGCGAGACTCGACTCATTCAAAAAATAGGAAAATAAAGAAAGAAAAAAAAAGAACCAAAGTGGGTTCAGCTTGGGTTTCAATTCAAGCTCGTTTAAATGGCTTTCAAGCAGAAGTCTGGCGAGTGGCGACACTGTTGTCAGTCAGTGGTTTGTTTGTTTGTTTGGCTTTTTTGTTTGTTTGGTTGTTTTTTTTTTTTTTCTTTCCTGTTTACTGAAGTCCTACAAAGTTTGTCGGTGTGTGTCGGGGGGATTCGGACATCCCCTCTGCCTGTCCGGACAGAGCCGCAGTAGCGACCTGGCGATGGGCTCCTGACTAAATAACGCCGGGGCCAACCCTGCGTGACGTCACAGCGCCCTTTCCTGGAGCCCGGACACACGGAGGAGAGGCAGAGGAGGAGGAGGAGGAGGAGGAGGAGGAGGATGAAGAGAAGGGAACCCCGCCTCCGCATTCCATGACAGGATGAGACAGAAAGTTGAGGGTCTGCAGTGGGTCTGTCCACGCAGCCTGGCCCAGTTTCAGAGGTCAGGCCTGTTCCTGGATCACCGACAAAGCTCATCTTTTAGTTTAAAGCTTTTTCGTGCCGGTGGTTAACGGAAGTGATCGGTTCGTGGGTTGGGTTGGCATCATTGCTGCAGCTCAGGTCGTTTTTTTGTTACTGGATCCTTCTGCTCCTCTTCTTCTGAACTACTGAGGGTTTCATTTTAAATGTAAAGCAAAAGTGGCTCAAGAGAGGAGAGCTTTTCAATACAATAGAAGTTGGATGCATAGATAGATGGATGCTTACATGGATGCACTGATGGACGTTCATGCCACTGTCTACACCACCTCATGTATGAGGACATCATGGGTCCCACTCACACAACCACCTCTAGACAGATGTTTGCATATTTACACACAGATCTCCTTGTAAAAGTTTAATTTAAGGATTGTTTTCAATGTCCAGTGACGCCCATCTTCTGTCCAAAAACGAGTAATGCTACAACCCAGCGGTAGGGGGCGACGGAGGCTTTCCAGTACCCACTGAATAATACTGTTACGGGATTTACTTTGATTTGTTGGGGTTTTTTTTAGTTTAATATTCCTACACAGTCTTAGAAAACTCTGAAAGTGATTTAAGTAATTTAGTAGCGTAAACAACAGATTTATCAGGATAACAAAAGTAATTTTAAATTTCAAACCAGCAGCAGATGACTGATTATTCTAATCAGGAGTCACAATGAATGAGAAGAAAACACACAATCTGGGCCTGAATCAAGAACTTTTCACAAAGCCAAAAAGTATTTCACACCGGCGAGTTTTATATTTTGAACTACACCCACAAATGAATGAAAATTAAAACAAGTGCAGTGAAATACCTTCGTCTCTCAGAAGATGGTGATAAACAGATGCCAATAAATCTGCATGAAGGCATACTGGCATTGCTACACTTGATTTGGTATTTATTTTTTCCTTAATTTTTGTTTCATAGAGCATGTTGATTTTGCTATCATGCTTATTGTTCCACAGCGGAACACTTGGTGGGACAGGAGAACCAGTCATTGACCTCCTGCAGAACCGGTAATAAAGACGCAGCGTAGAGCATCTGCTCCAAACTGTGTCCTATTTCCACTCGGTGGTTGATTCCTTTTGGGCACAGTATGAGATTTTTCACAAATGTTTGACTATGAGCGCTGACGGATTCCACCGAATACATTTAGAATCAGAATTCGTGAGCGAGTTGGGCTGAAAAGCTCAGTGAGGGTTCAGAGCTCATTAGCAATAATGTGAGCTTTAGTCTGACTCATTACCCCCCAAAATACATCATTTATTCCCATTCTCATTCATTCACCTGTGCTCTCTCTCTCTCTCTCTCTCTCTCTCTCTCTCTCTCTCTCTCCGTAGGGGAGAAATGTCACATTTCCAGATTAGACGAAAGTGAAACTAATAATAAGCACATCAAACCCGAGGGCAGTCAGATGGGGCTGCTCTGGCTGTGGCAGCATTTTTGGAGGGACACACTAACAGTGTCGGTTTAACCTGGCAATTTGTTCACGGCATAGCTTCCAAAATAGAACGGGCATATATGAATACTGATGGCCTGAAAAGATCCCATTCAGTTTCCTGAAAACTTTTCTGCAGCGATTGGAAGTTTGTATTGTTAAAATAGGAAATATAGCTGCACCTGTGATCGCCCCCTGCTGTGAGGATGTGGTCAGAGAGGAAGCGTCTGCCCACCTTTCCAACATCTGGAGGAGATGTGTGGGTCCACTGATGCTTTGAAGGGGTGATAAACAACACAAAACTTCCAGTTTGTTCCTAGGTTCACGTTTTTAGAAGACAACCAACCATGTTGTTATTGACCTTTTGCTCTGTTCTGACACAGAACTCCGTGCTTTGCTTTTCCCCCCAGGAGTCATTTAAAAAGCTCTGGGAAGACTCAGGAACCACCGTCACGGTTGCCGCTCTCACCCGCCTTCGTCTCCGTGGTTTTACCTGCTCCAGCAGGTCCGGAGCCGAGGAGCCGCGGGATGAGGAGGCCGCGCCAACGGGCACATCTGCACCCCTCAAGGCCCCGCTGCTGTGGGAGAGGAGCAGACAAAGGTGAGAGAAATATGATTTGGAAACAAAATGGGGCCTGGAAATGAGGTCAGCGATGAAGGAGGAAGAGAAAGGACATGAGAGCAGCCGAGGGCAGGGGAGAGCTTTTAAACTTCTGGATCCTCGGCCTGATAGTTTATCAACATCCTGTTCATCCCTGACCCTCCGCAGAGACACGGAGCCTCTTTGCTTCCTCTCTCGTGGCCCCAGAATAAAACATCTGGTCCTCGTCCCAACAGCAGAACCAGACAAATCCTTTTGCTCCTGCGATCGGCTGTGAACGACTCCGGGCTAATTAAAAGCAGACTTCAACGTTGCATAGCAGGAGATGCATTGCAGACGGTGTAATGAAACGACCTCTGAGTGGCTCAGATGAAACCGCTTTATCGTGAGACCTCACCGTTTCGGCTTTCATTACGCTTTATATGGCCCTAAACCCCAGGAGCACATCAGTTTCCTGGTGTTCACGCTGCGTCTGTAAAAGTCTCTGCGTCAGACCAAAAGTTTCGGCTCAGCTAAAAGTTTGAAGGTCTGAGTAGTTTCACCCTGAGGTTCTGTACGGTGTTCGCACGCTTGTTCCTGAGCAGGACGATAAACCCTTCGCCCCTTTTAACAAGAGCAAATACGACACATCGTGGTTTACATGACTGTCCAACACAGATTTTAAAGCTCTGGGGTTTTTAAGTTCATCATTTCTTTGTTACACTTTTTCTTTTGGGTCTAGAGAAATAATGGCAGAAATCCATACAGTTGAATGTAGATCAGAAATGAATAAGAAGGGTAAATATGGGCGATAATCGTCACAAAAAACAATGTTTTAGCATATATTACATGTTATATTTCACATTATTTCATATAGTTCATATTACAGGTGGAAAATGGCGTATTCCTCACGATCTTATGGTTTTAATGTATTTTTATATAACTGTCTAAAATTTCCAAATCCAATACTCCTCTTTATTATCTGTGAGGCCTTTAATTTGGACATAGAGTTGGGAATTTTTGATGCTCTTTAATCCTAAGTGTAAGATTAAATTCACTTTAAATTGAGGTTACACATGCGTGTCGGTGCTCATATTACCAGCCTCAAAGTGGAAAAAGTGTCTGGATGAGCAACTGTTAAGTACTCCTGAATGAGGCTCATTTGAAGAGTCAGAGTCAGAATGAGCAGGACTGCTTTTTCCGAACCTCTCCACGTGTACAGAACCTGGAGCTAAATGACCCAGACGATAATATTTCTGGATTATTTCTGATGTATTTTCTGACATGTAAACATCAGGATATTTGGACACAACGGGTCTTTTTGTATTTTCAGCTTTCATTTTGAACAGAAACGAACAAACTAGAGAGAAGAAGACCAGAGGTGTGACTTCTTCTTCATAGTCAGCCAAAACTATATGTCTTTCCAGTCTGATTTCTATCATTTTGCCAGACAAGCGTAATCTCAGTGGCACTCAGGGAGCCGTCTGGAGGGGTCGGGGTGAACTAATTACAGGACTCTTCCTAAAAAGTAGCTTTTTCCAAATGACAACTATCGCCGCCGTCCAACAAAGCAGACCTCGCACGCAGAATAAAAGGGCGCAAGCGGAGCGTTTCAGCGAAGGAATCCGGATTGTTTTCTTTTCTCTTTCACTCTTTGTTCCCAGACACAAAAACGTGGCGACACAATGACCCGTGACGTCTGACAGGGGAGTTATGCCACGCTCACAATGTGCATCTAGGAGGTGAGTCCAGCAGATGCCCCACGGGGTCACCACTGGTTTTTGTCCCCCGATGTCACCAGGACAGTGGGAAGGTAGGCTCATAAAATTCCCCTGTGTTAAAGGAGACATTCCTGCAGAGTGAGGGGAGCGCTGGGGTTTGATATAATTTAGAAGGCGGTTGTCATATCCTGAATGAGAGTCTTGTTCCCTCCTCTCCAGTGGGAGCCGAGGTTTTGTCTTTTTGTTCCAGTATTGTTTCCTGCGGCTCGTCTCCCACCGTGAGTGAGTGATTCCAGAGTGGCCGGTTTGGGAAAAGGAGACAAACAATGAAGGTGAGGACGGACGTGCGGCTACCGAGTGCGGTTATGTCTGAGAACGGAGGAGTCAGGCTGAGTGGATCACACCATCCTCATGAGGCGACACCATCTTGTGAGGAGCGGTGTGAAAGCAGCCTGGGGGTCAAACCCAGGACTCACTAAAGCTTTACCCAGACCAGACGAACCCACACTCAGCTTTCTGGGTTTGTTTCTCCGCCGACGCCTCCTGGTGGGCTCCGTTTCTCTCCTGTGTCCAATCAGACGGATCTGTACATTGGTGTTCTTCGCCCTCATCACCAGATCTTTCTGCCCTTTACGCTGAAACCCAGAGATTCCGCCAGTCTTCAATGTAACCAGGCCACCAAACGCAGGCTTTCTGAGGAAGAATTCAGAAAAACACAGGATTCTGAGAATAACAATCTTATTTACGGAGTTAATCGACAAAACATGCAGCTGACACATGCACCAACGCTGTGACAGAACCGCAACACCATCCCAAAATTCAGACCAGCACACCAAAGTACCATGACCCAGATTTGGTATTTCCGGAATAACAGAAAGGACCTTCATCCCGCGACCCGGCAATCAGGACCAGTGGTTCCGGCGCAGCAAACCCTGAGCAAGTTGAAAGAGAAACAAAAACACTGACTTCTCAATGCACATCCTTCATCTCGCAAGCTAAAACCATGCATGGGTGCCACGAAGAACCGGGCTTGGACGCATGTTGACATTGATTTAAGTTAGTAAAACCATCCTGAGCTTCACAAAAGCAATCAGAATCAGTTTGGCGGAGCTTCTAACGCTTTCAGTCAGCAGAAGGCTGAGCCACTCAGCTCATCACAGACCCTTCAGGTCAGCTCTGGAGGTCACCTGGAACCTCAGGTCGCCTGGAGCATGTTTGAACAGACGACACAGTTGAACCTCACCAGCAGCAGTTTCCTCGTGCGACCTGGGTCAAGCTCCACTCGCACATGCAGCCTTAACGTTCCTGCGTTTACTCTGGGAGGGCTCTGTGTGAAGAACAGCCTGGGGAGATTTCCTGGGAGAGACCAGCCAGCCGTCTCCCACCCGGAGGGCAAGGAACTGGGAATTTGCTGAAAAAGCCACATAGGAAGCAAAAGCAGGTCCTCCACAGGGAAGCCTCCTGCGGTGCCTCGGACGTGACCTACCAGGTCACCAGTTTTTTTTTAACAAACTGATTCATCTAATTTTAGTTGAAATCAGCTGATTTTCGGTATCCTTCCATAGTTATTCAAAAACACTAGTAGCTTCATTCATTTTAGTTGGATTTACTCAGACGCTTTTATTCATTTCCATTCAGATTCTTGTTCTGCGGATGAAGGAGCTCCTGGTAACGTTTCTTGACACAAATTTGCTAAATGAGGAAACCAGTGGATCTCCCCGTGAATGAGAACAAGGCGTCGGTGTCCTGCATTCCGTGATTTCCGCCATCTTTCTGCTGTTTCTATAGAGACGGCAGCTTCGCAACCTCAAACGGTCTGTGAATTTCAATGAAGCCCCGGCAGCAGGTTTGACGAAGCCCTGACGGAGCCCCCGGGCGCTGAGAACATCCTCACATTACCCACGGGGTGTGAGAGTGAGACGAAGGAGGAGGAGGACGAGGAGGAGGAGACCGAGCCTCTGAGGAAGATAAGATCGTCGAGCTTGGCTAGCAGAGTTAGCTCTCAAAGCTAATACAGACAAAGAAAAGCTGCGACTGTAACATCACACACACATAATGCAGACATGATGAGAACACCTGTGGAGTGTGCAGGGGTCAGACAGTGCTTGTCAGCTGTGTTGAAATCTCAGCTTTATCCAAAGAGCGTGAACTATTTCTCCATCTCCTCCATTCAGACACTCACACACTATCTGTCCTGGTTTGTGGCTGCTGAAATGAATCATTAAGGCTAAGGACAAGTTTCCATACTTGTCATCCATCAGTCTGGTTCAAAGAACTTCTTGTTCTTTATAGAACCTAATGACCCTCTAGTTATTCTTTAACTGCTAGGCCAAGCAGAACAGAAGCCTTCAGAGAGGCTGCAGAGCTGTGCTGAACTTTCAAGTCTGGAATCTCCACCACCATTAAAGCTTCTTCAGCTCAGATGTGGCCACGTAGACTAATGACATCCAGTGATCCAATCATCTCCCGCGGGATAAATCCATGCCTGGCAGAGGAAACTTTCTGATCAATGACAGCTGGAAGTCAGTCAGCACTTGGGATCCAGCACACTTTCCAAAACTTTGATGGCTTCTGTTTAAAGTTCAATCAAGTTGATTCTGTTTTCGCAAGCAGACACATAGCTCCTCTTAAATTGGATATTGATTATGCAATATCCAATTTAAGAGATATAAATGATTTTACCACAATTCTTGGAATGTTTTTCCTTTATCTGTACACAGATGAACAAAAAAATACAATAAACATTTATTTGATGCATTAATCATATTTGACATTATTTCACATTATTTATCTAACAAAAAAAAAAACACGAAATCTATGACTTTGCTCATCTCTCACCAAAGTAAATCAGGCACACTATTAGGGGTGCCCCCTCACTCCCTTGCTGTCAGTCAGTTTTCTCTCCTTCTGCCACACACACCAGTGAAACGGTGGTGAGGAGCGCTGGTCTGCTCCCACCTCTGCTCTCCCTGTTAGTTCTCTCAACAGAAGGTTCCCGGTTGGAGCGACCATAAACTGTGAAGACGGCTGAGCAAACGCACGGCCCCATATGGAGATGAAACTGGGTCACACCGCCTCGTCTGATCGTTTTTCACCTTGTAAAGACAAGATGGAAAAACTACCAGCCAAGCATGAGTCACTTCCGGAATCTGCACCTTCTGCTCTGCTACCGTTCACATTTTTGATAGTTTCCTGTCTTCATGTGTGTTTGATCTGTTTGGACGTCCTTGATATGAGTCCAGAGGGCACGACGATGCTGCTTCCAGGTGTATTTGACTCAAGGGTCTCATTAAAGACGGGAAGTAAAGTTAAGGATGTTTTGAAATTAAATTGAACAACTCTTACTTGGACTTTTTTTCCTACTACTTTTATCTTTTTAAAGAGCTCTGTCAGTAAAGCCCTGAAAATGTCATTCTTTATCTAAATAAAACACCAGACCCTGTGTCTGCTTTTAATAAATTACCTGGTGTAGCAGCAGAATGTGTGAAATATGGAGATGTGCTGTTTATTTTCCAGCTAACATCCTGCAAGAAAGCTTTCATCAAGGATACACCTGACATCAATGGTGTAGTCTGAGCGGAGAATAAAGACGTATGTCGCCGTCCGGGCCTTGTTTACTCTTCCTATATGAGTGGTGGTTACATAAACACCACACGCATCCTCGCCACTGAAACCGAAATATGACTCACATAAAAGCAGCTCCAGGAGATTTCCCACATAGTTACATTAAAAAAACATCCTGGCGGCATAAACATGGACTAAAAGCATCATATTTTCACGTCTACAGTCATCTAGCACCACATTTAGCCTCAAATATATGCAAGAAAAAGACATTATTTGTTCCTGAATATGAAGATCTTGAAAATGTAAACAAGACATTTATCTGGAGGCTAGATGGCTGCTGAGCAAAGGTCACTTATTCAGTGCATTAGGAGGAGACAGAGACATAAAAAATGGTAAAAAGGCAAAAAGAAATAAATAAAAAATGGTGTTATTCAGCTCAAAGAAAATTCTATTATATCATTGCCAAGGTCCACATCATTGTGGAGGAGGCAGCTGGGAAGCTTGACCAAGGTTAGCCCGGAGCAATTTTTAAAATGTAATATTTAAAAAAAAAATTATATGGTTTGAATCAATGATGAAGAATTATGCAGCTGACTCTCGCTGCTGCCTCTTGACCTACGGGCTCATTTTAACACATCTGTTGGTACGAGTCATGCACTTTCAGCAGGATTTGTTATTTTCCTGAATAACTTAAACATTTCCCACCAGAAATTGTGACTAGCTGATGAGGAACCTCTAACTGATGCATTAACTTGTTTGCCAAACCACTTCCAACTCGTTCATTTCTGACTCCTCAGTTTTAGTTCCTTCCAGTCAAATCATAACAAGTTGCCAAATATGGAATATAACATGCAAAAGCTTTATTGTCAGCTTTTCTTGCTAGCAAATTCACCGTTTTACATTAAAAAAAAAAAACAAAACTGCCAAAAAAATATTACCCTTCAAGGCCTTCTCACGTTGCTGTTCCTGATTAGTCCAATGTTTTATTTCCACGGCAACAATCCCAACATCAGTGTTTCTCATCAGCCCACTCCCCTCAGCAGGGTTTTATTTTCATGCAACCAAAGAATGGAATCTGCACTAGGAAAGGGAGCAAATCTACACAGCAAGCAGGCAAAGCCAGAGGTGGGCCACTTTCCACGACACTCACACTCTCATTCCGTTCTTCCCTTGGAAAATGTTTGTGGGGTCATATGAGATAAGGAAAAATCCATGCAGCTGCTGCACATTTAGTAAAGATCTAACTTAAAATAATGTGCCAGACTTAGAATTGCAATGCAAATGAACCGTAATCACAAAGTCGGTGTGATTGCTCTACCTTCCTCCTCAGTGTTTCTGTCAATATTTGATTAATGGTGTTTATAGTCTGCACTTGTACCTTCATTGCTAGCTGATAGCTACATTATTTAATCTCTCCCGCTTGTTCTTCTTCTGTTGAATAGAGGGAGACAGAGGAGGAGAGCCAGATGATGGGGGCCTCTCAGAGTGCTGCAGCACCCCCTGTTGGAGGAGGCAGTAATCACCGGACCTGATTGAAAGCAACTCATAAAGCTGTGATGGTGTCAGTCAATGAGGTGTTAGTGTTAGTATGAGTGACTGGCGTTTCCTGCTTTTCTCTCAGCTTTAATTTTATCCACAACTGAGACCAAAATCAGTGCTGAGAATTGTTAAAAGCTTAAACAAATACGAGGAGCCAGGAAGGTTTGGAAGTAATTAAAGTGGTGACCAAAGCAGGGAAATAAAACCATAATATTTCATATGAACCCCAGCGTAGGTCCAGAGCTGCAATTTAATAAACGCAGCCGCTAGATTTTCATACTGTGGATTCATCCCCAGAAAAGCCACAGGTGCTGTGATGTGACCAGAGGGGGAGGTTTGGACATGTCCGCTGGGAAATATCAGCTCCCAGCTCCAGCAGCTCCGCAGGAAACAAACCGCATCTGTCCCTGAAGGAGAGGCCCAAGCAGGGAGGAGTGGAAGCGGGGGGTGGAGTCAACAGGATGGGACGTTTCCATGCAACAGTCAACCAGGTCCCTTAGAACCAGCCTGGGTCCAGTCTTGGCTTCTGTTCCGTCACTGTTTCTGCCCCAGTCTGACAGAAAGGGCCAACCTTTCAGGTGAAACACAACCGTCTTTTACCTGGTCTGCCTGCTGATTTATTGTCAGCACTCATGCTCGCTCATCAGTTGCCGAGCCGCTGTAGCGACAACATGATTGGAACACCGGGAGCTAGTGTACTTCGGCTGAACTAGGAGCATCTCTCGGATACCTCGACTCAGAGCAGCGTCACAGCATTAAATCCATTTTTGACTGGAAGGTGAAGAGGACCTTGGTTCCCGCCCTCCCATCAGCGTTGGTTGGTGCGGCGGTGAGGAGCAGCGGCCGTGCGCGGTCTGAGCTGGGGGCGCCGAGGCCGAGGGTCCGCCCTGAAAGGCTGCTGACGCAGCAGCTTGTCTGCACAGGTCTGCCTCACAACCCAATCAGCTGTTCACGATCTGGGAGCTCCGATAATAATTATTAGCATTAATGTTCAAAGTGAGGCGGAGGTAGAAAGAGTCATCAAGTTTGTGATGTTAAGAAGCTCCGAGAGCCGCTGAGGAGGCGGGATGCGGAACCAACCCAGGTGGAAGCAGATACGGAATCTGGACACGCCAAAGTTGTGCAGTCTGTTGTTGGAGGGGGAGAAAATTGACTCCCATTTTTCTTTTGTCTTGCTCGCTGATGTGAACAGAGCAGGGGCTGTCAAAAGAAGACCTGACCAGCTTTTATTCTTCCTATTTCTGCCGCAAAAGCTGGAAAGGTCACAGCAAACTTCTGAACACTGAAAGTGACATTTGAAATCGCATGGTGCAGTGATTCCATGCTGGTTTTAGGGCAAAGCAGCGTTCGCCTGGTCTGTAGACGTACAGTAAACATCCGAATCTGCAGGAGCTGAACGGGTGCGAACCTGCGAAAACAGCCCAAAAGCTGCCCTGAGCCTCTGAAGTGAATCTAGGAGGACGAGTGTTTCTCTGAGCGAGTGTTTCTCTGAGCGAGTGTTTCTCTGAGCCCACCCGTGATGCTCCCAACCATCTTCTATGAGTTAAAGGGTTGGTCGTCTTCCCTCTGGAAGCAGCAGCGTTTTTCCAGAAGGAACACCTGTCTGCAGAGGCCAGAGGTTTTCTGGAATGCAGTCAGATGTTTTGTCTACATTTGTGCTGCATATTTGAGCGGGTTCACGCGGGAACTTCGGCGTCCCGCCCTCGGCAGCCGAGGCGTTCTCTCACTCCTGTTGTTCCTGCGCGTTTTTCATTTCAAGTAGGATGAGACATGAAAGAGAATTTATCAGCAGGTCGGCAGACGTTTGGAACGCGGCCTTTTTCTACTCCTTTCAAGTTCAGAATGAAGAACTAGATGTCAAAGAGCGACGCGTTCTAGCGTCTGCCGGTGCTTGAAAACAGCGCGTGCGCCGGCGCGTTTCTGAACAGCGACAGGTTCTGACCGCGGCTGACCTCCCCGGATCAACGCTCCAAACTGAAGAGCGGCGTGAAAACAGAGATACGCTCATAAGCACTTCAGCAGAGCCCAGACTGAAAGACTCTTTATTCTTTCTGGGCGTCAGATCCCATCCCAGCGCACACGTGCTGTCTTTATTCAGTTAGCGGGTCAGCAGGTCGTTCTCTTTTCCCTGCAGCTCTGCTGAAGAAGCAGCCATCAAGGACTCCTGTGTCTTAGCAGGCGTTCAGTCATTATCTCCCCTGGTTTTGTTGTTCGACCCACAGCAAAGCTACGGCTGCTGAAGTTTTCCTGGGAGTACAGGACAGGTCAGGGTCTTGTTTGGAGGACAAACGCAGGCAAACAACCTCCAGGTTATCTATCAAAAGCTGCTTTTGGTGGTTGGTGGTAAAATTGAGCTATTTACAGTTGGTTGGAAAGACCAGTCGGAGCAAAAAAAACAAATCAGGAAAACACAGTTCATGCAGGAAATGACTTCCATTACAGGTACAAATGTGTAGATAGAAACAGCCTTCTGACCGGCTGTTTTTGCAGAGACAGCGAGGGAGCGTCTCACTAAAAAACTCCATTTTTTATCAGTGACAGTTTTGGACAGGCGGAACGGCCAGAGTCCAATTATTTCAGGTGTCAATTTGTGTGACAGGATGGCAGCAGAGCAGCTCGCGCTGATGCTGTCGCTCCTCCTGATGCATCCCAGACAGCTTCCGGAGCGGCAGCAGAAAGGCCCGGCGCCTCTGCTTGGGTGGGATCTCTTCTTGGATCCTTGATATTTGGGTGATTCGCTGATTAGCCTGTGACACCAGATGAGATGGATGAGCTGTTAATAATTAGCAGGAGCATCTTATCCATAGTCATTATGCTGAGCTCATTTGAGCTGCCTGAAAACGCAGCATCAAATTAGGATTTTTGATCTTTTCATCTAAAGCTGGTTTTAACTATCTGGAGGCAGCCGACATTCATTAGCCCCAGCCTGGTTGTTTGGCTAACGTTAAGCCTGGGTTAATCACGACCGTTCCCCCAGCGTCCTTGAACTCCCTTTAACGCACTTGACGACCTGATTTACATCATGTTAAATTCACACTTAAGACCTAACTTAAGCGCTACGCTAAGTCTGCTAGTTGAATGTTTAATGAAGTCTTTTACTCATCAACAAAACGCAGCCCAACGTGAAGCAGCCCGGTGGTGTGAGAACGAGGCACTCTAATGAAAAAAAATACAACAACATTAATAAAAGCCCAGACGGTGCAGCAGCCAGCAAAATATTATCAGAAGGTTGAAGCACTGAGCCAACAAGCTGCACCCGTCCCTCTGCCACCTGCCCGGGCCAGCCTCTCAAATCCCCCTCCCCTTTGAGGACCTACATTCCTCCTGAGCACATCAGGGTCGGCCTGTTGAAGGCAGACGGTTTGAACTCTGTCCACACGCCAGCACTTTCCCCTGCCAGTCGGAACATTTCCCACTGCTTTCGCCGGCAGCGGCGCCTTTGAAGCCAAACAAGCCGAGAGCGACTCTTAACAGCACCGTTGTGTCTGTGTGTGCCCCCTCAATAAAGCCCCCCTCCTCTTCCATCGCAGTGGGATTGCTGAAGGAAAAGACACCCTGAAATCTCCGTGAATCTAAATACATTCTTCCGTTGGTAACGTCCACGTTTGCCGCGGTCTCGGTGAGCTAGGCCAGAAAATGACAATCTAGCGTCAGACACAAAGAATCGATTTGGACTCTGGAAAGAATAAAGTTATCTAATAAATCCAATCCAAACGGGGTGCTCTGGTTCATGTTCCTGGCGGTAATTTCCCTGCATTTGAAGCAGAGAGTTCACCACGTCGGCATCACCGAAGCATCTCTACACATCTGACGCAAGTGCCAGCACTTCGAGATTAAGCAATTTATATTCAATCCTGCAGGCTTGCAAGTTGCTGGAGAAACTGACGACGGGAAAGGCCTGCACAAAATACATCAATTTGTATGTGAAGGAAAAAAAAAAAAAAAAAAAAAACTAGAAAGATCAGCATCTCGGAAAATTCGATTTTTCATATTTTTCCACTTGGCTGGCTCCATTTGGGCTGCGTAGATTATCCTTTCCTCCTCCAATCCCACAGCCTCATGTGAATTGATCACAAGGCCCAATATTTAAACATTCAGCCGGTTCCTCTGCAGATTGCCGGCACCGGTACGGCGACTTGAGGCTCATTTCCGATTCAAATCATCAGCACAGTCGTCCCTCAACCAGGCGCAGAACAAACAGAATCATTCAAGGCGAAATGAGAAAAAGCGCCGGCGTGCAGAAGCATCGCGCGCAGGAGCACCTCAACCTTGACCACCAAGGCCTGACTGAAGAGAGCCGTGCATCCGTGTGTGTGCGTGCCCGGAGTGTTTCATTCACAGCATTTCTGAACGCAGCTCCACCCACCCGAAACTCGAGTCAGCGTTCAGACATGCCAGAACGCTGCTGTCGCCATATCGATGACGCTCTGGGTCAATTCATTTCACACTATTAGCCATAACGTCAACGCTGACGCACACTGCTCTGTTAGGGGTAAGAGGGAAAATGAGCCAGGGAGGCTTTAGTCCTTGTTGTTCTGACTATCCTGGCAGAACCAAACAGCTCCGACTAATCTGTCTGTTGTCCAGGCTGTGGTCTGGAGGAGGAGGCCCGACGCCGCTCATAACTTCACTGCAACTTCCTTTAAACCTCCGGAGGGCCAATTAAACGCAGCATTTAATCGGCTGTTGCAGGAACAGACACTTCTGAGCGGACAGACAGCTTAGGAGTAAAGCTGGGCAACAGCAGGATCGATCAGAACCTCGGCCAGCAGCAGATTATCTGAGTTCAGCGCAGAAAGTTTCAGTTAAAAACCAACAAAAAGTGCACAAGTCGTTAGTGTTTAGGTAAAGACTCTTCAGAACTCACAGGTGTCTGAAGTCCATGCACGTTCCAGACCAGCCTTTATGGGGAATAATCAGGAAATTCAACCAGACGCTGGTGCTGGTAGACCCGAAGGAATGAAAACACTTGTTTTCTTTTTTCAAGGGTGACATCTGTCACTGTCCTCGTCTCTAAAGTTCACTACAGGGTTTGCTTTGTGTGGTGCAGTTGCTGCCTGATCTGAGCTCTGGGCTGAGGTTCACCTTCAAATGAGTGGTAATGAGCAGCTTTATGGTAAATCTCAGGCTTGGAAAGCATCCCTGGCCTCAGGTTGATGGATACTGATCCCTCTTTGAGATGAAATGGGGCTTTTCTGCTTTATTGTACGCTAAGGTCGTCCTGCGAGTCTGGTGGGGTGTTCAGGGTCTGCGGGGGTCAAACAGACCAAAGGGGGAGCGCTCGCTACCGTTCTCCACTTCTGTAAGACTCCAACTCCAGCGCCTGCTAATTACGCGGACAGGGACCAGCAGACTAAGGCGACTTAAGAAGCTGCAACCGTAAAAATAAACAAATGCTGGGTGGTGGTGGCTGGTTCTATCAGAGTAAAAGGAGTAATAAGTAAAGACTCAAACACACTCTCTCTCTCTCCCTCTCCCACACACACACACACCTGGCTTGGCTCCAAAATACATTGTTCTATATTATTACCCTGAAGCTACTTGGCTGGTGCAGAATTCTTTGCACGTTTCTTACATTCTCTATATCTCATAACCGGCTGTCCATCATTTACATTTATATTGTTTATAATCCTCACTGCAGGAAGCAAATGGAGGAATTTGAACAGGGAATTGCTGACGTTTCGGCTGTGTATCACAACGATGTCTGGCCTGCAGCAAAGCCGGAAAAAGTTTAGAACCTGTAAAACTGTGACAGTTTGCTGGGAGTTTGATGGATGCAGGAGCACCAAACTGAAGATCCGATCTAACCCAAGATTTACTGTTAAAAAAAAAGGAAAAACAAAGAAGAAGAGCCTCCCACAGGGCTGATGTTGTGGGTCCTGAGGGGATCCTGGGGCCTTTAGGAAAACCAGATATCACCAATGACAAACTCATGGTGTGAAACCCTGCAACCATGGCAACTGTCTGCCCTCATCACAGATAAGAGCATCGTTTTTATCCTCCCTTCTATTCAAACATGCCAATATGTCATTAAGATAAGAACACACTCTTCAACGCTGGCTCCAAAACCACACACTCGTCGCCGCGTCCCTACTCACTCCGTAGGGAGTCAGGCGCTACTTGGTGCACTCACTCTTAAGATGAGAACCTGCTTTCGGACACTAAGCAAAGCTGAACTTTCAGACAGCTCTATAATTTACCATCCCCCCTTGTAAGTGCACTATAAAGGGCACAGGGCAGGCCTCATTGTGCTGCCCTCCATTTACTGTCATTCTCCATGTTGCTATGGGCAACAGCCTATAAGGTTATCTCTATCTTTAGATATGCTTGAGTCATTCACAAACGCGGCACACACACATTCGTACTCTCATGTATGCAGCAGCCGTAACGTATCTGATTTCAGGTATAACTCCGAGAGGTGCCACCTCCAGAAGTTCTCCGACGACACCGCCATCGTTGGCTGCGTGTCGGGGGGGCGACGAGCTGGAGTACAGAGGAGTCATCACCGACTTCGTTGAATGGTGTGAGAAGAACCACCTTCTTCTTAACACCAGCAAAACAAAGGAACTGGTGATAGACTTCCGGAGGACCTCCACACCCCACACACCTGTGAACATCCGGGGGTCAGACATCGAGCTGGTGGACTCGGTCAAATACCTGGGTGTTCATCTGAACAATAAACTGGACTGGTCCCACAACACCAACGCCCTGATCAAGAAGGGCCAGAGTCGCCTGCACCTGCTGAGGAGACTGAGGTCCTTTGGCGTGAGCAGGGCTCTCCTGAGGACCTTCTACGACACTGTGGTAGCCTCTGCGGTGTTCTATGCCATCGCGTGTTGGGGGGGAGGCAGCACAGACAGGGACAGGAAGAGACTGAACAAGCTGGTTCAGAGAGCTGGCTCTGTCCTAGGCTGCAGCCTGGACTCCATCGAGGAGGTGGTGGACAGAAGGACGTTGGCCAGGCTGACGTCCATCAGAAGCAACACCTCCCACCCCCTACACCACACTGTGGAGACCCTGGGGAGCTCCTTCAGCTCCAGACTGAGGCATCCTCAGTGCAAGAAGGAGCGCTACCGCAGGTCCTTCCTCCCCACAGCCATCAGACTCTTTAATGCTGCTTCCTAGGTCCTACACAAGGACTAACAAACCACGTGTACATACTTCACGTGTACATACATATATGTAAATCCTGTATATAATATTTATTGGTGTACATAGTGTCACAAATCTTCCTGCACTTTCGTACTTTCTCTCCAACGTTTCTGCTGCTGGAACAGTGCAATTTCCCCGCTGTGGGACGAATAAAGATCTATTCTATTCTAAAGGTCGGAAATAAAGGCAACAGTTTTTCATCCAACTCGAGAATTCCAAGTGCCTCGTCTCCGCTAACGCAGGTTAGCGTTATCTTCAAAAACAAAGCAGAAAAAAGAACTTCCCAATGCTGGTGTGCGAGATGAAGCCTGTCAAAGACCTTCCATGGGCCTGCTGCAGGTACGCTGCAGAAACTTTCTAAAGACTCAGTCCTGCAAAGAGAGAGCTTTTGTCTCCTCGATCCCGCGCTGAACCGAGAGTCAATCCTGGAATCTGAACAGACACGAAACCTTTGCCCACATTTCCTTTTAAGCTGTGCAAAAGTCAGTTATGAGCGCCTCCGTGAATGTGAATAACACCCCATAATAATAGCGGCCAGGCTGATAACAGGGAACACCTGGCCCTTTCAGATCACCGTTGATGAGCCATTAGGAGTGTAAATTCCGAGAATTAGCCGACAATCAGCCGGAGCAGAATTGGCGGCCGGAGACTGTGATGATTGTGGACAAAAGCTGCAGAGGAGATGCAGGAATCACAGGGGCAGCTGACATCTCTGGCACCCAGACAAGGCTTAACTTCCACTTTGCTCCTCTCCTCCTCGGCTCTTCAAAGCGCCAGATCAAAGCAGGGCGATGGACGCTCATTCTTCAGCGAGGCTTTGTTTGAAATGGCAGCATCACAAAACCAGGGGCTGTTTTTGATGTGGGGCAGGGGCCGACGGTCAGGCCATCTGCTCTGGACGCACGCCTGCCGGGCCCCCGGGCCCTCCGCTGTCTCCACCGCATGGCAGCAGCGAGGAAGAACAGCACACACACGTTCACCAGAAACATACAAATCATGTCAACAGTCTATCAGATTCATGGTTAGAATATGCCAGGTCATGAAAAGTTTGTGTACAATTTCTATTTTTATAATATACAACATACAGTGTTCTGTCTAAATATGAGATTTCCACATAGGAAAAATAAGTTTGAGTCATGCTGAGGTAACAGATGACAATAAAACCTGTTAGTAACATCATCAAAGTTAATAAGTTCTAATAACATCCATAAAAGCTTTCAGGAAAAAGCTTTCTGCTTGTGAGTGTTGACATGAGGCAGCAGGGAAATATTTGCTACAATACAAATGGGAAAATCTTTCACAAGAGAACAATGATAAAACAAAAAAACAGGCCGAACGCCCCCGCGCGTACACGTGCGAGGTAATAATCTACACTGCGAACTGGATCAGTGTCCTCTGAGAAGCTGTCCCGAAGGGTCAGTGTTCCAGTGGTTCTGGGTCGGGTTCAGCTTCGGGTCCGGCTGGGAAGTCACTGGCAGCTCAAACGTGCTGATGCTCCGACTGCGTTCCAGACGTCACGGACGTGGACCCACAGCCCTCGTGTGCGCACGGCACAAACGCCCGAGGTTTTCTTCTCAACACATCACCTTTCACTTCCTTTCACTTCCCTGAAACGACTGAAACGAGCTGGCTTTGGGCCAAGGGAACTCAGGAAACGTGCGTCTGTGCTGAAGAATGAAGGGCTTTATTTGCTCTGGGTTAGGAGATACACCAAAAACAGTGTGCAAAGAAAGCAGAATGGTGAACGTTGGCATACATGTGTTCTGCAGACAGAGAATAACTGCGGTAAAGAAAATAAGGTCCATGCAGCAGAAGATGAAGGATGCACACCAGCGCAGGAACACGTCCGCCCAAGTGAACCAAACCACGTTTCACGTTCAATTCATTCCTGTTAATTCAGGTTAAAAAAGCTCTTGCGTGACGTTTATTAACTGGTTTTTTTTTTCGGTTAACATAGCACTCGTGTTGGTGTCTGTGGTCAGAATTTGAAGCAGTTTGTTGAGTTCGATTTAATAAAATTATTTCAATTTTTTGGCATTTACAGAATTAATGTTCAACAACCAGGCAACAGCTGGCACAGATGGTAAGGTCTGTTTTTCATTTTTTAGGTAAAGAATTGAGTGTATTTGATGCCTGAATATCTCATTCTCATAAAAATGCATGATTGAGGCATCAGGATGATGTAAAAATAAGAAACTCTTCGAACATAAAGGATATTTTGCTGTTAAGATAAGGTACTTTTGCATATTTTCAAACAATGCGATAAAAAAGTCAAATAAAAGTCTCCTTTCTCTGAAGTTACCATTGCCCACATGAAACACATTGGTTGACGTTTGCTTTAAATGCTGCAGCCAAGTTAGTGTGAACGGTAAATCACAGCCAGATTCTAAAAAGTCAAAAACAATAATAATCGAAAATTGCCCAGAACGCCGCGGTGGTGTGTCTGCCTGCAAAGGCCTGCTATTCCCATCTGGTTGGAAAGGATGCAAATTACACTGTGGATTTAGCCTAAAAGGCTGTCATTAACCCAGGTCCAAGCTGGGAGAGGACAGGGAAATTACCGTCTTCTTGAGGATTGCATTTCTTTACCAACAACACCTGAGTTGCTGTTGGTAAAAAAAGGTTGATTTTTTCAGATACACAAAACCCTCTAAAGTCAGAATGATTGTGCAAAGGCTGGACTACTTCTGTAAGACCCAACGATTGGCACCGTGGGAGTTGAAGTAAATGGAAGCTGATTGCCTTTCAAGCACCGCAGAATCTGCTGATGAATTTAAAAAATCAGCATCCCGTTTCTTTTTTTTTTTTTACAAGTGCGTCAAAGTTAGTACAAACAAGCAGAAGCTTTTTTTTCCCCACAAAAAACTGAAATCTTTTGAAGAAAAATCTAAAAAATTAACTGCAAAGTCGTCTTTAATCCAGGATTGGTATTGCTGGACCTTATCGGTAAATTGTGAGCTAGTAAGTGGGGAGGGAGGTGGGGGGGTGGGGCGGGTGATAATACACAAGTCAAAAACATCTAAGTGTGAAACAGTAATGGAATACAGAGTCCATAAACAACCACCCCACGTCCTCAGTCCTCATCGCTCTTGTCAGACAGATCCTGCAGTTAGACAGATAAAGAGAAGAAGAAGACCATGTGACCAGGGCTGTTTGTCAGGAAGGCAAACATGCAGACGAGCGGAGCCGTTGGTTTTCACAAAGATCAACGTCTGAAGCTGGAGCTGCTCTGGCAAACTCCTACTGTCAGCGTTCAGCTCTAGGTAGGATCTGAGCCAAGAGGGGAACCTCCGGAGGAGGAGAAGAACTTCAAAAACCCCGATGGAAAATCCCAGACCAGTGGTTTGGTAGTGAGGGATTAAAAAGGAGAGTACTATTCTGAGTGGACTGAGCAAAGAGCCCGGCATTATCCCGCCGTCACTGACAGACAGCTGTGGAAATCATGGGCCGGCTGCCGGTCGGAGGCTGGTGAAGGCTTGATTCTGACTAAGCTGTTTCACCTCCAGCCTGAATACACGGTTCTGAGTCCAAACTGGCTCACAGGGCCCCTGAGCAGTCTTCACGCTACACCTGACAGCACCGCTAAAACAGTCATTCTGTGTAGCATGTGGTCTGACATCATCACCTTCACTGAGGAGGAGGAGGAGGAAAGGAGGAGGAGAGGAGGAGCGGGGGACGGTGGCAACAGCACAAGACTCGGCTCGACTGAAACACCGTCACTTCCTTTCATTACACAGCAGGGAGCTTCAGTGGGCGCTATCTGGGTGGGGGCTGTGTGATAACGTCATAATCACAGTTTAATAAGAGCCATAATCCCACCCTGCTGCTGTGAGACCCACATTAATGTCAGGTAAATCAGCGCCAGACAGAAACCTCTGATCAGGAAAAACAGCCCTTGTTTCCAGAATAAGAAGTTGCTTTGTTTGCTTTTTTTAATATAGTGGAGTGGAAGAACCTACATTGTCATCCTGGTCTTCGTCGCTGTCATCATCGCTGACCACTGGCTTGGCCTTCCCTCGGCTTTGCCTCTTCTTGCCTTTGTCCTGGCCGCGCGCCTCCTTACTCAGCTTGATCCTGACTCGCACCGACTTGGCTGATGATGCACAAGAGCAGAGGAGGAGGGAGTTACAGCCTTCTGTGGCTGCTAAGTCGTGTTTCTCCAACAGAAAACAGACTCACCGTTACCTCTTCCTACATTTAAACTCATTTGACTCGTTACTGAGCAAACAGCTGAAAAGCACGTAAATACACCACCTCGTGATGATCGTTTTAACGTGCTGACTAGCATGGGACTAGGAAACGCTCAGACATCATTCAGTATATCCCGCTGTGATCAGGTCTTCCATATTTTCATGGAAAACACAGTTTTCACTTGAAAGAGTCGAGTCTAAGTCCCACAGCGTGACATCACTGGCCCCCAAACTTTCCCGTCACTAGCTGGAATTTACACAGCACAGCACTCATGAATTTTCTTCTGAGGGTAGCTACAAACCCCCAAAGACCAGCCTCCAGGCATGGCTAACCTCACCAACAATTCCATTATTCATCACAGCTCACTATCCACCATTATGTAAACGTGTGTTTAAAACTTCCAGGGAGACGGAGGAAAACGATGTGCGTCTATATTTTTACTAAAGTCCAAAGGAGTGGGTTACCCTCCGCCTCCGAATCATCCTCATCTTCATCATCCTCTTCACTGTCGTCTTCACTCTCTTCATCCTTGGCTATCTTCTGTCTGGCACTCTTAAACACAGACTGCAGGACTATGGAGTCCTCGTATATCTGCGGAGGTTGACAAGTAAAATAACGGGACACAAAGATAAGAAAGGATGGCACCAACGCTGACTTTAGCCTGAACGATGAAAAGACAGCCTGCAAAACGGCAAAACAAGGGATAAAAAGGACAGAGCTGTGAAATGGTAAGCTGCCAACACTTGTTGATTGAATAAAAACAGAGGGTATATTTTCCTCTGCTGCCAGTGAAAAAAATTACAATGTATGGATGTTGAACAGCAATGACACATCGTTCCAGCGAGCTCGTACCTGGGATCCCTCGAGGTTGAAGGTTTGAGCGTTGTGACAGAGGAGCATGACATCCTTTTCCAAGTCTCCCAGACTCCTGTACTTGTGGTTTCTGACTCGGTCCTGCGGACACAAACACTCGTGTTAAACTGTCTGGTCCAGTAAGTTGTCACCACCTCAGACTTCATGCTTCTGGGCATCTCTGAGAATCTGGGCCAGTAAATGAATACAGATGTGTGTTCACGGCCATCTGTTACATCCATAATCTTCCTCTATCATACATGATGGGTTAACAAAGGAAAAACAAAGAGGTGACCATTAAATGTAAATATACGTACATTTATTTCCTGTCTTTTTTGAGTTTACATGTTGTTAAAGATACTATTATTATAATCACCCTTCCAAACTCCACAGTTCCGTCATAGCAAACATACCTTGATCTTTTTGAAATCCACAGGTTTTCGGATCAGTTCATAATATTCTGGCAGCTCCTTCCTGGACGGCAACTGGACGAAGACCTCACTTAGCTGTCTTCCAGATCTGGTTACACAGAATATGTAAACTGCAGCAGCCTTTTATCCATAGATAATCAGAAAAGTACGACAAAGTTTAAGAAAACATATAGACTTTACAAATCCCATCTCGTTTCTGCATTAGCAGAGTTTGGAAAAGCAGCACCAGATCATTTTCGCCTGTTTTTAAGGGTTGCTGATGAATAGAATAGAAATCACGGAGAAAAATAAAGACTGGATTTCTGGTGCAATCTGAATGCCCAGAGCCACAAAAACTGCAGCTCGGATTTATGGCAGCACGAGGCTCCTCCAGAGAGAGCACTGCTGACAAACTGAAATAGAGAGAAAAGTGCGACACATCTTTAGATGAAGCGGTTTCTTCTTCTTCTTCTTCTTCTTAACACTGCTGTCAAGTTTTGAGATTTTAAGACATTTAAATCCACCAACTGTTGTTGGGGTTGTTGCTTTAAATAAATGAAGACTTTTATTTAGTTCCAGGAAGCAGATTTTAAAGATGTGAAATGTTGAAATCGTGCCTAAATGGAACGGAATTTAGTATGGTGAAACATTTCCAGTGTAGTCTGGGCTTTGTGATGAGGAAATACGTGAGTCTGCCACAGTTAGCTGCTGGAGCAATAACTGAGCAGGTTTATAATAAGTAAGCCTGGAAAGGAATCATTTTATCATGGAAATGCAAGTTGCAGTTTTCTGGGAAATATAAAAGAGCTAAAGTTTTGCTTGAGTAGTCAGCCAAAGCCCAAGTAGGACAGCAAACGATTAATGGACACATAATGAAGCCAACTAGAGAATTTCTATTTTTTTTGAAAGCAAATCATGCTCGTAATCTCATTAGAAATGTAATTTCATCACTTATAGAGCTCTGAGACCTCTAAAACGGAATAAAAATGGTCTCCTTACCCATCTCTGTAGTTGATGACCGTGTCGATGATGGTGTTCATTTGTTTGGTGAGTTTCGGGGGGTTGGGTGAGAGTTTCTCAGCTGGTGGACGTCCTCGTCTCTTCTTGGCCTTGGAGCCCCCATCGTCTCTGCCAGAAAGATCTTTGTCCTGACGTCTTTTGCGTTTGCGCTTTTTCAGTCGGATTTCTTCCTCCATTTCTTCCAGGTTTCCATCCTCGATAGCCTAAAATAACAAAAAAGCCACGGTAAATACAGACTCAACGGCAATCACACAAAATATGCAAGAAGAAATTATTTAATTAGCTTATAAATGGTATGAAACGACAACCACTACACTTCTTCAGAAGGTTTCATCATCTTCCTCGTTCTGAGCAAGTATGAATTCCCCCAACAGCGGCAATTCCAAAAATACCACCACACTTGTCTCAAGGTTTTTCCTACTGTAGTCCTGTTCCCCTGAAACAAGAAACATCTGATCCACTGTCAATAAGATGGATCCGCCTGGCCCTACACACGTCCCCTGGGGAGACTGTCACACTGGATTTGGTGTGGTTGAATAGGTCGATCAGACATCAGCGTTAAACTCAGTCACGGTACAAACACCATTTCCTCAGGATGTGTGATCAGACTGTGATTAAAAAAAACCAACCAAACAAAAAAAACCCAACTTCATATCTGAGCTAATGAATCACAAATGTGACCAAAAACTAGTCGTAAGAGTCAGCTAAAATAAAAATAACTAATGATTTACAGCAAATGATCAGAAGTTACCCGAAGCCACTGTTTCTCTGTCAGCGCATCGCTGTAGTCCACATCCCGGCGACAGCGGGATCCTCGACCAAACATTTTTTCCTCCTCTTCCTCATACGTGAGACGTTCCACCTCAGCATCATCTTTAATGATCCAAGAAGGCAACTCGTCTTCTTCCATCAGACGCGGCTTACGCTTAGGATTCCTGGCATCCTCCCGCCGTCGGTCCATGTCCATGCGCTATAGAGGACAGTAGGAAAGTCAATTCAGCAGGAATGTGACATAACTTGGAAAGTTTGGGCAGATTTACAGTGGAATCGCCACAGTTTGGAGTTTGACTGTGATTCAGAGGTGATGCAACTAGGAGCTTTTATTAATGGACAACCACAAATTGCAAGTTATAAAGTTTTTTTTTAATACCATATACAGTTCGAACTCATCCTCATTGCGGGCGATCATCTGGTTCAGGGTTTCATCATCAGGAACTTCATCTTCTTCCTGGTATTGCAAAGCATCAAACAACTGACTTCTGAGGATGTTTAAGGCAGAGTTTTAATAGAAGGCAGAGTTTTAATAGTATTAGAATATTATGCTTAGTTCAAAGCAGACTGATCATTGTATGGCATACTAAAAACAAGACTGTGTCCCAATCAGCTACAATCTTACCTCATTCTGCTCCTCGTGTTCCAAGATGGCCTGCAGGAAGGCACGGCGCTCGTGGCTGGAGGACTTCTGGTCAAACATTCCAGCTTGGATCACCTTCTGATCTACATTGAGCTTGTATTTGGCAGCTGCCAGGATCTTCTCCTCCACACTATTCACGGTGCAGAGTCGAAGCACACGCACTTCATTCTGCTGACCTATGCGGTGAGCCCGGTCCTGAGCCTGGAGGTCCTGGAATTGCAAATATGAGATGCCAGCATTATTGTTTGAACATAAAACTATAGCGTGGGACCTGTAGCAGGAATGCTAAACACAACATAAACCAAATGAAACTGAAATGGCACAAAATTGAGAATGTTTTGCACGTTTTTTCAATTGTCTGGAACCAACCTGGTGGGGATTCCAGTCGCTGTCAAAGATGACGACTGTGTCGGCGGCCTGCAGGTTCAGGCCCAGCCCACCAGCTCTGGTGCTGAGAAGGAAAATGAAGTACTGAGATCCTTCTTCGTTAAACTTCTTCAGCAGCGCTGCTCTGTCCTCAGACTTGGTGGTTCCTAGAAACATAAGACCACAACACCTTAGAGATCACCAATGTCACACCATGTCCTTTGGCCCCATTACTATCTGATTAGTATATAATCAGACTGCTTCTGTATAAAATACTCATACTCTCCTTGAAATTCTGTGGAAAAAAGCTCACATTGAACCAATAAATCCTGCCACACTGTCAAAACAACAGCTGAGACAGGAAACAAACTAAAACCAGTGCACTGAGGCCACTGCCCAGGTGGCCATGGCTTCGGTGCTGTGATGAGCCAAACCCAAACGGTCCTCCTGCTTCACGCACTTACCATCAAGCCGTAGATAGAGAAAGTTGCGATAGCTGAAATAGTCCTCCATGATTGTCATAAGTGAAGTCATTTGGCAAAACAGCAGGACTCTGTGGTTGGTGGCCTGAAGCTTTGGCAGGATGCGATCGAGAAGCTCAAACTTTCCAGAAGCTCGATACAGATCGTGACTTTGTGACAGAAATGAGACAAAGCACAGGCAATGTAAGTCATCATTACCAATAAAAGGCCATCGTTTTTTTGTTATCCAGGTTGAGAGCTTTTGGACTTTATCAATTAGGGGGAAAAAATGAAACGATTAAGAATAGCTGTACTTTTACATTCAGATTAAGAAATAAGGATCACCAAGGCCTGGTCAAACCCTGACATTCAGTGTCCTGTACATTATCCATTATGGTATTCCCCTGAGGAAGTTCACTCAGAGTTCAGAATCTACACAGCTCATTATTTTTAATTAATCTCTTTCAGCCTTAGATTCCCAGTCAACGACCGTTTGCAGTGTCAGTGACATGTAAAACTGTCATGTTCAAATTAGAAGTACTTGAGAAAGAGAGAGATGTTTAGGCTGGCGAGCCACTGAGTGACTACATAAACAATCACAGAGGAATCCTTCAGATGTACTAAGGAAAGGATAAAATACTCAACATATAAGATGAACCTGAGCCAATTACGTAAATGTTTTGACACAACACTGCTCTGTTGCACACATGCGCGACCAAATCGAGAGTCTTCTTCACATCTGTGAGGCAGTTATCAGCAGCAGTAATGATACGTGCGTTTCACAGATACTTGTTAGCAAATTTGTAAACTGCAAAAAGAAAAAGAAAAATCTGCACAACAATGAAAGAAGATATTTGTGCTACCTACCCACTGATGATGCCGTTTGGATAGCCCAAATGTTCAGCAAAAGATTCCTAAGAGAGGAAACTGTGTGAGTGCAGCACACTGACTGTGGGAGATGACGACGGCACTGAGCAAAAGCTCCTACCTCAATGTGCTGGAACATGTATGGGTGGTTGCAGATCTTTTTCAGCTGCATAATTGTGTTCATTAAAGTCTTTGCACCTCCTTTGCCCTGGTGAAAACAACCACGGCAATTTGAAAACACGCAAAAAATATGGATATATGTATACAGTATTATACATGCACAGATGCGTGTGTGACTCAGCTATAGGACAAATGGACAACAAAACAATGTATTTACATTCAGCATATTTGCTGCTATATGATTTATTTCTTCTGTTGAATTATTTGTGTATAATACTGTCTTCAATTCCTACTGCTATGGTCAATCAATTGAACTACTTTTCATGTGAATAAAGGCCAAAAACCTAACTAAATATACAGTATATACATATACTGCTCTCTCAAGTAAAGTAAAAATCCAAGGTTCAGGAAAAAGTGATGACACCGTGAGGATGTTCCCTGACCTAAACAACTCTGGCATACTGACACAGCGATCACATAAAGCTCAGACGCAGCAAAGCAGCGGGGGCCTTGTTCCACCTACCTTCTTATCCTTCTCTGAGCCATCAGTGAGGAGGATGCCTTTCTGCATGTGACGGTACAGAACCTTCTGAATGGCAGACATGTCACATTTTATAACGTACTCCACCTGGGAGGAAATTAAGGAAGACACGGTGTGAGAGAAATGGAGAGAAATTATGTTTTATAATCAAAGTCACATCAGACAAAAATGTAGTAAAACATAAAAGAAGCTATGAAAAGAAAGAGAAATGGGTCAAAATGTACAAAGCTCATTTCCTTATTATAATAATTATGTGTACCATATTGACCGTATTAAAAGATGTTTCTCAATGAAAGTGAAAATATCAGATCAATCCGTTTAATTACACAATGTCGCAAAACTTTTTAATTGTAAATTATGTCGGTAATAATATGATACCATTACATTTAAAGATAAAAATCAGTAAATCTCACCTTTTCTGGGAGCTGAGACTCCACCTCTTTCTTTAACCTGCGAAGCAGGAAAGGCCGGAGCACTTTATGCAAACGTCGAATAATCAGGATGGTCTCCTCCTCATTTAAGTCAACCTAAACAAGCCGCAAGAAAATGTAACGTTAGCTATACGTGTTTTTTAGGAGAACTGCGTGCAGTTTCGCAGTTCCTAAATTACATACATTCTCATTTAAAATGAAAAAAGTGAGTTTTGCCTTTTCCACATTTTGTTTTTCATAAACTCAAATGGAAATCAATCTAAACCAAATGGCAATGGTGCCACTGTGAAGGGAGGAGCCCCCACATTTTCTGAACACAGATACATCACTAAACAGATATTTCACTACACCTAAACACAGAACCATGAAACATAATGCTAATATAGCCATGCCTTCACAGTCCAGCGCACACACTCTTTATGTTACTAATGTAGTCAAATTACATTCATATAAAACTTCATGAAGTTTACACAGCATGATATACCTCTAATTACTCACTCAGGTATTTGTTGGTGACTAAATTAAACACCGTGTGAATAAATAATTGCTACATGCACCACATGTCAATGAAAATGTAAGTGTGATTATCATCTTAGTGGCTAAGTGGTGTTTATAAAATCTGCATTTTTTTTTTTATGAAGGTAATTTCAATACTCAATAGTCAATTTGCTTTGACTCAAAAAAAGCAAAGAAATGTGAAGCAAAGACGCTTACCCTCTCTCCTGTCATGGCAAAGGGAGCGTTAAACCACTGTTCGAATGTGCTGCAGCTCTTAAAGATGGTGGGCAAGAGAAAGTTGAGCAGGGCCCAAAGTTCTGGCAGCTTGTTCTGGAGTGGTGTTCCGGTGAGCAGGAGGCGGCGTGGGGCCACATAGTGGGTGTTCAGAACCTGGGTTAACTTACAGTGGTGGTTCTTCATGCGATGACCTTCATCCACAATCATGTACTTCCAACGAATCTGTAGGCGGGACAGCAGTAACGTAAACTAATCAAGATGCCAACAGTGTATCTTGTTGTTTGAGAAAAATAAAAAGAACACAAGAGGATGCAGTAAGCACTTCAATATCCTACTGTGGCTGCCCCCAGTGTACATAACACTAATGCATGAACATTAAAAAGTTTCTTTATTCCTCTCCTGGCTTGAAAGATGTGCCCAATTTAAAATAGGCTGATCACTTTTGAGTTTGTCAGGTAAATATAAGAAAAAGAGCAATGCTACATGCAACAAACAAGGAGCTGCATCTTTAAACAAGGTTTATGGACTTTATATTAGTTATGTGTGTTTGATATTTCTATACTGGTGGTTATCCTGGTGTGCTGAAGCATTTCAGATAAAGCAAAGCTTCTGTCTCTTTCACCTTGGCCAGTATCTGCTTGTCCTTGATGATGTATTCATAGGTTGTCAGCAAGACATTGAACTTTCCGCTGCGGAGTTGAGGCACAAACCCCCGTCGCAACGCAGGAGTTCCCTTTGGTAACAAAGACAGAAAAAGGACAATTTTCTCTCATGAGCCAGGCAAAATGACAGTCAATGCTTGCTTTGGCAGCATGTGGATAAAATAAACAAAAGAAATCAACAAATTAACAGTTTTACCTTGTAGGCAATTTTCACCACAGACGGAGCCCATTTGTCAAGTTCATAAACCCAGTTAGACAGAGTCCTGGAGTAAAAACAAGCAACACAAGTTGTAAACCATCAGACACACAGTCATACTGCGGTGATTACATCATCCAAATGAATGAGCAGACATGACACCTGACTTTTCATCTTAGCAAACACTGACACTTTCAACAGATTTCTGGTTTTCCTCTTTTCACTGATGGTATCATTTTCTGCCCCAACAGTCGATGCCTTTCTAGTCGCGTGACAGCCATTTAAGAGGCACAAGCACTTATTCTTCCTGACATTTAAAGCACATCATAACACTGCACATTAAAAGCGGTGATGGATGACAGCTCAGGGGTACTGACGAGAGAGGAACAATGATGAGGAAGGGACCGTTGAGCCTCTTGTGCTCCATCAGGTAGGTAATGAGTGCAATGGTTTGGATGGTTTTGCCAAGGCCCATTTCATCAGCCAGGATGCCATTTAGATTGTTGTTATACAGTGATACCATCCACTCAAGCCCCTGGATCTAGTAAACACAGAAAACAAAAAGTATAGAGAAATGTGTGAACGGATCAGGCAAAGGGACATCAACAGTTGGTTTTTGGCCAACGTAAATAAACGTGTATTTTTAATATGTACATTATTTTTACTACTAATCATAAAATAATTACTAATTGGGTGTGTAAAGAGAGCGGAGCTGAGTGGGGGGGAAAGCATGTTCTCCTGGGTCACACGCGCCCCCCTCAGCATCGCACCACGCCCCCCCAGGGGGCCCGCCCCACTATTTGAGAAGCACTGCCATAAATCAAAAGACAGCTTGCAACATAATGCTGCTATCTGTGAAAGAACTCATCACTACTAACTGATCTGAGTTCAGTGCAGAAGAAATTGTTGTGCCACATAGAAAAATAGTCTCTATTCCCATCTATTTACAGCGGCTGATGAGTGATAACCTATTGAAGAACAGATGGTCCTGTCAGAGCATACGACACATGGTACATCTTTGATCATGATCACGTCTCAGTTCTATATTCACTCTTCTTCGTTAGAGCTGAGCCGTGTGGTTGGACCAGCCTGCATTGTACTAGGTTTAGCTTGTTCAGTTAAAGTCAAAACAATCATTTATATGCTGCAGTAAATTAATAAACGAGTAGCTTAAAGAAACTAAAATCACAGGCAAAAAGGAGGAATCTACAAAACTAGTTAGCTTGGCAGTTAAGAACAAAAACTGTTATTATCCTTATCATCTTCATTAATTTCTTAAAATAATTTACTGATGCTGGAAGTGCTGTTTTAATTATTCAAGCTGGAGGTTCTCGCCAAAAGCTGGCCTTTACTCCCCCTTGTGGGGGAACTTTTTAACACTTCCTATCAAAACTTTCAAAATTTGATTTGTGTAACTTAAGGAACCCCAGTGTTATTTTTACTACTGCAGAATACCAGAAATATTCTTCTTTTATCCATCCCCACCTCAATGTAGCAATTACGTATGCGTAATAAGTAAGTAGGTCAGATTTACTGGTGCAGTTGTATATGTACCTGGTAATGTTTGAGTGTGCCGTTAATCATCAGGGACGACTGCTTCTCCACACGCTCAATTATGGCATGAGCCACCCCATAATAAGACTGGGAGCTGGTTTGTCCAGTAGGAACGCTGTACTCATCATCGACATCTTGCTTGGCCGACCTGAACAACCAAGTATTGAGGAAATGTTTAATATCTGTCAGTTTAAACAGACTGATGCCAGATTTCTCTCTATTGGGTTGAGAAGAGATCTTCACTATTGGTTTTGAGATGCAACACATACTCGATAATGTGCTTCGCATCGACTGTCTTCTCTTCTGTTTCTGCCTTATCTGCTTCTTCTTCCTCCTGAAAAGGCAAAAATAACAATGCAACTAAAAGAATGAATATAAGAAGAGAAGTAGGAAAAAAATAATGTCCTTGAAAATAGCATTACTCAAATGTATAAAGCTTGCGTGCCGTTACAGAGTGAGTCTGATGAAATGTGGGCTAAAACCTATTAACTGCAACAACAGGACATCAAAAACTGCAGTAATGCTTTCACTGGCCACAGACCTCCTCCTCGTACTCCGAGCCGCTCTCCTCGCTGTCTGATCGCGGCGCAACTTCATATCTACATGTGAAAAGAGCAAAACAAGGGGAATTACGGTAATGCAAACTTTGAAGTATAAAATATATGCAAATAAACAGAAGTAGACTCTAAGGCACTTTCTCACCCAGGATTCATCTCCAGCCAGGCCTCCAGCTGACTAGACTTGGGGGCGTCCGTTCCCTGCAAAACCTTCCCCGTTTCTGTCTGGATTACTTTGACTGGCAGGTCACTCATCTGGCTGCTCTCATCCATAGGCTGCAGGACATCATGAAATGTAAAGTTAATTATGTGCAGTTCACTGAGCACCAACTGCCACCTCCTGCTGCATACATTACACCTGTATGCATCAGAATTTACCTTTCTTCCCATCTTGCTTGGTTCTAAAAACACTTCAATGACAGCATTGGATTGAAGGTTATATAAAAAACAAAAGTTTGCAACTGTTTTCTTACTGCATCATAAATTATGTAGAAATGACAACTTTATACACAACAAGATGGCGGCTCACCTCTCCATCAGGCCCAATGGCACTGGTGCCTTCACCATCTCCCTCAACTCTCTAGATATCATCAAAAGAAAATATTTAGTTGACATACTACCATAACAATGTAATATTTACGGGAACAACAGCAATATGCAATTTTAATAATGATAATACTTTATGAAAGGCAAAGGCATTAATATATATTAGATTGGTTTTTTTGGGGTTTTTTTTTTTTTTTTACAAAGAATTTTAAAAGAAATTTAGTCATACATTCCTATAGGCACATATTTTACCTACTTCTGACCAATAAAAACATTGCTCAAAACCATATTGGTAAATCTAACGATTTATCAGACATAAGCCAAGTTTTAAAATAGTTATCATAAAAAGTATGTGTACTCTGAGTAATTATTACTCGTAGTCAAAGTGATGCATTATGTTTACAATATAACTGAAATTGTCAACCAGCTTTATAAGCAGCTCAGTCTTTAAATACCTTTTATTTGAAGTCAAAACCAGATCTGATGCCTATTTGACAAAATGTGTATAATTATGTAAAGTGTTAAGAGCCCTTAGTACATTGGTCTGTGTCTTTAAAGACAGCTTCATTTTCCACATACAATTACCACCTGATTGTGAATTCTAGAAGCATGTAGAAATAAAATTAAGGAACAATGAGACTGAAGTGATTACAGTCCTCAATGTTAAACCCTTGACTGGTGCTCCATTGTGAGCTGTAGTAGCGCTCCATTACCAAAAGGACTGCATCTTTATATGTATGCTGGGTTCTGACTGCAGCTTTGTTTTGTCCTAAAGAACACAGAAAGAAGTTAAAAACATATTGGTTTCATTCTACCTTCTTTCTCTTCTTCTTCTTTTTCTTCTCCTTAGCTGCTTGGGCAGCTTTGTGCTCATAAACCAGGGCGGTGAGATTGGCCACATATTCATCTGTCTGCTGCAGTAAGTAGGCAAGACGCTTGTCTTTCTTCTGGTCGATAAGTTTTCTGTAACCTTCCTCATCTTCTGCCTGAGGATGGATGGTGTCAAGGTCATTAATTTGTTCACTTTGGCCCGAATGTAGATGATCATACTGAAATATGGGCTCTCATTGTAAGATTAACAATCAGTATCACAATTCATATGACATGTCATTCGTTATAGCCAGGGGATATTTGCACTACAATATCAGAAAGGGTTTTTCAGTGTATTTTTATAAAATTAAACTTGGAGCTTGAACATTGAACATTTTTCCTAAAACCATATAAACATTTCCTGATGCTGTTTTTTGTGTCTGGCAAGTGTAATATGCTGTCTTCTGGGTTCTCACCATAAGTCTCCTCATCCTCTCCTTCTCAATTCTCTCAGTCTCCTTCTTCTGCTCGCGCTCTGTGTTGGTGTGCCAGTTGGCAACAGCTCGTGTGAGTTTTTGGGTTTTTGCAGACACTGAACGATGATATTC
>CAAE01014992.1:2798584-2822782 GCA_000180735.1 Tetraodon nigroviridis | reverse complement strand
CCTCTCTTCTGATAGTTTAAGCAGCCACAGCAGCGTGGAGTCAACTTTATTTCCCACACAAAAACCATGAGCGTTTTCATACGGATTCAATCATATCAAAGAAATTCTTTGGGGAGAACTTTAATAAAAACATGCCATTCATCACTGCAGGAAGACGTGCTCTCAACTCTGAATGGAGTGTGTCATTTCCTGAGTGGGATTGCTCTGCAGTGGCAGGAAATGAAGGGCGGCTGTCGACAGGTGAAGATGAGGGGTGAGGGGAGGAAGGTGGAGCACCGTTCTCCACCTGTGAGCCTCCTTCAACGGTGAGCATCAATGATTCATCAGCATCCATCTGTGGAGACAGCTGCCTTTCCCTTACTTCCATCTATCAAGGTCTCTCCATCCCCACCAAACTGGCCAGAAAAAACTGTTTCAGAGTGGGAAACAGCTGAGCCTGAATTCCTCCGTCCAGGACCCATCCGTGCACGCTAGCGCCTGTTGCTGTTTCGAACTGACCCAATCCTCTGTCACTCATCAGCCCCGTGGCATTTCACACCGTATCAACTGTATCAGTGAATCTACAGTATCAGCGAATCGACAGCATCGGCCGTGCACGTAAAAGGAATCTACAGCATCGGCCGTGCACGTGGAATAATGAGGCGGAGAGGGAGATTAAACGAGGGATGAGACAGAAACAGCAGAGGAGAGGTGCCGAGTGGAAAAGGGTCAGCGGCAGCCTCCAGCGTGCGGGTGTGTGTGTGTGTGTGTGTGTGTGTGTGTGTATTCACAGAGGCTAAAGAGCGCTTAGGCGGTTTCTCCTCGGTTCATGGGCGTTTGTGCGGCACAGGGAAATAGGACATAATAACATAATGATGTGTGATTTCAGGGCAGTAATGGACTACATTTATATCGCCTTTATCTGAGGGCTCCGTGACGCAAAGGCTGCGCAAACGGCAGTTTTTACTCAAGTTGTGCACTCAGAAACTCCGGGAATCGAACCAGCTTCCTTTTAAGAGTGTGATGTCAGCGCCACGGAAAAGGCACACATCCAAACACGGACATGTTCCTCTCCATCGCTCCTGTTAACACCGCTGATCACTTGTGGTCAATAACTCATCCATTATGTATCAGCTATATATCCCTGGCTGCTGACGGGGTCGGCATGTTTATCACACCGGCCCGGCGGGTCGATGATGATCAGAAACTTTGGTGTGAGCAGATAAATGCTTAAAGAGGTGCCTCTAGATCAGCGGAGGAGGACAGGCTTTCGCTCTCTGAGTCTAATCATGTCTGTCTTCTCTTCTTCTCATTCCTGTTTGATTCCTCAAGGGTGCCCTTCGCTGTCTGAGCCTCTCGTTTTCCTCCCTCTCTTCTTCTCTCTCCGTCTCTTTATTCAGCATCCACCTCTTCCACTGGGCTTCAGGAAGCTGTAATCCACCTGCCAAGAATCAAGCAGTAGCGCCAGCAGCCTGACTGGCACACAAAGCGGCTGGGATGCTCGCTCTCTCTCTCACACGCACATACACACACACAAGCATGTGCGCACACACACACACAAACTTGGATGGTGCCAGGGCCACCAAGAGACTGCTCAATAAAACCGCCACCACACAGACAACAATATGGGCTGAATGTAGGGCGTCACGCTGGGCTCTGTTAGCAGCGTTCCCAATAAAGCTGCAGAGATGTTGATAACGTGCCACAGAATAAAATATTAAAAACTGCAGGCGGTAAAATTGCTCTACCTAATATTAACTTATTCATGGACAAAGCACATAATATATGATACAGATGGGTTTTTTTCAGTCTCAGTTGATGAAAAATTCCTAAGTAAATAGCTTTTTCCTGCAAAAGTGTCATAGCAATGCCAAAACAAAGGAGCATCAGCAACTCAACTATGTGCTCTATGATAATTAGCTTGCGCCATATAATACACTCACTGAAATACAAGATGGTGTAATTCAAAACAGCGGAGAAGCACGGGACCGCTGCGCACGCACACATGCGCACAGCATCAAAGTATAGTGCACATGAAAACCATCCCTCGTCCCCCCGCCATTAAGAGTGCACTTCAAAGACACAGCGTTGTCAGGGCAACAAACAGGCCAACAGAGAGCATGCTGGGAAGAGTTTAGCTCTGAACTTTAGGAGCACGCTGGCATCATATCAAGCTTCTCTCTCTCTTTCTCTCTCTCCCTCTCTCTCTGTGCATCAGACACTTTTCTCCCCATCAGACCTGTCCTGAAACCAGCCTGGCGGACTGTTGCAACAGCTCGACCGCACTTTATTAATCCAACTTCACGTAGATCCTCCACGGTTTGACACTCGTTTGAGGCCGTTTCTCTTCCGGAGGTGCTGAATTTTATTGATTCCACAGTGTGTCCGCACTAATGAGCAGCAGACACCAGCAAACCACAGGGGTGGGAGGTTTCACACAGAGCACGCTTCCACAGCTTGTGCAACCGCCATGAAGTGCGAGTCGGGCGTCCTGTCCATAATTTACCCTCAAATGTCTAAACATGTGTAGCTTATTCAAATAATTTCACTCTTCATGCTCCATTCTAAATCTTATTCTTGGAAGCCTCAGGGGAACTGAAACAATCGTTTGCTGAAAACACTCGTGAAAACCTTGGAATGGGCGCCGAGTCGCTGTTTTCGCTTGCTAGTTTTAAACCTCGCTGACCTTTCTGCTGCACCGCATTAGCCTAGCGTGCGATTTCATCACCACTGGCGAGACACAAAAGGTGGCATTCTGACAGAATACGACAGAAGCGATGCCCCAGTTTGCTAGTGGAGAGCGTAAGCATGCGTGTGTGCGTGAGAAAGTCAGCTCCAGACACTTGTTGTTATAGAAAAAGCTTCCTTTACCGGTACACTAATATTCCATTGAGGCAGAGCACACACACACACACTTCACAGTTCTAAACTTCTGTTCAGGCATCAGACCTGCTCCGCCGTCTGCACGGACGTTCTTCAGAGCAACACTCGGTCAGCAAACTCATCTGCAGCTGACCCAAATCCTCCATGTTTGTTTGAAAAACCATTTGAGGGGGCCCTCTGCAGCCACGGCACAATCCGAGCCCGCGGAGTAAACAACCGGAACGAGATGGAAAGAGCGAGAGAGAAGCGGGAGAAAACAACAAAATTCAATTCAGGCACATTAAAGGTCACACGAGGACGGGTACAGGTCACGTGTGTTTGCCAGGGGATTGGGAGATTTATTAAAAAGAACGCGGGGAGGAAACGGATTGTTGAAGTGGTGAGTGGAAGGCGGTCAAGGCTCGCTGATCGTTCGACCAACAGTCAGGGCTTGTTTGAGGAGGGGTGTCAGGAGACGTGGAGGGGACCGCTAAGAGCAAAACTTCACCCCAGCCATTAGGTAGCACCGGCCAGAGAGAAGCCTCCTCTGACATTAATGACTTCTGCAGCCAAGTGAAGCACTCAAGCCTAAAGCTGAAACAAGCGGAGCTCCGTGTGTGTACGTATGTTCACTAAAACTGGGATCGTCACTAAAAGTGACGTCTGCGCCAGGTTTATCAAGGCGTTTGCGTTTGTGGCTAAAGCTCTGCTGAGGCCTTGTTCGCTAGGAAAAAAAACCTGTGCATGTTGTGACTCGAGGTTAGTTTAATTTGTGGTTATTTGTGGCTGCTTTGAGCAGCCATTTATTCTTTACAGCCGCAGGAAAGTGGTTGGCAAGGTTGTGAAAGCGAAAGTAATCACCGGTAAAACCACAAACCGGCACCGTGGAACCTCCGTGGCGAGCATGTGTCCAACCTTTATTGGAATGACTCAATTCCAATTGGTTAAACTGATATGGGTGCACATGTTTAGGGAACAGCTGGTGCGTTTCCGCCATCAAATGATGCTCAAAACCTGGAGATGCCAGAGTTTGAAGAAACGCCGCCTCAGCTTTAGTCTTTCCTCCCACAATTGCTTTTAAAGTTCCCTTTTAATGTCTCTCCTTTCAGACAGACGCGCGCACACACACACACACACACACACACACACACACATGCGCGTGCACACACACAGGATCTACCAGGTGAAGCCCTCACAGCAGCATCCTTCTGTCGCTGAGCTGTATTTATAACCTCCATCTATCAGCCAGCCTCGGGATTACATGACACTATTCTCTGGACCAAGACCACCAAACTACCCCCCAGCCATACATTACAGGGAGATGACTGCAGGTGGGTTCACGTGTGTGTGTGTGTGTCTGTGTAAGGACCTATGTTAAGTAGATGCTGTACAGAAGCTGTGGCTCATTCCAGCACACACATAGGGTCTGGGGGGGTTCCTGCTTAGACAGCAGCTGGAGGTCAGAGAAAGACAAAAAAAAATGTATAAAAGTGAAAAAATACACCAGCTGATAGAAAGACTTAAGTGGGTTAGCGGTAGAAGACGTTCAAAAGGGCAAAGGATGTCGTTTGCCGTCTTTGTCTGATGAGAACAGAGATCTATATCCACCTCAATCCAAGGTCACGGCTGCCACATGAGAGCGTGGCAACCTCTGCGAGCAGGGAGACGTGTGCTTAATGAGGTATGGCTCTGCCGATAACGACAAGCAACCGTTATGGATTAAAGCAATTAAACCGGAGGGGACCTTTGACCCAACATTATACAGCAGGGGGGTTCTGGTGTGAATCATAAGAAGGGGGCACGCTTTACATTCGCTTGCCTCTGCACTAACTGCTCGCCCTCCCGTTAACCTCGCCAGGCAACACGGCCGTTCCACCCGCAACACCCTGAGGCCAATCCAATGAAAAGTGCAGTGGAGTCCCAGAGACCAATTACAGATGACTGTAAACTTCATCACGTATGTCAGAGCTGAGTCAGAATATTCCCACGATGGTCGCTCCCTCCTATTTCTGGAGCACGACGCCGAGTTTACCTCAATTTCAGCACACTTGCAGGAGGAAAGAAATGGCCATCGGAAGTGTGTGATCGGAGGACTAGCGCTAACGATCCCACACGCCATCCAAGCTTGGAGAAGAGACCGAAGAACGGAAAAGAGAACAGAAAGTCTGTTCTCCTTCCTGACATCGTGAGGACGCAGCGACGGGCCGCAGACGTGACGGGAAGGAGCCGTGCCCGCCAGCGGCCTGAGGGTTCAGGGTGCTGAGCGCCCTCTGCTGGTGAGCAGTAGAAGACACCACTCCTCCTCCTCCTCCTCCTCCAAAAACAACTTGTGTATTTCAGCACCGTCTCCCACTCCCTGATCAGCGGTTTGGGGCCTTTCTGGCAATCTAGTTGATATCGCCCACACAAGCTGTGTTCTTGTAAATGCCAACAGTTTCGGAGCGGATCGATAGCTCCGGCTTGTTGACACTTTTTGCTCCACGAGCACAATCAGCTCCTTCGAAAGGACTGTTCCCCTAATTGAGCCTTGAGAGTATCTGCAGACATAGTGAAGGCAAAGGATTCCTTTAAAGAACACACACTCGCAGACAAAAACAGAGCATGCACACACATACACACACACAGACACAGACACACACCACGCGCAGATGAGGCTCTGCTGAAAATAGAGAGCGGAGGGGGTCCCGGTGGGGCACACACACACACACACACACCCTCTGCACACGTCCACAGGTACAACAATGGTGCCAGTTCTGCCATGTTTGACCTATGGGGAAAGACAGCGTCTTAGTCCGCCCCTGGATCGCCAGTATCACACACACAGACGCACAAATTACCAAAACCAACAGTTCCTTTCCTCCCAATTAGCCGATTCATTGGCTGCGATTTGGATGAATATTTAAACAGGATGTTAGTGTCTCGTTGTGTCTCCCGCTCCTCACTCTCGCTCCACGTCTCTGGAGCCTTTGTTCCAAGCGAACTCCTTGGGGCTCTGACATACATTCACGGCGGTGCGCATACACCCTATACAGTGGAGCCAGGCGTTAATGGGAGCCTCCACCGCCCCCATCTTCTATATGCTTCACTGATTGATCCATGAGCTCATGTTAGAGGTGCACAGACAAATGACAGAACAAGTCCAGGGAAGCTCTCACAGCTGAAACCAGCAGACTGGCTGGAAAAGACCTGGCTGGAGCTTCTGGGGGAACGAGCAGAATGACCAGCTGAAGCTTTTAGACATGTAGACTACAATTTAACAGCATGAAACCTCTCCAAATTGCTCTGCGTCTGACTTCTTGGTGCCATTTTCTCCTTTTGCTGCCACTTTCCCCATTAAACAAGCCATCGCCAGCGTTTCAGCCAGTCCGGAGCAGTTGGAAAGTAAATGAATAGGCTAATTTGGGGCCAAGCGTCGATGTTAATACAATAAGCGGGAGCGGATCTGCAGCAGCGTGACAGATTCAGTGAAACCGCTGCTGCGCGTCTGCGGGGAGCAAACTGTTTGTCAGGCTGGTTCTCGGAAAACTACACGTTATTCAATCACTTTGGCGGCGACGTCGATGGTGTTTTGGTGTCATTTTTATAAATTGGCGCTACTGTAAAGCAAAAAAACCCGAAAAAATCGTGGCACTTTTGAATCTGGAATCTTTTCTGAAGTCAGAAAGTGAGCGTCCACCCAGCCGCGGCTATCTTTAGCATGACGCGGCTCCCCGAGCGTTTATGCCATACAAATTTAATGCCACCGTGCCAGGAAAAGACGAAAAACGTGACCAACAGTTTTCCTTCTCTTCATGTAAAATTCAGAACCGAGCGGAGCACTTAACCAGGGTCCCGGTCACTCCGTCCCCGGCGCCACGACTCCCCGGTTCGCCACCCGGGGCTTCCCACTCACCCCCGGCCGGGACGCTCACCTTCATTCTCCGGGTAATTCCGTAAGGGTCGACACGGCCACGGCGCGTAAAAAAGGAGCAGGAGGGAAAGGAGGCAAGGGGACGGATAGATCCACAGAACGCGTGGGGCCATTTTCAGGCTGCGCTGCGCCCTCGCTGCATCCCTGTTGGCGGTGCCGAGTCGTGGAGCGCAGCGCTGCGATTGAGGGGAGAGAGAGAGAGAGAGAGAGAAAGAGGGAGGGAGAAACAGAGAGAGAGAGAGAGATCAGGGAAGGACGGGAAGGAGGATCTACAGCCAGGCTGTCAATCACCGGCTTGGTTCTGGTTTTTGGAGACGCACCATTTCAGTGTGCATGTAGAAAGTGGTAAAGAGGCATGCAGGCCTTTAAATAGGTACCAATATATCTCACCTAAAAATGAGGTTGGCGTGGAGTTAAAGCAATTTGGAAATCATCATCCATGTTCTAAACTTGCTCTGAGGTTGACGCATGAACACAATAATGTCACAGGGAACCAACCCAAAGCGCTCCTGGGATTACATCTGTGTGTCGTTAGGCTTTGGAAAAGAAAGAGCAGAGTTGCTGAGCATCAGTGATATTTAAATGAAGCTGGCTGAATGATGAAAGGAGGTAAAAAAGGCTGCCACACATAAAGTGAGCAGTTTCCTTCCAGATCCAGAGCGGCTGGGATCCTCACAGTGACACCGTGTGCTGCCACTTACTCTGACAAGTGAAATGGACACATGCTGATTGCTGGATTAGTGTCAGCTGAGGCTAGTCCCCCACCCCTCTCCCCCGTCTCTCTGACTTTGCCCTGTTATTGATACGCTTCCTGCAGACGTTACCAGCAGTTTACAGCTCCGACATGCTGCCCGTGTGTGTGTGTGTGTGTGTAGTGGGGTGTGGCCTAGCTTTGTGTAAGGAAATAAATGTCATGTGAAATGTGGAGGGAGAAGTCAGGGTGTGCAGGGTCGACCTCTCAATCTCCCTCTCCGTTAACGCGTCCCTCTGACGGAGCCTCCATCTCGGCCTGTCGGCCCTCTCTGAACAAGAGAACAAATTTGTGATCTTTACCAGTTTCACACACTTTGATCACACTTTGATCACACACGAGAAGAGTTTGGCAACTATGGAATGCTCAGCAAATTAGGGAACATTTTGACTGTGATTAAATCTGACTCCAAATCGCTTACAGTTAGTGGCTCCAGTGGATGGAAGGAGGAACCATCTATTTTCAATCTTAAATGACTCCTCTAATGGGGGAGTTCACACTGACAGTAAAATCTGCATGCGTTGTTGCTGCAGCGTCCACGTCCTGCCCCTCGACGAGGGTGTAATTGTTGGCGCTTCCGCTGCGTTTGCTGTCCACTGAAAACAAACGAGTGAGGGGATCTCGCTCAGCTCCTGCCCCACCTCCGTCTACTGCCTGTGCAAATGTGATATAACCGCGGCGTGATTTATGGAAGGATCACGACCACAATTATATTTACCACCAGCAACCTTCCTCCATCACGCTGCTGTCCCAAACGGAGCTCCTGGGAGAGCAGTAAAACTGTCAAAGTCACGCTGATTTATCCCAAAATTCTGTTTTAACCCATCCTGGCAGTGTTTGTCACCAAAGAAGTGTGTGTGTGTGTGTGTGTGTGTGTGTGTGTGTGTGTGTGTGCGTGTGCAGCCTCCTCCGCTGGCTTGTTAAGGGTTCGATTACGACTTGTTCCCTGCAAGGGCTTTCCTTGGATGACGTAATTTGCTCAATGAGAAGAAAATGCAGGAGAAAAAACTAGATGACTTTTCCTCTCTTACATCTGTCCCCTTTCTTCCTCTCTTTCTGGTCTTCCTCCCTCTTTTCTACCCCCTCCTCCTCCTCCTCCTCCTTCTGCTGCCATGACTCCACATTCATCTGTGGGCCGATTTATCTGGAGGGCAACACAACATCGCTGTCATGCATTCCAGCAGTGACAGCATGACGCAGCCCCTTAAGCCCCTGTCAGTCCCTCTATTACAACACACACATGCACACACGCAAACACACACACACATCTGAATGCGGGACGTAACACATATCGGTGACAGTCCACTAACTGAGCTCATCAGCGGCAGCACGTGTCAGCTCTGCTCGTGGTTTCGCAGCTTTCGCCCTTTAAGCTGAAGAACGTCCAGAAGGAAACGTTCATCTCCTCTTTGCCCTCACCTTTCACTCCAGGCTTTAGTCTCCTTTTAGCTGGTTTTTCACCTCTTTCGCCCTCGGCTTTCTCACCCCTCACCCTGCTGGGCCCGGATGGAGCAGCTCATTCGCTCCTCTCTTCTCCTCGGCTAAGCTAACGAGCTGAGCGGCTTTACTTCCTGTTGCCCTCGGAAACGCACGCATTTTGAAAAATTAGGGCTTGTAGCAAAAATAGAAACTTCTTTGGAAAAGGCATGCACGTAAGTGTGGGCATCCATTTATGGTGACGAGGGGCAGAGGTGATGACGGGTCGTCTGCCTCCCCCCCACAGCCACCACACTCTGTACACACACCCCCGCAGCCCCATTCAGAGCCACTCACTCATGTGGTAATGTCTCTATTGTGACAGCCTGAACGCTTTATAGGCAACAGCTTGGCGCTGGCATTCGCGCAGAGGCATTAGTGCATCCGCCTGTGTGTGTGTGTGTGTGTGTGCATGCACGTGTACGCACGGGCCCGGCTCATCCGCCAGGGATTCGAACCATTGGGAGCATTGAGATCTCCACTCTTCTGTTCCAGAAAAGCAGTTTCTGGCAGGAAGCTGAAAAGGCAAAATAAATATAAGAATATTCACACACACACACACACAACACACACACACACACAGATGCTGGTTTCATGGAATTATATAGAAATTTGCCTCATCGGAAAAAAGCAGAAACAATCAGAATTGTAACTCAGACTTTAGGGTTTGAGATTAAATTCTTCAGTGGCCACATTATCACATTTATCTGTCTACCACCTCCCCTCCAGAAGCCTTCTACCCGTGCTGGCTGCACGCACACACGCACACACACACACACACACACACTCGCTGCCACTTCATTGCGCTCAGACTCTCCTCCTGTTTCAGCCAAGCGGGCCGAGCGATTCGTCATGTCAGACAGCGCCGGTGCTGCCACACAACAAAAGGTGAAAAGGAGTGTGGGAAAGGGCTGGTGCACAAAGCCCTGGCTGCCCCCATCGCTCTCCCTGTCTCAGCTGCGTACATGGGCTCAGACCCCCCCCACCACCACCACCACCACCACCACCACCACAAGTGTCCCATCAAAAAAAGAGTTGGGGCTCTTCATCTCAGATCAAACAAATGCTTAAAATACGTTGAACAAGAACAACCTTTACACGCTTTCGTACCTGGGCTATGCTTTCCATGGTTGTGGGAGACCAAACACACACATGCGCACACACACACGCACGTACGGTCTGAGTGACTGTTTGCCTTACGGCTGAGCCCAGAGGGTCCTTCCCGTAAGGCTGCGGGGGAAGTGTGGCCGTGAGCCTGACTGTCTCAGTCCCGTCCTCCTCAAACAGAGGAAGGATTTAGCAATCAATGCAAGCCGACTGGGCTTTTTCCCGTATCACGTTCCCGTCCGAGCAGACCTATTAGCCGGTGATGAGAAAACCCGCCGCGGGAGGCGAGGAAGAGTGGAAACAAATACCAAGGTCGTCTCTTAAACATAATTGATGAAACAAATAAGCAGTGCTGTCAGGTGGAATCAAAGGTGTTTTGAGACTGATGGGTGGATGCGTACAAGGGAGGATGTGGTCATCGGGACTGATTGGAGGATACCAAAAAAGTAATGGCCTGTTGGCAAAGAAAGGAGCCGACGTTGCCCAACTGCAGCTCGGCCTCCTCGCCATTGTGCCCTAATGTCGATAGGATGGCTGTGACTGAGAGGAAGATAAATGAGATTTCGGCTTGGCTGTCGTCCGTACTGACCGCACGGACCTGCCGCCGTCAGGTCTCCAGCTTTATTAAGATTTTTTGATGCTGATCCTCCAGCGACAGTAAATCTTTGGGCTAATAGCCCCAAACTACAGGAGGCAGGAGAGCCGGGGCAGCGGCCCGGAGAGAGAAATCCCACTGTTTTATAAAATATGCATAGATAGATATTGACAGGTCCATAAAAGCAAGTAGTAAAACCAATAATGTTGACTGGAGTCCATTTAGCTGCTCCAGTTTAGGAGTATTGGTATTGTTCCTGCTGGCTGAAAGCCAGAGGAGTTATGGATCAATCAAGCTATTCAGGGAACAAAAGAGGCATATATGTGGGATGGTGATGCCTTTAATTGTTCTGATACCAAAAACTGCCCTCAGATTTCTCCGACTTGCTGTCTGACGGCTCCTGCTTTTACTCGTGTGGGTTGTGATAAATAAATGAAGGCAGTTATTTTAGGCGCAGTTTAGGTCAGCTGATCTAAACGTGAGCCCGCACCAGCTGACGGCTCGGCCGGTCCCCTCCTCTCCTCCCCAGTCCGTTCCCAGATCTCACACTGTTTGGAACTCCTTCAGCCCTCCCTTTGTCACCCACCTCCTCCGTTTCGTGCTGGAACTGCCTCAATCACTGTATCTCCCGCTGCTCTCCATCTGCAGTTCTTTGCAGCTCAACTTCCTGTTTAAACTTTCAGACTCTTTAGGCTTCTAAAAAATTTAGTGTTCTATTCAAGACGGCATAGCTGTGGGAAGACGCCCTGCCCGTCTACAACTGTTTACAATGTGTATTATTATGCCCCGCCAGTAGGGGGCGCGTGGTCATTCTCGTTATGTTTCATTATTAGCTAAAAAGTCTTTTAATATTCCTTTAATTATTTTTAAGTGTGAAATTTTTGGTCTTGTCTGATACACAGGGGCTCCATCTACTACTGGATCACCTGTCTGTGACGGAGGTCCCCCTTTAGTGAATCATGGCACCCGTCTCACGCTTGCTCGACATTCATTCCCTTTGAGTCGGATTTTGTCAAGTTGGCAGAGCAGTTAAAGACCCTGATTATCTTCATCTCAACTCATTTTAAATCTAGTGTGGCTAATTTCAAATCATCAGATGTAGTTAAACTCTGAAGCAGAAAAAAGTTGAAGAAAAGCGGTAGCTCCGCTGTGCGGTGTTTTTAAGTTATTAAAGCTGTATTATCGTCACTGTGTCCATAATATTATCTTTGAAGTGGCAGGAAGAATTCGAATATAATTGCATTTCTAGGTACGAGCAAGGTAGGCGAATTTCCTGCCGAGCTCGTGTAATTCAATAAGGTAAAGTGCAGGTGTGGACTGTGATTATGGCTAAATATCTGCCTGAATGCTGCAAACCAAAAGAGTCCAAAAGAGCGAAAGGCTGCGTGGGCCCTTTCCTATTACATAACTTCCCTAAGCTAAAGCACAAACATTTCTCTGAGAAAAACCCTCACGCTTATTTCACGCAGACAAACACGATTACTGCATGTACACAGAGCAGACAGACACGTTGGCGTTATTTGTCACCATCGCTGTTGGCACGGACAGGCCCGCGCTAATGGACTGACACTGAGCTGTGCTAAACAAATTAGCTCCATTACCAGGAGACAGACAGGCAGGGTGAAGCAGACAGATCGAGGGGGGAGAAAAGAGAGATGTAGATGTGGAGGGAGATGGATGCGGTAAGGCGGTAAAATAAAAAGTAAGAAGTGTGTGGAGGAGATTTTATGTGTGGTGCCCAGCGCCTGGCAGGGAAGTCGTCTTATCAAGCACGATTCTCTGCAAAAGTCTGAGCCAGGCGAGACATCCGAACCATTCCAGCCCTCGTGAGAGTAAATGTGCATTATCGTCTATCCATCACTCACTCGTTACTCATTCACTTACTTACACCCATACACACACTCGCACACACACGACACCTACATGCAGGCTGATGCGCCCTCTAATACGAGCACTTAACACCAGACTGGATGCGAGCGAGACACATTTATCTCCATGCAGCAGCGTTGGGAAGCGATGCTGAGTGCATCCATGAATGTGCAGGCGGGCAGCGGCGAATGTGATCCGCCAGGTTTCAGGTCAAAGCGATCCTCAGCTGAATGATCGGCTCCTAATCCGATTGACAGGCAGACCTCCTCCTTGCTGCCCTCTCCCCGCCGCGTTTGTCATCCATTTTTATTTTGCCTCGTTAGCCTTCCCTCCTGCATTCCTCTGTTCCTTTTACCAATATTTTTGCCCTTCTTTTTCAGTCCTTCCACCCTTTTTCAAAATCCCCTTTGATGGCATGAACACATCATGCTGTCTAGGCCTTGATCACATTACCTGTGGTCAAGCTGCTTGTGACCACAGAACCTCCATCATTTGAAACATCATGGATCAGTGAATGTGTGTGTGTGAAGATATTCCTAAGTATACAGTTAGTCTTATGCTGGCTATTTTTAAATTACTCATTGTTTTAAGCAGTTGAAATCTAATGTTCTCCTCTATTTATTGAATTATTGTCTTCTAGCGTTAATGAGTTGTGATACCTTTTTAGCCCTGTAGGGGTCACTGGTCACCTAAATCTGTTAACTTAGCGGACTGATTATGAGAGACGTATTTGGATCTTTTTTTCCGGGTTAAAATATAACACATCTGATTGGGGCCGACACACAAAAATGGCCCATGAGGCCAGTTTGACTCACAGCAAGGTGATGTATGATCAATGTTTGCATGGCCTGCCCCTTTCCCCCCACCTCACAGCTGTCCGCTTATTCACGGTATATTAATATTAAGAAGGCGTTGGCTCGGATCAGCACAGCACAGGAGGCCCATGACAGGATGAGTGCATCCATGGGCGCGCCTGACAAGAGAGGCCCCCTCGGTCGAGCTCCCCCGCTGGGCCTGTAGGACAAAGACAAGTGCCTGTGTTTCCAAACACGGGCCCCCTTCACCACCCAGAGGTCAGGATCTTAGATTAATCCAGCTAAAGCAGGAGGGACAAACTTGCTTGCTTTCTCTCTCTGGCTCTCTTACACACACACACACACACACACACACACACACACATACACGCGCACACACACACTAGGACTCAGAAATGACTCTGCTTGACTTAAGGGAGGAGCAGAGGAGAGGGTGTTCTGGTGAGAAGAGAGTGCTGCAGACTTAGGATGTGAGGTCTCTATGGGCAGAGGGTCAAAAACATTAGGACCTTCGTTAGTTGACGAAGAGCTGGTGCACGTTTGCTAAAGGGGGAAACCTGGAGATAGAGGAAAAGCAAATCTGAGTGGACAAGACATGAACAGAGGGATGGAGAAAGAGGGGAGCTCAGGAAGCAGCTCCCCTGATATTATCTGTCAAACACAGTCTGTAAGGTCACAACCGAAGGGAGACATGTGACTGATGGGTATTTACAGAAAAAAGGCAGATTTGTGACTGCTAACAGGAAATTTTAGGGTTAGCGGACAATAATTATGCACCGAAAATGGGAAGTCCAAACCGGCGACAGCCTGCTGACATCTTATCTCGCTGACTGGAAATGCATGAAGAGCAGAATAATGTCAGCTGTAGCCTGGGGGAAGAGGGACTGGCTGTATTTTTGCCACTTTGCCGTTGGGACAAACTTGGATGACTCTCTCACAGCCTTTCAGGCCAAGGCTCACTGCGGGAGAACAGCGCCACCTAGCGTCAGTGTTAAAGGTCAGAAATGGACAAGACCGCGGCTTCTTAAATCAGAGAATGGGAGAACCTAACAAAAAAAATGCAATAAAGAGTTCAGAAATCTACATTTCTTCTGGGTCTAGAGAGTTATGAACAAGCCCAGCTGACCAGATGTGGGGGTGGGGTGAAGCCTTTAACACTGAGTGAAACAGACGGGTCACTGAGGCGTGGAGGACCCACTCCGCCTGATGGTCCCTGCATCAGCTGCGCTGCAGCGAAGCCCTCCAGCCACGAAGAAGCGCAGGCAGAGCGTTTGCAATCAAAGCTGTTATTGATCAGGCTCCGTGCACTCCTGCAGCCTCTGGACCGCGACCCGGAGACACGGGGTGGGTCAGACCCTCTCAATATGCTAATATATATGGTAATCTGGACCGTTTAAGTCGATAATTGACGTCCTCTCTAAATGGACGGGTGATCTGCGATCGAGGCTTAGTGAGAAGGGGTCAACAGCAGCGAGACGGATATGGGGCGAGAGGTCGCTTTCATTTCTGCTTTGCGGGTTTCAGGAAATGAAAAGGGAATGACTTTGTTAATTGAAATATTAATGGGAAAGTAAATGTCATTTTGTGCAGCCCCTTGAGGGATTCATTGATATTGAGCTGGAATACGCAGGCCCAGGGGAACTGAGGGGGCGGGGGGGGGGCTCCATTTGTTGAATTCTATCCAATCAACAGTTTCATTTGATCATCTTTTAACTGCCGCTGTGAATCTGAGGGGGAAAAAAAATAATATAATGTTTTCAGGGGATTTCTAATCGCTTTTGTCTCACTTACAAAAAAACCCAACACTTGAACGGTAGTTGCTGGACCTCTGAGGTTTGCTGGAGGGTCATGGATGGACACCGACCTGAGGAAGGTCAGCATAGATCTGCACCAACGGCTGCATTCAAATCCAAATTCTCCAGATCTAGAAATCAGTGGAGGTGCTTTTCAGAGTGCGTCCCTGCAGACACCTGTTGGCCTCCGCTGGCGTTTTTCACAATCTCACCCAGACGGGAGACTCATTTCCTGACTGTTTTTCATCTTTTAGACAGACAGAAGGATGAGGGAAGGAGTTAATAAGCTCCTCTGATGAGTGTAAGACGACAAATCTTTATCTCCTCGTCTGATCTAGTTGGATTCCTCAAAGGTAAAGAACAAATGCCAACTTTGTTCCATCAGAATTCTTCATAAAAGAGACTCAGATAAATAAATCTATCAGACACTCTTTTTCAACGTTAATCTCATTGTTGCCTTTCCGCAGGTGTCCTGAGCTGTGCATAGATGTTTCCTGCTTCTATCCTAAAATGCACTAAACTGGTCCTAAGTAAAAAAAAAAAAAAAAAAAAAAAAAAAAAAACAAAAACCAGGCTACAGATCTGTGCAGGTTCACTAAAGTGATTTCAGCTCCAAGACTTTTGTTCTTTAACTGGTCCTAGACTCCTGTGTGAGTCTAGATATGTTGTTGCGGGGACTCGCCAGTGTGCTCCATTGGCTGTCCAGTTCGTTAGCAAACATGGATATGAGAGTGGGTATTGATTGTAATTTCCAGCGACGCTGCGTTCCGCTCTCTGGCTCTATCAGGAGATGAATCGCTATCAGCCACGCTATCGGCTACCCAGCAACCCAGGCTGCCGCCCACGCAGCTAATACAGCTAATAAATATGAGAGGGACAAATAAAGGAGCCAGCCGGCTCTTCTTTGACAAACAGGTTGCCGCGGGGACGATAGTGATGAGGATGAGCAGAGGAAGTGTTTACAGCCTGCACATGTAAAAACTTGGCTCAAGAATTATTAAATTGTTGCTGTTTTTTTTTGATTAATTCCAAAAAATAACGATGCTGTAATGAGGAAAGTAAGACGACAGACAGCGACTCTTTAGAGCGGTGCATCTGTATCGCAGTGATGTGCACTGTGGGCTGTGGTGAGGAGGCCTCCGTGTCATCACTGGCTTGCTCACTTTTTCCTCTTCCTTCGGTGTGACCACTTTGAGGGGTTGTGTGATGGAGTAGAAACGAAAGAGGCGGAGGGGGTCGATATAAGAGCAGAAACCAAAACCGACATGTTTAGAAAGACGACAACTACCCAGAAAGTCCCCGTGGTCTCCAAGTCCACAAGACAAGCTCTGCTCAGGGTTCTGCCACGAAAGCAACAACCTCCGGGCATTGTTTAGGAGCTTTGGTGCCGAGAGGGAACACAAACTGAAGGAGAGGAACAAATGTAGAATGCTGAAGACGAGCATCACACCGGTGCTGGTCACCACGCTTCTCTGCTACAGCACCTGGATGAGCAGGATCAGCACGAGTGAGTACAGGCACGTCCTTCTGAATGGGAGCGGCCACATTGGTTCCAAGGTTGACTGATCTTTTTTTTCCCTCAGGTTTAGCCCACGGCCTGGTCGAAGGATGTCTATGTACAAATGTGTTCAATACCAAAGTCAAACTCGAAAACGTTATGAATTACAGCATTCAGCATGAAGGTGTCTGTAGAATCACAGCCTTAATGTAAGTGAGGTTAATGTCTCCAAAAATCACTAGTAAAGTTTCCTATTTTTTCATATGGGATCGGTTCACATAAAATTTAACAGCATCTGTTAATCCATTTCTACTGTAGGGTTCACACACGCTCTGGAAGTGTACTTTGCGTCGACCGTCACAGTCTTTATGCGCAATGGGTCATTGAGAAGGTCGACAGCACAAAATCATCGCTGCTAGTCACAACTCTGTCGCCTTCGGTAACGGACACAGCAAAGATGCCAAAGACGGAGCTGACAATGGCGACAGCGACTACAGCAACCGCAACTATGACGACAAGGACTACAGCAACAACGACTACGGCAACAACGTTGGTGACGACAGCGACGGTGACAACAGCATCCATGGACACAGTAAAGATGCCAACGGCAGCGCCGACAATGGCAACATCGATGGAGACAGTAAAGACGCCAACGACAACACTGAAGATGGCTACAGTGACGACCAAGACATTGATGGAGACACTGAAGATGCCAACGGCAGTGCCGACAATGGCAACATCGATGGAGACAGTAAAGACGCCAACGACAACACTGAAGATGGCTACAGTGACAACCAAGACATTGATGGAGACACTGAAGACGCCAACGGCAGCGCCGACAATGGCGACATCAATGAAGACAGTAAAGACACCAATGACAACACTGATGGTGATGCTGACCACAATGCCAGCAACAACTAAATATTTAACCAAGGAGAGAATCACATGTCTGAGGAAACGTCCTAAGAAGAAGTACCATAGAAAACGGCCTAGAAGGTGTTTGTGATTAACACGAGCACACAGAACTTTCTGCAGCAAAGTCCAACATGTATATATGTAGGTAGAACATAGTTGATATGAGCTGTATATTTTATTCCAATGACAATAAAGCGGTTTTGTCCGTTATGCCTCTGTGTTCAAAATCAATTTGGTTTGTTCTCAAATCATAATAAGCATTGAAATTATGGATCACATGCAAAAAGAAACAAGTAATCCACCTTCATTTATTGAGTTACTGGAGTTTCTGTCTGTTTCCACCAGAGTGAAAGTACAGACACAGTGTGGGTTATTAAAGATGCAGAGTGTGATGGTGTGACTCTTCACTTTAGGGGGCTGTTTGAGTAGACTCCGAACCAAAAACCACATCCTGAATGCAGTGTGCCTGTGTAGGTATACCCAGATTGTGGTCGGCCCAACAAGCAGCGGTTATCAGTAAAAATGTCCCTTGTCTTCTTAGAAATTCCATTTTAGTAGCTTAATACGTGCACATACAAATAAAACCACAGCTCTGGCATTAACACAGCACAAGCATTAATACTAACTGATGCCTTTGGAAGCTTGAATTTTTGCCCATCTTCTTACTTATGATTTTTTTCTTATTTCTTTTCTCCCATTCGATTAAATCATATCATACAGACATTTAATTAACAGTCAAATATGTTTAACTTCATCTGTGTATAGATAGATAGATTAGTTCCAATTTTCCGGCCTCTAGCAGGAGATCGTTGGTCATTAGGGGGAAAAACCCTGGGTAATGCAAAGCGTTAAGCCACAGATCTTCTCCACTCCTCCGCTCTGACCTCCCCTGGCTGGGGGGCTGGAGGACTGAGCTGTTTTTTCTCTACACCTAGCCCCCATCAGTTGATGGAAAGAAGCCCCCAGAGTCAGAGCAGTATGTTGAGGGCTGGTGGAACATGGCGGCAAACAGAAATGGTGAGCGTCATTTCATTTGGAGTGACTCATTACTAAAGAAACGTTATGGTGTTTTTATTTTGAGTCAGATATGAATTCTCTACTATTTTCTATCCAAGATAAAAATAAACTAAACATTAATCCATTATTTTAAATCCATTTGTTTTTTTTTTAATGAAACAAGAAGGTTTTTTTTCTTTTTTTCAACAGACTCTAAAATAACACATCGAAAGCAGCAACGTGAATACAGCATTTAAAAAATCAGACAAAAAGATGGTAAAATCCCACAAAGTGAGCAAAAGTGTTACGTAGCTAAAGCGTACGCTGTGCACGCTGCACCCACACGTGCACACATCTGGAAAGTCAGAATACTTGCTTCCACTGAGACCAGGTTACTACTGCGGTCTCACTCGCTCACCCGCCGCCCAGGCTGAGGGGAGCAGGAAACTTTGCTCTGCACAGATGCAGATATCTGAACACGTGTGTGAGTGAAATGTTTCCTCTCAACATGTAGTAAAGGTTAAATTCAGTTTAGGTAGCCACAAAAGCCGGGTTTGACTTCAAAAGCAGCAGCTTCTGATTCAGTTTAGCTCTCTGACTCAAGGCTACACTTGCAGTTCCGTCTGTGTGTGTGTGACGCAGTGTGTAACAACGTGTTTTGGTAAAAACACAAGTGCCCATACTCCAAAACTATGTTGCTTCATGTATTTGAGGGAGATCGATGTCATCTGTCTGTAGAGATGGTTTGTGGTCACCTGTGTTTTTCGTGCATGCAGAGAAAGTAGCACAAACAGGAGCAGCGCTTGAACACTGTTCGCGGTTACACACCAGTTACATAACGCTTAACATTTGTGTTCTTAGATTATCACGCGCATAAAGTCTATAGCGGTTGTTCTTTGCGTCACCTGGCTGACGTAGCTGCTCCGAGAGTCACGGTTACCGGTCAGCACAACACAGCCGTGATCACAGAAGGGCCAGAGGTGCTCCGGAGAAAACCGAAACACAGACGCACCCTGGCCCAGAACCTGTTTGTTATGTTCTGCAAAAATTGCAGGATGGGTATTGATGTTTTGCTCTTTGACAACACAGATTTGAGGGCGCGATTGAGGGAGACCGATCAATGCCGTCGCCGGGGTGGTACGCTTGTCACCTTTGATGTATCTCATCTGTTCAGAGACAGCACCAATACTTATTTCAGTCTTCTCAAGCTGTTTGTTGAAAAGCCAGGCCTGCTGACACCAGAGCACCAGTCCTCTCTCTGCCGCGACCGTTTCCTTCTTATTTAGATAGTTTAGGTTATTGTCTCCATGGTAGCTTGTTCGGTGTCACAAGACTGACTGAAAGATGCTTTTATCTGCCATCTACACGTGCTTTCATCTGAAAATGGCTCTGGCCTCCATCCACGTGCTGCTCCTCATCTGTGACGTTTGAGACCCGCTGGTCCGTTTTTAACGAGTCGACACCGCCATCTAGTGGTCAACCTGGGGAACTTGGCGTAGTTGCAGAAGTCACCTTGCCTGACTGCAGCACCACCCCCACCACCACCACCACCCCCACCACCACCACCACCACCCCCAGCCCTCCCTTTGGGCTGCTGATCCGAAATAGAACATGAAATTGCCTCCCTGTCAGTCATGTTGTGCATCTGCATATAAGCTTGGGGGGAGATGGGGGATCAGGACAGATCATCATGAAGTTTTCAGGCACCTTGCAGCGGGCGCAACATTCTTCACACATCACAGAACTAAAAGCAGCATTGAAAACAGTCTTCTGCTGAATATAGGTGCGTCTTCATATATTTTAAGCGAGTATTGGCACGGTACACTTGACAAAACAGAGCAGTGGCAGTTTAAAAATGAAATCCTGTTTGAATTTGCCAACTGAATTTATTTGATTATGATAATTGCTTTCCATGCAGACATGTGACTACAAAGGATAGATTGCAAACTATGAGATAAAGCAACGCAAAGCTGCTGAAAAAAAGGAAAAGGCGTTCTGGCTACACGTAGCTGTGCAAAAGATGTCTGGTCTTAAGAATCTCAGGGGAGGCAGCTGCATTCAGGCAATAGGAGTCTTTTTCAGAGATGACATGAGCTGATTAGAAGCAAATTAACCTCTGTCAACGTATTTAACTGAAAAAAGCGAAGCCACGGCTCTGTTATCATTGGAAATAGAAGCCTGTGGTGCTGTTGCTGAAGGTCTCTGTGGAGCTGGAGAACGAGCCCCCCCCATCAGACTTGACCAGCTTCTTCTGGGTTACACCTGAGCTGACCTTGGACATCCTCTGTAACCTTGAACTATGAGGAGCAGAGGAGCTTTCACTCAAAAAAATTCAAATAAAAACAGTGGAAACAGGCTCACCGAAAGGAGTTCTCACCTCAGCAGCTTCAGGAGTTTCCTGACCCATTCATCCTTCCGGGATGCACAGATCATTTTCCTCTGAACCGTGTAGAAGCTACAACAAGGAGAAGAAGAAGCTGTTTAAGTCCCACAGATCAGAAATGTGACCTTTTTTTTCGATGTCTAATGCGGCTGTATCATTAAGATAAACACGTGACCACATCTTTTGTTGTGTATGTGACACTTTTTGGTCCACACCCTAAAATCACTGTGAGATTTGACACACTGTCCTGTCAGAGCAGGCTCCAAACAGCCTTCGCTGGATGGCTGGCTCACCGCTCTTGCGTCTCCTCTCAAACGTACTTGACAGCAAAATGCGTCCGATCAAATGGCCTATTTGTCTGGCAAGGGCTTCCAGAAACTTTCCGCCGAGCGATCACCGCACCGCAGTGGCTCAGACATTCGGAATTTGACACTTTGATAGGCTGAAGCGCCGACATTCAAGCACATTCCGACGAGAGCTGACGGGGGTTTGCAGATTTGGGGTCTTACATGATCGCCTCGATGTGACAGTTCTCCATGGTGGTTTGCTCTCGGTAGCCTTTGATGAGCTGGAAGGGCACAGGCCTCCTGCTGTATCTGGTGCAACAGCCGCTGCTCGCATGAGAACCTGCTGTCAAAGACGCACCCGTCACATCCATCAGTTCCACACAACAACTACTACAGCCTGACTTCAATTTGTCTGCAGCCAGAAACAAACCCCTTACGTGCGTAGTGAGCTGGTGTCAGCACCAGAAAGAAGCAGAGGACGACGGTTGTCACGGTAATCATGTCTGCAGGAGCAGCAGGATCTGGCCGCCCTGAACTGACACGTGTGTATATATACTCGAGCTGTGACTGATCTTTTGTCGAATGCGGCTCCCAAATTGAGGACAGGAAGCCCACTGCTGCATCATGGCAGCCAAAGTTGCAGAGATTGCACTTTAGAATCGTTATGCGCTGCGTGTTTCTCAAACGTGGGTGTGTAGGAGGCTGTGGATCTGGTGCACCGATGCGTTGTGTTCTTATTGTCTCCTTGGGCTCTCATCTATATTTATGCCATCTGGGTTAATAATCACGCTACAAAGTCCTCCATATAGCACACAGCGGATTCCAATCATCGCACTGACTCCAGTTCATTTAGATCTCCAAAGCTGCGGCGTATTGCTTCATATTTAGCTCTCAGCAGGCGTGCACATAATTGCGTGTAAATTGAATTTGCTGCGCGACGCCTTGCCTTTATCTGGGTTCATATATTCCCTTATGAAGTGAGCATAATATCCACTGCCATTATTTGACACTGTAGCTGAAAGCGTAACTTTTACGTAATCAGCAGTCTTGAGATTGTTTTGTGGTTGTGATGCTGCTGAGTCCGGATGCTGGCCTGACCCAGTTAGTCTGCGGAGGGCCGACGGCCCCGGGACCAGCCTGCCTCGGCTGTTGCGTGTCAAAAACCCGCGTGAGAGCTTTTTTTTCGTATTCCCCCTCGTCGTCGGACGCTCGGAGGATGGATCTGCGCTGACCTTTTCACAAATGAAAGAGTGTGAAGGTCAGTAACCGATGAGAGCTGGTGATGGGGACTCAAGCGCCTTTGCTCATAGGCAGCTCAGGAGTGGTGGCACTCGGTAGCTGTAATCCTTCCTAATGTGTTAACTGGTCTCCACAGTGACTGTGTGTGCGTGTGTGCGTGCTAGGGTAGATTTCATTGTGGTTGGTTTAGATCACCGTCAGGCCGAGTGTTGGTATTTAACCTGCGAACCGCTTTGGCGCGTCACAAAATGAGTCATTGTGTTCTTGAGATGACTTGTTCGACTTTCACCCTCCCCCGATCCTCCGCTGTCCTCCCACGTCAAGGAGACACGGCTCAATTTAGCGCAAACATCACACGCACTCATGACTTAGGGCGTCCATCTGTATTTGTTTTACTTCCGCCCACCAGAAGGGGGCACTGTTGGTGCGAAACCATGAAACCAGAGAGGGACCAATAAGTGGGATTTGAACATATTCAAAGTTCTAAAAGGTCAGCAAAACTAAAACTTAAAATTTTGAAGTTTTGAATTCTGGAATGACTTCTTACTATTTTTCTCTCTGGGACCCCCCACTGAAGGTATTTGTAAGTAAAAACCAATAAAGTGCTGACTAGAATCTTTTTCTCACAGCTGTTATAGGCCAGCATATGCATGTATACATTATTCATGCGCATCTCTGTTGAACAGCCCTTATGTTGAAAGATGACGCATAAAACAGTGCTTTCAATGTGAACCTGAATTGCCAGCACATGCAAATGTGAACAGGTGACAAATAAATTACGAGAACTTCAACACAAAACATGGGAAAATTCTTTGTTGTGTTTTCTTAGCTGGATTTAAAGGGCACCTTAACAAACCTCCAAAACTCCAATCTGCTATATGGAGTAACTGAACCATTTTTAACCAAATGTTATTGGATTTAATTGATGATTACAACTCATTTTCGGTTAAAAGTATTCTTTTAAGCATTTTTCACCACCATCATTAGCTTTTCTTCACAAAGTTTTTTTTGGCAAAATATTACTATTATTATAATTGTTTCTAGTTGTCTTATTTCTGCTGGCCTTTAACCAAATTTTCTTTTTGTCTTATGTTAGCAAAAGAGAAGAGTGCTGGAGGAGGAAGGGATGGGGGAGGATGAGGGTTAGGGGGAGGAGGGTGGGGTCACCATTGAGTTGTCCACCCACACAAGGTCACCTGCGTGGGTTTGGGGCAATAGAAGGTGGAAGAACCACACACACACACACACACACACACACACAACACACACACCACACACACACACACACACACACACACACACACACCACCACCAAAAAACAAAAAGGCAAAAGGGCTTGATACATTATAAATCAGCAAAAAACTTTGAGAAAGGGTCACAGCACATAAAATTAGCCAAAACACTCCCAAACAATGCACCAACACCTCGGAAAGAAAAAAGTCCTTTGAAATTAATTATTATTTCTGAGGTTTGTTAAATATGTGAGAAGAAAACAATGAATGCTTTGCTAATTAACAGCAGGGTTATGCTCGATCAATGGGGAGCTCGGCAGATTCTGTCCTATGTGTCTCCTCCTACATCCCATCTGCCCCGTGGGTCCACAGTGTGGCTGACTGGAGGAGCCGCGGGGGGACGAGGAATTCTTGCAGAAAATTAAAAAAACTTGCGATACAACAGTCTGAGTTGCACTTCTGCTGTTGAAGTTGACGCTGACATCCGCGAC
>CAAE01014992.1:2760657-2775914 GCA_000180735.1 Tetraodon nigroviridis | reverse complement strand
TCACATTAGCCCGCTATTAATGACTTCCGTTGCAGCTGTTATCACACACTTTAGGAAAAACATCCCCAGGTGCCATCTTTTCCATCTTAAGGCATTAGCACATCAGACGTCACCCGTGTTTTGCGTCTTGGTTGTGGAAGCTCTCCGAGGTCAGCGGCCGACCTCAGACTCAAGCCGCTGCCGAGCTTCTCTCTGAGTGGTCTGCTCAGGAATGCAGACCCCCCACATCAGACCAGCTAAAAAATGCAGCAGTGATTAACTTAAATCCCACAAATCTGCTGACAAACAACACAAATAGTACCTCCGGATCTCCAACGTCAGCAGCAGATGTGGCTCCTTTCGCAGGTCCTGTTCTTCGCTTTGTTCACCAATAACAACTCCTGCAAACACCCTCAAAGTTTTTTTTTTTTAATTCCCAGCTTCTGCAGAGGAAACAGAACCCTGAAATCAGACCAATGAGTTAATAAAACCTTTTCTTTCTGAAGGTCAAATCAAACCAGGCGGATATGAACGTGCTCTGCTGGGGTTCTGGTGGGAGCATCACCAGAGGGGATTGGATTTGAACTCATCAGCAGAGATCATGAATGCTGGATTAACAATACTACTAATTAACAGACCTGCTGTGTGTGGAGTGAAAAGTCAGCAGCACATCTGTAAGAAAAGCTTTGTCCTTCATCAGCCCTCCATCCTTCATCCCTCCATCTCATTAAGGATGGATAGATGATCAATAGGAGCGAGGCAGAAGAAGGGGATTGGGATGAGGAATCAATGGTTTGTTTTCTTCAGACTGCCAAAGATAAACACTGCCTTAAGACACTGGCAAGGCCGCGGTGAGACGTTCTCAGCTTCATATCTGGGAGTAAAAGGCCAGCGGCCCCTCCCCAGGACGGACAGCATCTGCCCACCTGTGTCTATCTTAGGAGGGATGGGGATTAAACCACATGTAGAAAGCGTTTTTCCTGCTCATTTTATGAGCAAAATGGTTGAAATCTGCAGTTTGGCTGCTGGTTCAGCTTGATGAAGACGTGTGCTGCACCTGAGTGGGCCGAGTAGTAGAGCGTGGCAAGGAATTCTGGGTAGGTGAGGCTACACCTCCCACACAGAGTCAGAATCAGAGTTCGCTTTGATCTGATGGTGTCCACACGTCCACACACACACACACACACACACACACTCAGAGCGAGCGAGAGAGAGAGAGAGTGCCTGTAGATAAAAGCAACAACCTCATCCAGCAGACAAACACTTTGTGCTCTATTAGACCATTTTTTTCCAACTGGATCATCACACAACCGTTGATGCTCCTCAGTCTTTTTAACGTCATACAACGTTTGGCAGAACTGAGCAGACAGGATGCAGGAGGCCACCCGATACCTTCACTTCCCAGAAGTAAACGGAGAGAAGGAGCATTGCATTCGTCAATGCAGACATTGACCAGGATTTCTTGATGCTCAGAGAACCATCTCACTGGACAGGGACAATTCCATTTCAGGACAACCGAGGCAGCATTTTCGGATCCCGTCCATCACACTTTCAATCACAGGCCGACATGGCTGACTCGTCAGCCTGAGTGGTGCCCTTGACTGGCTAATACACACATATACACACAGCTAACACACACCAACTCTGCATCTGTTTCTCCCTCGTTCATGCGTTTGTCTGTGTGGAGACATCAAAATAAGATGTTAATAAAATATTGGTCATTGCTTCACAGCCACTTGACTGCTTTTAAGTAGTTTTTTTCAAATGTGAAGAAACCCATCAAGATTAAATTTCATAATCTCGGTGACGCTCGTTTACGCGTTAATTTCGCTCAAATATTCATTTAAACATCAGTAACTTACGTCTGAACGTTGAGTTCGCGCCGCTGCGGTGTGACTGGTTTTGAGTCTTGTGTCGCCATCTAGTGGACAGATGGCGCTTGTGCAACTTGTATATTTGTAATTTGAGCATAATTGCAGCATTTTTAGATGGTCACCAGCAGACCCCCGCAACACCACTGGGGATAAAGCGGGTAGGATAATGGATGGATGGATGGATGGATGGACGTCACAATACGTGGGGAAATAAGCTGCTTGCTGAATGACTGCACTCTCCAGCTTATTTTTATTATTAGTTTTACACAGTGATCTTAAACTGTTGCATATCAGGCAGATTAGATTTGAGCAATAATACATCACTGTTACAGCAGGGCTGTCAGGTTCCACCACGTCCAGGAGAAGGAGAAACATCACTGTGGTGGGCGGCAGGCTTCTGTATGTCGCTGCACATAGCCCGCATGCTGCAGCTGCTTCAGCCCTTGCTTGGAAAACGTGACACACAGACATCTCCGTCTCCCAATTTGCATGCAAAGACATGCACACATATGGACAAAAGGGCACAGAATCGTTTACATACATGCATTTGATCATTTAAACATCGTTTAGTTCTGTTTTCTGTCTCATCCAAAAGCCTAAATGCACAGTTCAAAGAGTTGGTTTTTGGTCACAGTTCAATATTCTATTTTCCTTTAACATGTTTACTCGTGACTGAAATATATATTTTATAAAGTTATCAAAATCAGTTAATCAATAAGGCATTTCCAACATTATGTTTTCAGAATTCTTTTCATACCTGGACCTCCGGGGAAACAAAAGTATTCCTACATTAGCACATAACACAACATGGGTGATTTTAAAAGTGCTAAATAGGTACAATTACAATAAATCTCCCGCAACACGTACACAATATAAAGTGCTTAAAAAATTAAATACGGTACAAATGACACTAGTAAAAGTTACAGAAGCACTGGTCCAAATTAAAAACAAGTCCTGCAGGACTCTGGACCTCAGCAGGGCTGCAGGAACACCTGCTGGACAGCGCTCACGCTCACTTGTTACCTGCTTTACACCTTGCATTTGGGAACCCTTCATGCATCTGCAGTTGCAGGGCTGTTTGATTTATTCCATGTTTGCCAGCGACGCCTTCGGGGAAGCTGCAGCTGCCACTGCTACCGCTTACTGAAGAGAGCAGGGAAAGGGATGGGAAACATGAATGGACAGAAATCAAGTTCTAGTAATAAGAGGAGAAAGTGGACACTCACTGTCTCACTCTCGCCATCTGAGCCTCTCCGGGAGCCACCATGCAGGGACGAGTAGACCCAGCTCTGATCCTCCTGGTTCTGCATCAGGCGGTAGGGGGCAGCAGAGAGTGTAAAACAGGAGAAAGATCAGGGGAGAGCACCCAAAAACAGTTCCAGGAACTAAATTTGATATATTTTTCCTTTTTTTTTAAAGTAAATGCATGCTTTTACAATTTAGGACAAATTGCTTTTTGTTGATCCTGATAGCACTTGAACTGCCTTAACACTGAGGCGTTGGCAGAATTTAAATTACAAATAATACCATTCAATCGCAAATGTTTCTATTACAGATCAAATCTAATGTCATTGTGCATTTTTTTCATCGTGCATTTTGTCGGGAAAGGTGTAATTGCTCTGCAGATTTTATCATGAGCAATTTAGAACAAGCATTTTTTTTTCTAGGACAGCCAAGCTGTGGGTTCAGTTAGGCCACAGAACCAATCTAAACCCACATCCCAGGTTTCATCAAAAAGGCTTTGTCAGTTCAAAAGCAGCCGATGAAAGGTCTGACCCTTGGAAGCCTTTTTGGATGAAGCAAAGCATCTTTAAGATTGAAAGAGGAGGAAGCAGAAAGCAAAAGCCCCAAAGTATCATTTATATCTGTATTTTCTGCTAAAATGTGATGGCGGTTGCTTTTAATGCATCAGATGGGCCTTCAGAAGATGTTAAGATGAGGATTTATTACAGATCCTGTTTTTTTTAAAAAACTTATTCTACAGTCCTTCTGAAGATCCACATGTAGCTGTGCCTGCGCTGATGGAACAGGGAACAAATGAGTCCACTTGTGACAACTTACACTGTAGCTCGAGCTAGAGTTTAGCTTACGGCGGCCCAGAACAGGAGAGTACACCCAATATCTGCCGTCTGCATACTGATGAATGGACACACACATAAATCAGCTCACAAGTGAGAAATAAAAGGAGAGAAGATGGTAATATTGGGAAAAGGGAAGCAGAAAATGAATTAACAATTGAATGACGGATGCACAACACTGGCGGCGAGTGCAGACAGAGATAGGGAGAGGCCATGCTGGGCAGGACAGAAGCCTGTGACTCTAAAGCATGATTAGCACCGATTGTTGGCCCCCCTCACCATCATAACTCTATCACGCTGTCCTGACTGGGCCACTGTGGGACACCCAGCAGATAAAAAACAAAACCACACAAAGTGGGAACTTTGACTTGTGAGAGAACAAAACATCACCATGACAACATCAACTCCGAGAGCGGAACTCACGAAGTAAATGTCAGAGACGAGCACTTCTCCATCCAGGGAGTTTTGGCTGCTGCACGCCGACAGCTGACTGGATGCGGCGCGCTGGGGCCGCTGGGGCACCTGGGAGCCCGGGGGGGGGGAGGCGGAGGGAGGCGTGGAGGACACCTGACCTGAGGGAGAGCGGGAGGAGGCTGGGGAGATGGGCGTGAAGGCTGAGGCCGGAGGGAGGGTGGAGGCAGCTGTGGCTAGCGCGGCAGACCCGGCAGCCGAGGCGGGAGGAGGAGGAGGAGGAAGAGTGGAGGCGGCCGACGGGGAGCAGAGCGGCTGGGTGGATGGACGAATGGACGAGGTCAGCGTGGAGGAGAACTGGGCAGCGGGTGGAGAGGCGGAGGAGGGAGGAAGCAAAGCGGAGAGAGAGGGGGCGTTGGAGGAGGGGGCGGTCGAGCTGATGACATCGGGCGGATGATCAGGTGACGGGGGTCCCGGAGAGGAGTCGGTCAGCTGAGTCAGCTCTGTCGTCTTTGGATGTTTACTGAGTAAACAAAGATACAGTCAGAAGATCAAGGTGTCATCACAAAAGCAGGCGTTTGTACCTGAGCTCCACCTCCACCGTGATGGTGTCCTGCTTTTCCTCGTAGACCTCCGCCCTCTGCGACCTGGACAGCCGCAGGATGAGTCAGGACAGCTGGTTTGAAAGGTGGTAAAGTAATTCCGCGCCCCCTCACCTGGATATGCAGGGGGAGTGCGTCTGTCTGCGATAGCGCGGGTGCTCCGGGGTGTCAAAGGGAGTGGTGGTCCTGGAGTTGTTGGAGGACAACGTCGTGGTGATGGACGCCGTGGTCGCGTCTTCAAAGGAGGAAGGAGTGCACTGATCTCTCCCTGGTACGCATTCACCCAAAATATCAGGAATACATTTATTTGAATAAAAATGGACTCCTTGGACAGGAACAACTTGGTGGGGACTACCATTGTCCTCCAGCATCAGGAAGCCATGGCCCCCTTGCAGGCTCTCCAGGTTTTCAAGGCCGTCCTCCTGCTTGTCATCTGTGAGTGAGGGACGCTGCCCGGTGGAAGCTGCCCCACCGCTGGACTTGGACAAGGACAGAGTCCCCCGACCTCTCTTGGAGGGAGACGACCGCAGTGCTGTGAAAGCAGCAAGACCTGATTCTGAATACATCCCAACATGACAGGAACAGGAGGAACAGGAGGAACAGGAGGAACAGGAGGAACAGGAGGAACAGGAGGAACGTGTGTTCAGACTGACAGCAGCTCCTCCTGAAGACGACGGTGCTGCAGAACTTCAGGAATCTCTCCGCATAGAAACCAGGTCTGTGGACTGACACGGTGTCCTGCGGAGAGGGGACAGGGTCCCATTGGTTTCACTTGCGTGAACAGACAGTCACGGGGACACAAAGACGCTCACCCCGTCGTGGATGAGGGACTTCCACGTGTGCTCCAGCTTCTTGATGAGCCTGTTTGACAAATCGAGCGATTTTTTTAAAACCTGTTCAGCTGCAAGTATCAACATGTCTGACAGCCGGTGAGGCCCTGAAAGCACCATCAGTGCTGGGAGAACCTCAAGATGGAGATCTCAGATTAACAGGAAAAAACCTATTTCGAACTTCTGACCTGTAGGACTGCAGGATGTCAATGATGCCAATGAAGAGCAGGAGGTTCTCTCCTCTCCCCCCCACGGCTGGGATTCCCCCCATCCTGCAGAGAGAGAAGAAGACCTCTGCGTGACCGGGTGGACCCTCGGCCCAGCTGCAGACTACACCCGGTGACTGACGTGTCGTCGTGGTCCAGCGTGTCCCTGCAGGTGGAGCTTCCCTGTATGGACTCCATCACCGTGGAGTACAAGGACCTCTGGGGGCCGCGCCTCTTCTCGTCGCCGCCTCCCGCCGGCGAGCCCGCAGACTGCTGCTCCCGCTCCGCCTGGGTCTTGTTGTGGACCCCCAGCAGCAAACTGTAGTCCATGATTTTAAAGCTTTCAAGAACCTGACATGAAGAAACCACACACATAATCCAGAGGAACTGTTGTTGAAGGACGAGAAATGACAAAAACGGTCTTTTAATGAGAGAAAAGGTAAAAATAATCGAATCTAAATCTCTTTGGGGGCCCTCACCAGACAGTCTCTCTGCAGGGTTTTGATCAGAGCGCCATACGTGTCCTGGTCCAGATTGAGGCCTTCGGGGACGTCACTCAGGAAGTCCAGGTCTTTGAAGGTGGGCTTGGATTTCTCGCGCTCCTTCTTGGAAGCTCGCCTCTTGTACGTGGAGCCCTTCAGGTCGAACTTAAGGTGCATGCGCACAGAGCGCGGCAGGATGTTGTTCATCACCACCACCCTGATGTTTTTGCCCCCGCACTGGACGCAGTAGAGGCCGAAGAACTTGGGCAGCAAAGTCCGGGGGTTCTGGTTCAGGTTCTGGAAGCACAGACGGTGGCAGACGTCACATGACCTCCATTCACCCTGTAGCTCGTCTGCATGTGGCTAAGCGCCTGCACCTGCTGAAAAGCATGACCCATGCACAACCCGTCGCCTATTCATGTGCACGTCCGCTGAACCACTTAAGGAGTATTTAACCTGGGCCCAGGTCAAGTAAAGCCAGGCCGCTTGGGTCGATTACAAAGTCGCTCGGTGATGTAACTAAAGGATGAGGAGGATAAAGAGGGCTCCAGCTCTCTGACCACTCCCACCACAACAACAACACTACCGGGTTAGCTAGTGAGCTCATTTGTGTGTGTGCTTAAATGTCAGATGCTGAATAAAGCTGAAACCGGCGAGCTGGTTCTTTCCCAGTTTGCCTCACCATGTAGTATCCAGGAAGGAGCTTCTGTAAGAACTCAGCCTCTTTGTGCTGGACGGTCTTGATGATGAACTCGTCATCACGGGTCACGTAGAAAATGGAGCCACTCGCCCCTGGATTGGTCAACTCGATGAGGGACTCGTTGCAGAGAGAATACTGGTGGGAGAAGGAGGATGGAGAAGATGAAGATGTAACTGGCCCATCTGCGCAGGACTCCAGTGTATCATGCAGCTTTTGCAGATAATGATGGTGAAAATGCTGAACGCTGTGTACTAAACCACATTAAACTGACTGCAAAAGTGTGCAAAACGGTTTTCAGTGCATGAGAAATAGGAAAAATACCATCCAGAGAGCAAAAGATGATAAGATAACGATGATAATCTGAAAGTGTCACTGAGGTTGAGAGCAGCTCAGCTTGAAAACGTTTAGATAATCTGACACCTACTCACACACACACACACACACACACACACACACACACACACACACACACACACACAATCTTGTTCCAACACCAGGTAGATCATGTGCACAAACACATGCAGACATCCACACGAGCAACAGCCTGACTGGCTGCCGCTAGGTGCAGTTTAAAAAGGAAGGCTTTAACCTCTAATCTCCCTGACACAGGAAGACCTTAAAGTGTGTGTGGGCATGTGCACGTGTGAGTGACTATCGTGCATTAATAATAGAGCAAGGGGGCGACTGTTAACGCTTCAGGTGCTTTTAAATGCATCTAACAAAAGTAGCACTAAGAAAGAGTCCTAGTGGATCTTCTCACCAGGTAGTCATCTGGTCGGATCCCGAACAGCTCACGGAAGTAGCGGAAGGCCACGGGGGCGTAGGTCTTAAACCTGAAGTCTGAAAAGTGGTGGGCTGGGGTCAAGTTACTGCCTTCGCTGTTTGGAGAAAGAGAAACCGATTAGAAATAGAAATGAAGGATGCGAGACTGAAGCAGTCACCGCTGACGCAAACGCACCTGGGGAAGAAGATGCTCTCCACCACGTAGAAGTCCTGCATCAGCACGTCCCTCTCAGGTTTGGAGCTCAGGTTGCCCACGGTGTAGCCGATGCCCAGCTGGATGGCCCCCTGCAGGGCAGAGGAGGCGGTCTGGAGGCAGAGAGAGGAGAAGGGAGCCGTCAGCGGCGGTAACCAGACAGTCCGTCAGCCGGCGGGGAGGAAACCAGCGTGCCTTCTTGTAGGTGGTTTCTCCGGAGGCATCCACCCTCCTGTGGCCAATCTTCTTCTCGTGGGCCGGGCCCGCTCCTAACGGAGACGGCATCTGGTCAGACGGAAACAGAGGTTGAGTTAGCGGCGCACAGATTTGGGCTGAACGCGTCCACCGCGTAGCGTCTCACCTCTGTTATCTGAGCCTTCTTGGCTGGATCTGCAGACGGAGACGACAAATGAGAAAAGAACCGATCTGCTCGTCTAAAACCTGGGGCACAGCACAGTTTTAGCGGTTGATCTAAAAACTGCTGCTTTCTACCAGTGTTTGACTGAACAACCTTCTTGAAACATTAAAGAAACCTGGAAAGTTTGAAAAGAGGGAACGTCACAAAATGCTAAATAACGCTGTTATTGACTCACCAGTGGACGAGTTCAGAACCTACAGGAGCCACCTGGTAATCCAGAACCACTGACACTCAGCGGTCGGACTCCTGCAGGATGCACCAACTGCCATCTATTCCTGGTACAGCGCTGGCTGGACCCAGGATGTAGAAAAAAAAGCCACATGGAGATTGACTTCCGTCCTAATCTGACTGCTGCCACGGCGCCAACCAATCACGGGCCAGGATTAGGAGGAATCTTTCCCACACAGACATCCAGGCTTTGTGTGCATAAACCAGTAAGAAGGGAGGTTTATGCTACAGTCCAGGTCACGTGAGGCTAAAGGAGCCAACAGATCACCAACCTGTCATTTACTACAGCACACAATGATCTGAGAACGTCTGAATTCCTAAATATTCAAACCAACACAGCGCAGATTGCGGCTAAATGCTAATGCTGACAATTGATTGACTCTTAAGCAAAATAGGTGCAACAACTGTCAACATCTCAACCCAATTCCAGAAATCTGTGACAGAAATCTTGTAATCTTGGATTTTACATGAACATTCGAGTGTGCATTATTTAAATTGGACGAACGGTGCCAACAAACAGGTCATTAATGAAGCACACCAGGACAAAACTGTGTTTTATTGATAGCCTTTGTTGTGGAACAGGGATGGGAACACCTGTAACAATCAGATTAAGGCTGCGTCAAAGCCTGTCTGGGAAAACAATAGCAGAATATGCACGCATGCACAACAACACACACACACAACCTCTCGCTCACTCTCTGGGGATTAGGGTCAGTTCAGAATAAAGTGCCTCGAAGGACAAAGTCACGGGTGAAACTCTAAATGATGCTAAACAAATAATCTGAGACCAGTGCCGGATGAACTGGGCCCAGGTGTATTTTCAAAGAGTCCTTTTACATTTTATCGCATGTTTTCTCCGGCCTACGTGTTTGTCATAGCAAAGAGGATTAAATTTCTCTCCCCCAAAGAAAATGGTGGCCTGTTGCTGTGAGAAGGTCTCATTTAGACAAGTTTAATCTGGTGGATTTAATAATCAAATGTTTGCAAAGGACTTTAATGTATCAGGACAGTATGTTACACTAAATTAGATCATCTAGACAGACCAGATGTTTTCTTTTCTGTCTTTTATACATCCTACAGCTTAGAATGCCACCGCCTACATATTTACACACACGCACACACACAGCTGTAGAGGATCATTAAATACCTAAATAATTCCATATCAGATTACATAAAGCACTCTCCAGATTTACCACTTCCACCAAGACAAAGATATAGTGAGAATTAATGAAATCATGCATGAAACCATGCAGAGCAGTCACATGACACACCACCATTTCCATGACAGCGACACAGTCCTGCATCAATAAACCCAAATTCCATCTTAAACTCGGGTGTTTAAACGTCTCATAACAACATGAAGCAACACTAAAACAGAGCAATCTTGGTGCACCTCAATCACCATCACCACGTGGTGTTTGTGCGCCCTACAGGGACCCACCGACAGCATCAGCATCCTACCGACACGTTCATCACCCACCAGCTCAGGTTGCTCCAGCTGCAAAGATCTGTTAAAAGTGTAAGTGTAAAAGACATACGAACCGGCGTCTGCCAGCTCCAGCTGCAGACACGTCCTCCCGTCCTGCCCGGATTCCGCGTCCATCTCGTGATGACGACGCGTGGTCGATCCCTCAGCAGCGCCAGAGGAGAGCGGATCTGGTTTGAAACGCTGTCATCTCGCCCTCGACGCGGCTTAGAGCTCCTGGTGCGTCGGAGGGGCCCGCACACGCACGCGTGGCTGTGGCCGCGCGTCGGCTGAAGCGGCGATGCTGGTCGTCATCAGCCGCTGACGCGCCGGTCCACACCGATACCGAGCCGGTGAGGCACTGGCGTGTACATGCCTAATATTACAGTTGGACAAAGGTGTTTGTCCTCCATCTACTCGTTAAAGAGAAATTAAACTAAAACCACGAACCACATATTTATGTTATACATTATGAGGGAAAGAAACGATTCTTGGTAAAGGACAACTTTGTTGTGCTGAAATCGACAGTGGTGAATTGTGCGTTATCGAGAAGCGGAACTAATGTTCTGGTGTCTGCCGGGGCCGGGCTGTTTATGGGGAGACACCGACGACGAGCCATGGAGGACGGAGAAGCAGCAGGTTGAAGCGTGTTTTATTGGGTTTTTCTATTTTCTCCCAGATAAAAAGCTTTTTTGTTGTTCTGTCTGCGGTGTAGGACAACACAACCAACAGCAAATGTCAGTATGTTATTGTCAAACGTCATTAACATACTGACATTTCAGCCGTTGGTCAAACCTGTATACTTGGTTTGTAAGTGTTATGCTGGCATATTTGGTCATTTAGTAGTTATTTTCTAATAATCAGTTTAATCAGTTTTCATGGAGATAGCGCTAAAGCTGTAGAAAAAATAAATGCCTAGTCATAACTTTTTGCCACTTTTTAATGCTCAGTAGTTCATGCTTTTCTAGATGTCAGATACAAACAATAAATTGAGCTTTTTGCTTTTTCACATAACCATAAAGGAAGAATGTGTTGCTCGGTATTCAGAGATGTCAAGAAATCAGAAGGACGGAATGATTGCAGAAGTGGGGAGTAAAGTTAGGAGCATTATTGTCAGAGCTCATTAGTGACTGTCCTCTCAGGTGGTTTTACAGGTTTAGTGTGAGTTCTGGTGGTCAGTTGCACGCCCAGCATCATCGGGCCCGTCCTTCCCATTGCTGAGTTTGCAGACGGGCCGTCACAGGTCCACACACACACCCACACCAAGACCGATAAGCCCAAAGTGAGAGTTCGGTAGCCAAAGATGGCGAGGTTACAGGTGAGCAGGGAGATCCTTCGCCACAACCTGTGATAAGAAATCATACTCACTGTTCACCGCGCAGGGCTTAATCATCTCAAATGCTGAAATTACTGCTCAGTGACTCAAACACGCGGTGTTGAGAGCCGAGACTTACATCGGGATCATCCAGAGGAGCGTATCGCTTTACCACCCTTCCCTCCTTGTCAATCAGAAACTGCAGAGACAAAACAGTTTAAGCACAATAGTCTTTTTATATAAAAAGAAGAGGTAAAAACTACTTTACCTTTGTGAAATTCCATTTGATGTTACTGTGAAGACAGTTCAAAGACGTTTTTTGTTAATTTTAAATATGGCAACACGGCAGTATTCCCATAGAAAAAGCAGAGGAGACGTCACAAAAACCCGGCGTTTAAAACTCAACACAACATGCCACAACACACAGATGAGTTGTGTTTTAGGCATGGCTACTGCTGCCCACAGTGTATGTAAATGTACACAAGTGGTGGCTTGGAGCACTCATTTGACTATGATATCTTACATTTAAACTGAAATCTATTCAGTCATTCAAAGCAGCATATTTGCATCTTAAACAGGGTGATATAATGCTTGTTTTGTCATAAATAGTTAGAGGAAAAGGTTTGGCCAAACAGAACTTATTTCAAAGAATAAACTCCAGCATTAATCTAAATGAGAAACTCTGTCTTGAGTGTACAAAGACATGTTTTGTTGTACATTTTTTTGTCTTTAGGGTAACAGTAACTCACTTTCCCAGGGTTCCTTTGCCTTTGGGCTGGGCCTTCATCCACTTCCACAGAGGGTGAGCCTTGTCTCCATTCACGTCAATCTTTCCAAACAGGTCAAACTGAACATTGAAACCGCTGGCAAACTCTTTAATTTCTGAGTTCGTCCCCGGCTCCTGTGTCAAAGGGAGAAATACAGTTCAGGAAACTGCTAAAAATCGCTAAAAATAAAATAGTTAATCCAGCACGAAATAGGAGTGTTTTAAATTACTTGCAAGTAAAGTTACCATTTACCTGAAACCAGGGGCAGGTTTCGGCATGATCAATTTTCATCTGTAACGAGTTGTTAGAACTTACCTGTCCACCAAACTGGTTGCATGGGAAGCCCAGGATGGATAAACCTTTCTCAGCATAGGAGGCGTGCATTTCCACAAGCTGAGTGTAGTTTACCCTGGTCTTTCCTCATTTAGAGGCCACATTTACAATCACACACACTCTGCCTCTGGTAAAACAGAACAAAACATTTAGGAATTTGCAAAACCAGCAATTTATAAATCATTATCAGGCTAAGAGGATAAGTGTAAGTTTACCTGTATTTCTCCAGCGACACTTCGTTGCCATCTATATCGAGAGCAGAGAACTCGTATATGGACTTGGCGCTTTGCCAGTCCATCGCCTGAGCGCACTGGAATGAAAAAGACCTGTGAGTAAGTGAATGGTGGCAACAGCCTGGCAAGATACCGGTCTGCTGTGGGCAAAGTCCAAAAAGTCGTACTGAAAGCACAAGTATGATAAAGCACAACAAAGATGAATCTGATAAGGGTGAGCAAGTTTAGAGAAGTTAACCCCTGCTTTACATTCCCAGTGTACTTTAGCCTACATTCACGCCAAATTACTACTGATTAATCATTTGCTCATGCTTGATGACTGATGACTTCCGGTAACAGCATTTATTTTACTTCAAAGCAATTCATTGAAATGTGATGACCCAAATTTGCAGTCATTGCACAGTCCTAAAAGCGTTCAATCCAATTTAACTTTATTTAAACAGCGTCTGTTACGTATCTAGGCACCTTACAGAAGAATCAATAGCATACAATGATCACAAAAATACAGATGAATGTGTAAATTCTACGGTGCGGTATTTTAGATCACCTGTGTGGGGATTATCAGTACGGCTCGTTAGCAGCCTGATCATCATCAATATTATTTCTAAGATAACAAAGCAACTGCTAAACACGTCGTTTCCCAATACACATTCTTGCTATCGAGAGCTTAAATAGTTATTACCATTGAGGCTAAACTGGCGGACAAACATTGCCAATATTACAACATGGAGCTAGCTTGAACTGGCGTGTCGACGTCGGACGAATTTGTCTGTTACACATCCTTCAAAAATAGAATAAACAACCTGTGAGCTATTCCACATGCAGGCGGAGGACACGCAAACACAAGCACTGGCGCACACAGTCAGAAAACTAAAGAGAACCGCTTTTACCCTCTGCTGACATACCATAGTTTTAGACAGCGGTAGCCGGCTCCCGACCAGGCTCAACAACAGCGTCGTTCTGCGGACCCACATGACGACGGACCCACGAGCGCTGTGACTTTTAACCACGCCCACCGGCCACGCCACGCCCCCCCTTCGTTTTCTATAATTCAAATCTGTGTCTTATTTTCTTAAAGTATTGCTATCGACAAATTAATTTTTAGTTAACAGTTTTAGCGTGCCTATTATATATAGTGTCACAAAATGTACATTATTTTAGTATTATTAGCTATGTTATTCTTTCTAATCTATTTTTTATATGCAGAGAGTGGCAGCAAAACGGCTCCGTATGATTTAAGGTTACTTCGTCTTGTTTGATCCTGCTTGATTTAACTCCTCACCTGACGGGAACCAGTTGACGAGACCTCCTGAGAGATGTAGTCAGATCCTGCCTAAACATGTCGGTGTGACGGCAAATAGTTAGCTGCCATGGAAACACTGAAACGCATTAGGATCTCTCTCTCTCTCTCTCTCTCTCTCTCTCTCTCTCTCTATTTATTTATTTATTTTTTTCTCTCTCTCTCATTTTTCATTGCTCTTTCTTTTTGTCGACACACGCAGCCAGTTTTCATTCAGATTTTCCCTCTCAAGCTGAAGGTTGACTGTTTACTCCACTAGATGGCGCCATCTCACTCTGTCAAAATTAAAGAACTTTGAATAAGCGCAATTTACACTAGTTAAAATCGACGTTTAATATCGAAGTAGATTAAATAAATATTCTGTAGAACATTTCATTAAAAATAAATTATATTATATTTTTAAATTATTGACTGCTTTACATAATTTTGTTCCAGAAGTTTATTGTAATACACAGAATCTCTGTCTTTAAGCAAAATGAATTTGAGACCAAGAACAACACAACAACATTCCATGTTCTGTTTTTTAAATGGACACCATTCGTGTGACGTCAGGCTGCACAATTAGTCGCCACCAAACAGCATTTTTTTCTTTAATTGGATGTATTCCCAGCTGAAACCTGCTACCCTAAGTGGAGGAACATGTGAAACACCAAGACCGGTTCAGATTTTCTTGAATTAGTATACTAAATAAATCACATTTGGTTGGACAAACCTTATTTACCATTAGGATAATGGTTTAGACTTAACCCTAACCCTAACCCTGTAGACAATACTGTAATATGTATTTTTTAAAAAAAAAACAGCTTTAGCCAGTTATTTTTACTGACCTATGAGGTGTTGATACAGGCGTGATGTCATGAACCTACATCATCAGATGTATACCGGTGATTCCAACAACCTGACCCTGTACTGCCTGAAATGCAATTAGAGACAGGCAGAACACAAACACACAATCAGCGATAAGCAGCGATTGTCAGCCACATCACACACGCACGCTCAAGCAAAACTGGCGTGCGCGGCAAACGGTTGGTGTGGAAGTCATGTCATTTGTTCATTTGTG
>CAAE01014992.1:2712118-2756530 GCA_000180735.1 Tetraodon nigroviridis | reverse complement strand
GTTTTCAAAGGTGTGGGGGTGGACATTTCAAAATCTCACCAGTAGAAAGACAGACATTTGTTTCCCCTCACACTGCTCCAACCCTCATCTGAAATGAGACCGTTTTCCATCAATGTTAAACTTTTAATTGATTTAATTTAATTTTGTGATCTGGAAGACACAAATCCAAGGTGTAACACTCAGAATATCCAAATATATATCCAACACACACAGTCACAGCTGCTAAGTGTTCTGGAGAACGGGATTGTGCTGCCACCTTTTACCTTTTCCCACTCAGCCGCCACACAATAAATACCACCAATCATTCACATCCTCCTCCTGGCGGAAGGCCGGTGACTCAGACACAGATCATATAAAAGGCCGGCGAACGCCGTGCAGGAGGCAGTGAGTCAAGGCAGGAACTGTGGATGCGAGCCTGCAGGGGCCTCACATCATTTAATCTTCTCAATTAGAGCTAGGCTTCGCTGCCGCTGGTTCTTACAGAGACAACGTTCTCACGCTCTCTCAAAACTCCTCCTGTCACAAGTAGCTCCTTTGATTAATGTCACGGTGTCCTGGAGGTTTTAGAATCACATGTTATCTGAGAGACTTTGCTTTCATTCGCTTCTGGAAGTTCAGCCGCTCCTTCTGTCGTCTAGTTAAGATGCGAGTTATTGACATCTGTTGATTTTGGAGCTCCTTGTGCCACCCTTGTCCTTTCTCCCGTGAGTCATCCTCTGGTTCCTTTCGCCGGCCGTAGTCTCTTCAGACTCGCAGCCGTCACTTCTGTCTGTCTGCCTGTGTGCATATTGTGCTCGGAGTCATCATGTTGCCACCATCCACAGATTCAGCTGTCACACACTTGTCAGAATGCCGAGCGCTCGCTCCGAAGTGATGAAGCCAGCATAAACGCTGGCGAAAGAGACGCAAAATACTCAAAGATTTATCATCAGATGCGTAACATCAGTCAGTAAAATTACAGAGAACATGTGTCAAGCGTCAGCAGTATTCAGCAGTTTTAATGCAACTGTTTTTGTTTAAAAAGATGGCTTCATTTTCTGATCTGATAGTTTTCAGACTTTGACCTTCTAATCGCGACACTAACTGATCTTCCCTCAAACACTTTTATATTTGTCTGTTAATAAATAGCTTTGACTCTGCGTGTGATGCATGCACACTCATCATCTGAAGCTCAGGTAGATGCTGTTTAGTTACTGATGAGACAGAAGCGAGTTTATTTGCGCTGGGAGGCTCTTGGCTGGATGCTGAGATCTCTGATTTTAATGACTTTGACAGAACGGAGGGCAGCTGCTGTATTTGCACTTCTTCAGATAGCAGCATCAGAGTAAACGACTTGTCTCTGTCGTCTCGACTTGTTTTGTTCCCCCCACCCTCCTCCATGGATGATTTCTCCCTGTACAGATGGTGCAGGTCCATTCTCCAGTCTGTGCACACGTTTGGCTTTGCACTTTCTTCACCCCCTCTCCATCTGGCTCCACTGTTTTCTTAATGCTGGGTTGACTTGAGAAATGTGCACTTGTGCTTTCTGGTATGTTTTCGTCTGTTGGTGAAGTCTTACAGGCAGATCTATTCGTGCGGATCTGAGTAACGAGGAATCCGCTCATCTCGCTCCTCCAGCCAGAAGGTTCTGTTTTCCACTCTGTCGTTTCTGCACATTCAGCCTCCTCCTGGGGACACTTGTACGCAGGGACCTTTCTGATTATTTGGTCATTGTTATTTGCATTTCTGATGTGGCAAACATTGTTTCTGGTTGCCACTGGAAACACTCCTCTGTGAATAGCCTTAAGATGGCAACTATTCGTCTACGCAGAGCTTTTACCAATAAAAAAAACAAAACAAAACAAAACAAAACCGAACATAAGGCCTGCAGGCAGCCAGCAGAAATGTTTAACCAATAAAACTCTTGAATTGTGACACCAACCACAGAACTTTTGCTGGAGGAAAAACAATGTTGGCTGTAACTAAAGCATATATCAGAGGGATACAAAAGATTTGCATTTCTTCTTAAGCCATCTTGATCTTCCTGTATTAAGATGACTCACCCCTCTGGCATCCTCTAATCTAATCACATTTGGAGACTACGTCCCGCACACAAATCTTTACAAACTGTTATGGATGAGAACAGTGATTGTTAGATGTTGCGCTCTCCAACATTTGAAAAAGAAAAGAATTCAAGTAGCAATACCCAGCAGACCAGGAACCTTTTTGTTCCATCTGTATAAGCCACCATTTTCGCTAGCCAGACTTTCCACTAAACAGCCACCTGAGACCTGGTAATAATGCAATAACCAGTTTGCACGGTCACTGTGGAACAAACAACTTTTAGTGCCGCTTCTGCCTATGCCAGTTCTCTGTTGGAGGGGTCAATCTCAGTGGTTCCAGGGCAAGAAAAACAGCCTCATATTTGCTTGAAATCCATGTGTGGCATTTCATATTTAAAACCTCCCATATTGACCATACAAAACACAAGATTTTAATCAACTCTTTTTCCTGCAAACCTTAATAACAAGACCCACTGGGGAACAGACAGTAATGAAAGCAATAAAAGCAACTTTGAGTCAATTTTCAGTAATATTAGAGAACAGAGGGGAGCTTTTATATGTTAGTCAGGGTCCTGATTTCTTTTATTTGTGCCATAGTTCTTGTTTTCCACATTTACCTCAAGCGTCTGCACCAAGTGAGCTTATTGAAATGTAAAAATATCAATAAATATCAACTGGGACTGAGAGTAGCGAGGCAATGTTGACAGAGTCAGGGAGTATTTATAGATGTGGAAGTGATTAGAGATCATAGCAACAATTGCCGTTGTCATGTGAAAGTCAGATGTTTGACTACAAAAAAGAAAGAATGACGTTGACAACTTGAAGGAAGCGATGAATGCAGCAATTACAAGAAATCAGGTAGGCTGAGTGGCTCATGAACACAGCACATAAATGTGTGTAATATGCTATATGGTCTGGTAATGGTAATTAAAGGCTACTGCAGTCATTTCTTTTGTTCACCTTTTTAAAATTAGGAGGGAAAGGAATGTATATTTAAACCATAATTGCTCTAAGGCAGCCAGGTTTGAAGCATTGAAAATGCATTTAAAAATACATAAAAGTAGCAGAATAGGCTGTCGTAAACACTGTGGACATTTTATAGCTTCAGCAACTGCAGATCTACTCTCAATGCACAGAACTGCAGCAGGAGTGGATCAACGATACTGGAGACCAGTTGAAGTCAACCAGGAGTGTCTGATACACACACGCACAGAGGTTCGGATTCTGCGTCGTTATTTAGAAGATTAAAAGGTTTGTGACTGCAGGAGCTGAGACATCAAGTAGACTTGGTCTATGCTAATGACCTGTGCTAATGAGTGCCTATAAAAAACTCAGTAGTTTAATTCTACTGTGTGTTTGCATTATTTATTTCTTTTTTTGTCACCGTGAGGACCGTCAGCCCTAGTGGTCACAAAATAACTGACTGAAGAGATGACTGGATTCATCTGCTGCTTGATTTGGTCAGTTTTGACTAATTTGGTGCCCAGATCAGATGGACGGATGGATGCATGGATGCATGGATGATAACAGCTTCTCTGAACAAAAGAAATCAGAATACAAGCATTGATGACACCGCCTGAGCAAAGGTCACGGCATGCACCAGCGTGATTAATTGACTGTGGAGGAACGTTTTCCAGCCCCTGGGGTTAGCTGACAGTCTGCTGCCTCAGCTGGTGGTCATCGGGAGCCGCGTGCATGGCAACGCGCAGTGACTGTATGATGGTGGTTGCAGGAGTGGTGCAGTGCGCGAAAAGGAGGGATGATGAGAAGTGTGGACGGCCTCATTACGAACAGTAGCTATGTCTAATTAAAAGTAGATATGTACGTGTGTGAGGGTGTGTGAGTGGGTTAAACCATCTAATAGGTTTAACTTGCTGCAGTGCATTTTTCCTTAGTACAGATGCTCGAGTTAGTTTTCCCTTTTTTATATTTAAAATATCATCTTTTTCAAATCAATAGGGTTTTACCACATCAGACAAGCTATATTAAACCAATTTATGGTTGATCTGACTTTACCATGAGAGGAAGATCCCATTTTTGTCATCCCACAAACTCTATAAAACTCAAATACTGTGAGTTTCCGAGTGCCCTATTCAAACACAACTGCGCCATTTACCAGCTTTTTCAGTCACATCTGTCTCTCAGCTCCACATTTACTGAGTTTACTGAGCACAAAGTTGCTTTTGATGGCTCGTTTCGTATTTTACGTATCATTAAATCCATGGGTAGAGTCCAAAGTTGTGCAGTTTCACACAGAAAACATTTTATTATTGCCATTTTATAGTCTACAGTCCTATTTGATATAAGAAGACTTTATTGTCACTGATAAAGGCAAATGGTTTTTATATATTTAGCGGCGTTTTTTCCCAAACACTGCAGGGATGAATGTCTGACCATCTATTCCAGGATGAATCATACTGCACTAATCTAATGGTTCATCACTAATCTATAATTGAATAGAGTCTATTTTCTTATGCAGCCACACGCGACAGATGGAACCTTTTACTTTTACGCGAGTTTTGTGCAGCAAGTGAAATTTTAGAGACTCTGTTGACATCAAAGATAAAACTATAACAATATTGGCCATGAAACGTGGCACTGGGGAGCCAGCAACTGCGAATTTAATGATTCATATACAGTATTTTCAGCCTGATATTTGTTGGCTGTTTTTTTCTTAAGTCTGCAGTCCAAATGACTCCTACGAAGTGGCTGCTCAAACCATGACAGATCCACCTCCAAGTTTAACACCTGGCAGCAAAAACACTGTGGGCTGAGCGGCTTTTTGGTTGGGCTTTTTATTTTATTTATTAATTTTTCTCCTGGCTTTGAGAGAACCTAAACCAGATAAAAAAAATCAAAACAATTCTTCCAGTTTGTATTATGAGATGTCGAAGAAAGCGGTTTTGGAAAAAAAAATGTAGTTCTGCAGCTTTCCCGTTATATCAGTTTTACAGTAACAACAATTCACCTGATTTCTTTTACCCAGACATCAGAAAGGTCTCAAAAATTGGCTTTGATAAATTCAAATTTGGTTGTGCTCTGGCACCATCAGGACAATCCAGCCCACCTTCTTCTCTCCCCAGTCATCAGCACTGGCTCACACACCTGTTGCTTTCCAAAGCTTCTGCTTTCTCATTTCTGATTCTGCTTGTTCCGTCCTAAACCAGTAAATTCTTTTGTTAACGGTTCGACCTGTTCTCTGGCTGCTTCCTACCTGCCTCCCGTCTGCCTAATTCCACTTATTTGGGAACGTTTCTCCTCTTGGGTCTCAAAGTGCGGGTTATAATACCTTAATTGTGAACCTTGTTTGAGTTGACAGCCGATGCCCGTAGAACAGAGCTTACCTGAGGGCAGTGAAGGCGTCTCAGATGACTACAGCGTAAGAAATGTATGTCTGAGAACTGAAGTCCCTGATGAGTCACATTCATGCTTCAACACCGTAAAGACAAAAACACTCCAAACACCTCAGAGAAAAGGCTATTAAAAAGCCATAGACAAAGCTATTCGATTTTCCTGTCACTGTACATCTCCTGTGGCACAGTCACAACTTGTAGGGTTCCATTTTTCAAAAAAGGGAAGAGATGTGACACATGTATAAACCTGCCAGGAACGGATTATCTTCACACCGCGAGGAAGGAGATTGGTGAGGTGGGTCACCAAGACGCTCAGGGCTACTGTCAAGGAGTTTCAATGATTCAACAGCCTCGGAAAAAAGAACAACTTTCCTCCCAGTCTGGTACTGGGAGAATGATGAAAAGGATGTAAATCTGCAGCAGAAAGACATACGAGGGGACAAACTAGTGCAGCGTCTGTGGGGACGTCTCCCAGCAGCAGACCCCGGAAGCCTTGAAGAGGGGGAATAAATATGAGGAATCTCTGAGTTTGGCCTGGTAAAAGATTCAAAGTTCACAGAGAAAGCTGCAGAGATGAGAGCAGCCTAAACAAAACTCAAAAGTTAGATTGCAATCGCCACAGTCTGTTTGGAAAAAAACAACAACTAAACCTATCAACAGGTGAACTGTAAAAACAGCCATAATAAATTAAAGAATCTTTGAAACCGTAACGTCATATAATATTTAATCCCATGACGGATTAAATACTGTTAAAAGAAGATGAATCGAGACTGTGGACGTCACCACACATGATCGCTCGACTTTGCCTAATTGGAGAGGAAGAGGCTCCGTGTGTATCAGTAACACTCGGAAGAATGGATCACACGACGGGACAAAATTCCTGTGACGCATCCATTAAAAAATAATAATAATAATAATGAGGCGTGACAAGTGAAACCCGCATCATTTGCAACAGTTGTCGGCTGCTGAGACCAGTCTTCTCTTCGATTGCGCTCCCTCCCTCCTTCCTCTCTGCGCCCGCGCCGGAGTGGTTCTCACGGTACACAGCATGGAAAGGTATCACGACCTTCTTATTGGCTCTGGAGTGAGAGACCCCATCATATAAAGCGGGGGTATCTCATCTAGCAGCCCCACACCGCTGGCAAAACCTCCGCCATCTCGACTCACGTTACAATTGCCTTTTTACGCACGGCGCGCCTGGAGAGGTTCGATCGAGCGCACGCCGGGGAGAATTTTGATCCAGGAAAGGAGTTTTACGGTTTACAGGTTTGTGTTGATCTGATATCATTTGAAGGGTTAAGAGAAGTTTAGCAATTTAAAACTAATTTAATGGCGAGATTTAACTTTAATGAAGACGGTCGATGTAGTTATTGCTTAGAACCGAAGTGTGAAAGATTGGTTCTAAGTTTATTTATACATCTCTTAATACTTATATAAGCCAGATAAGATTCATTTTTTTCATTTTAGGAATGTAAAACAATCAACCCTTACAAAAACATGAAATTCTCTTAATGCCATTCCTACTGGACCTGCTCTCTCTTCTTCATGCCTGACTTTCCTGTTATCAGAGTAGCCATCCGCTGAGAGGTTGTACGTGGGCATGTGGCTGCTGGAAAAGCTCCGTGGCTCCGTGGAGAGCAGTGGAACACAGTCCCAGCCTCCACAGACCATAGAGGCCATTCCCGTCTCTGTTTACGCCAATGTCCTCACGCCGGAAAGGATCCCTGATTTCTTCATACCGCCAAAGCTGATCTGCTGCCCCCCAGAGCAGCCCCACACCCCTGAACCCTACAGCTCCACTTTACGGCCCTCCTCATCCGACCACGCCATCTGCAGCCAGAGCCCCAGAGCCCGGAGCAGTAAGAACCCCTGCAGCCCTCGGCTTTTTTCTAGGCACGGGGGAGACGCGCGTAATCTCCAGAAATCAGCCAACCGTCACATCATCCAGATTGAAAGTGCTGATGAGCCGAGTGCGTCAGACAGAGTCAGTATCGACATCAACACCAACGCGGACCCCCAATCGCAGACCGCCATGTCTCTGCCGTACGTCCCCAAGGCTCAGACCTCCTATGGCTTTTCCACCCTCGTGGAGTCGCCTCACACCAGACGCAAGGAGAGCCTGTTCCACAGCGACCCCAGCAGCCCTCTCACGTCTCCAAACTCGCAGAGGCGCTCCCAAGGGGGGACCCTTCTCACCCCAGCGGACCACAACCCGTACCGGTATTTTCAGTGGCGGAGAGAGTGACACTTGTTCCTCAGCAGATTCCTCTCCCTTTACCTCCCCTCTCCTGTCCCGTTCGGCCTCTGCTGCTGCGCTCCATCACCCAGGGGACACAAGCAAAGGTGAGAACTGTGTCTGCAACAGTTGGTGGTCTGAAATGTTAGGGAACAGTTAGAAAACTGTTTGGTTTACCAGTATGTTTTTCCACTTCCCACAAGGTGTCCCGTGCCAAGCGTTCCTTGGCACGCCACAGTTCTGTTTCCACTGACGATTGCAGCTCAGCAGACAACAGCCCCAACATGCAGCGCCGCCGCGTGCGTTGCCCTCCGTCTCCTGCCTTCCATGGATGTAAAAGCGGCGGCCTGAGGGCCACGGCGTCAGACGTCCTGCAGCGCGAGCACACGGTTATTCTTCACAAGGGGGGCACTCTGAGGCTCAGCACGCATTACGACCGGGAGGCGGCTCGGCTGAGGGTCCGCGTGCTCGCAGCCGAAGCCATTTATGACAGGCAGACGGACCTTAAGAGCATCAACTGCTGTGTGGCCCTTTACCTGAACCCTGGCAAGCAGCAGAAACAGAGGAGCACCATTATCAAGAATAGCAGGAACCCAGTATTCAATGAAGACTTCTTTTTTGACGCGCTGCCTCAGGCACAAGTCAAGAGTCTGGCTATGAAGATAAAGGTAGTGAACAAAGGAACCAGCTACGGAGAGATGTCCTCCTAGGAGAAAGGGAGGTGCTGCTCAGCGAGCTGCTTTCAGGCCTTTAGGGAGCTCCTGTCAGGACTTTGATGAAAACAAGCAGCTTCACGTCTCAAGAGCCCTTTTTTTGTCTCTGGCTACTGGTCTATCCCAGCACGCAGATCTGATACCTGCACCGATTACCAGCCAACCATCTCCCGTCCAATCAATCAGATGCGAAGAAAAGATCATCTTTATCAACTTACAAGTACGAGAGCAGAGCCAAACAAACCCCTACAACCCCTAAAAGTCTCATTTAAATGCAAGTTTAAATACGTTCTTAAAAAATGTAAAACCGTCGGCAGCAAATGTTTAAACAAGACCTTTTAAGCACAAAAACTCTGAATGCGACCTAAAGAAGCTAACTGTTGTCCTATCAGTGTGAGTCGTCATTACTGGCATTAGATGATAGAACCCAGACTGTGTAGGATCAAAATGATGTTATTATACATATCAATGTACATGTCAATATGAAGCGATGCAGATTAACATTTATGAGCGTGAAGTCAGCACAGAGATTGGAACCTGCAGAGATTGGAACCTGCAGAGATAACCCTGGCTGAAACCACACATATAGAGAAGCAGCAGCTGCTGCTTTGCCCTCATGTGCAGCAGCAGAGGCCACGATGCTTTCTTCCATTGATTCTTTGATCTCCTTAAGCCATGGCGTTTGTGGCTCTGCAAACAAGGAGGCTTTGTCAGCGTTAAGACGGTCATTCTAATCACCATGCTTACCCCTCTAAAAATAGTCTACAGCTCCCACAAATGTCAAAGTGATCTTTAAAATTTCTGTTAAAAAATACAGATTTTGGCTTACAAAAAAGGTCGTATTGTTCCCTATTAGAGGTACTTGTGCTCTGCATTGCAGATCCTTGGACTGACCCTGACTGGAGCTCAGATGACATTAAATAAATAGAGAAGCCAATTAGTGGGAGCCTACCAGTGTATTGACATTGTGAAATGTGGCCCTGTTGGCTTTGTGTACTTCTATCTAAACAATGGGTACCATGAGATATTTCCTTTTCTGAGTCAGTATCAGTGCATTGATGGAATTGTTTAACCTAGACCTGTATTTTATTTATATATTTATTTATTTATTTATTTATTTTTGGCAATAAGTATAATACATTAATATTGCATGTTGATCTTTTGCACGTTTCTGTGGGTAATCGTGCTTGGAAAAACTTGAAAATTGGATGATAATAATTGCCCTTGGTGTTGTTTTCTGTGACATGCCCTTGTGTTTATGAATAAAAACACTGAGACTAAACTATGGAAGCGTTCTTCATTCATAGATTTTTTACTTCAGGGCGAGAAGCACTCTTTGCTGTCCTTTTCCTTTCTACTCTGGCAGAGGTTGTTTTCTCTGAGATGGATATGAGCAGTGTTATTTGTAAGGCTTTAAATGTTGGATCTTTGGACACAATGTTGTCTATATGCATCATGAAACTCCCTGCTTAATTAAAAACAACATGTTTGCTGCTCAGGCTATCCTCCAGTGAGTTTTGGGTAGTTATCATGGACAGCAGGAAGTTTATTTATGGCTCAGCTGCTCTCACTTGATGAACATCGTGTGGCTTCAGAAATGTACAAAGAGATTATCTCTTATTTCAGTGTTCAATATTTGTGTTTGCGCAGGAAGATGAGTTTGTACTGGGGGAATAGTCTCTTATCCACATTAATACTGTTGCAGATGTAATAGGATGATCCATCGCGTAATAAAGAGCATGAATCAAATATGGTTCTGACGCGCCCCCCACTGGTAAAAGTTACAAATTACAGTTTTACTTAACGTTACATTTAAACAACTGGGGCTGTTTCGGCAACTTTTAATTGGCTGTTACTTAGATTTTTGATGACTTACTTGATGAACACAAATTAGAGGGAGGCACCCTGCAAAACAACGTCGGAGAAAGATAAAACATACTAAAGGGGTAAAAGAGAATAAAATGCTTAACACCATTAATTGATCTAATAGTTATTTGAAGGAAGAAACAATGATGGGTATATCTTGATTGAAATGAAAATGTAAAACGTTTACGTTTGTTACCTTAGTTTGTGACCCTGGTACCCATCGGTTGGTTGTTCGTTTAGGTCACGTGCATTCTGGGACTAGTAGTTCTATTAAAAACAGAACGCCTTTCCTTGCTAGGACTCACAGCTATAAAAAACTACAGTACCCATAATGCCGTGCAACAATCGTAAACGCAGGGCTGTCAAACAAAACAATCGCCATCTTGACAGCGCCTTCAAAATGGCAGAAGGATACCAGCTACAATCCGCGTCCAAACTAAGATTCCTACTCTCTGCTATTTAAAAACATACTTGCCAGTCTTTCCGTACGCGAGTGGTTATGGGGTTGGTGTCTAGCTCGGCAGCGCACACCCTATAAAATGGACATATCGACGGCGGTTTTCAACGCGGCCAGAGATGGTAAGCTAAAACTTATCCAGAAGTTGCTGAGCAACAAAACTCCCGAGGAGTTGGAGGCGTTAGCCGAGGGAGAAAACACAGGGAGGCACACCTCTGTTGATAGCCTCCCGCTACGGGCATTTAGAGGTTGTCGATTACCTCCTTGAACACTGTAAAGCCAATGTCGAACTCGGGGGTGCGGTTAATTTTGACGGCGAGACCATCGAAGGTGCTCCGCCGCTGTGGGCGGCATCGGCAGCCGGTCACCTTCCCGTGGTGAAAACGCTTCTGAAACACGGCGCCTCCGTCAACAATGCCACACTAACCAACTCAACACCCCTGCGAGCCGCCTGCTTCGACGGGCATCTGGGAGATCGTCCGATATCTGGTGGACCACAGAGCCGACATGGAGGTGGCCAACCGCCACGGCCACACCTGCCTCATGATCTCCTGTTACAAGGGCCACAAGGAGATCGCCAAGTTTCTGCTGGACCGGGGGGCTGATGTCAACCGCAAGAGTGTGAAAGGCAACACTGCCCTGCACGACTGTGCCGAGTCGGGCAGCCTCGACATCATGAAGATGCTGCTGAAGTGCGATGCTCACATGGAAAGGGACGGCTACGGCATGACCCCGCTGCTCGCCGCCAGTGTAACCGGTCACGCCAACATTGTGGTGCACCTCGTCCACCAGACACGGACCTCCAGAGAGGAACGCGTTAATGCTCTCGAACTTCTTGGAGCCACGTCTGTGGACAAAAAGAGAGATCTGCTTGGTGCAATGAGGTACTGGAGGTGGGCCATGGAGCTGAGGCACCCAGTGTATATAACTGAATCCCTGGCCAAGCCCCCACCTGGTCCTCCCATCCCGGCATATGGCTGTGCCCAGGAGGTGAACACTGTGGAGGAGCTGGAAGCTTTGATCACAGACCCCGATGAAATGCGGATGCAGGCATTGTTGATTCGAGAACGCATTCTGGGACCGTCTCATCCGGACACTTCGTATTATATCCGCTACAGGGGAGCCGTATATGCCGACTCTGGCAACTTTGAACGGTGCATCAGCCTGTGGAAGTACGCTTTAGACATGCAGCAAAGCAACCTCGACCCTCTCAGTCCAATGACTGCCTCCAGTTTCCTCTCCTTCGCAGAGCTCTTCTCTTTTGTCCTCCAGGACCGGGCCAAGGGCACCATGTCCACACGCATCACCTTCTCCGACCTGATGACAGTGCTGGCGAAAAGTGTGAGGGAAGTCGAGAGAGCCATGGCACAAAGTGACAACCTACCCGAGGCCTCCCAGTTCACCAAAGCGCTCTCCATCATCCTGCACCTCATCTTCCTCCTGGAGAAGCTGGACTGCAGTCCAGAGCAGGAGCACCAGAAGAAGCACACTTTGTACCGCCTGCTGAAGCTGAACCCTCGCGGCCGCAGCGGCTTCACCCCCCTTCACATGGCCGTGGACAAAGAGACCACGTCGGTGGGCCGCTACCCTGTGGGCCGCTTCCCCTCTCCGGCAGTGGCGGCGATACTCCTGGAGTGCGGCGCCGACATCGATTCCCGTGACTACGACAACAACACGCCACTACACATCGCCGCCGGCAACAGCTCCCCGGAGATTATGGCGCTGCTAATAAAGGCCGGGGCTCACTTTGACGCAAAGAACGCACAAAGGAAGATGGCCTACGAGCTGTTGGATGAGCAGAGCAGTGGGCACCCCTCCATCTACCCGCTGAACTATGTCACCCTTCAGTGCCTGGCAGCTCGCGCCATCGAGAAGCACAGACTCCCCTACAGGGGCCTTATTTCCGAAGAGATGGAGGCTTTCATCGAGTTGCACTGATTTCCTCAGCGAAGCCTCTCTGCACTACATTTCACACCCACCCCCACCTTCTCCCTGAGTGCTGCATCCATCCTTGTTCTCTACCCTTGATTTCCCATTTGAACCATAGCAATAAAAACCAGCTTGAATTATGCCTGAAATCTGCCCAGTTGTTACTCCTTTTTCAAATGTACTGAAATGTAATTTCGTTCTTTGGCAGTACTTTTTAACTCTGGGCCAAAGGTTGGTTTGGTTTAAATGTCACACTGATTCCATTTGTTCCCAGTAGGAAAAAAAAAAAGAAGTATGGGATGACGGTTCGGGTGCTGGGCTGTGAGATGATTGTCAGTATTACGTCAATCCTGAACAAGCTAGGCAGTTTACATGCATGAAGATGAGGAGTTTTTATCTTTTTTTGTGTTAGTGCTTCGTTTTGTGAGGCTTCTTGTCTCCAAAAGCTGATCATCACGGTTGTCCACATAGATGTTTAGAACCTATGCACTTTGTGATGTATCAGAGGTTCTTTATGAGAATATGCTTCCATTTTCTCATTTGTTTTAAAGCATATCTCTCCAATCAGAGGCCACTTCACTGACAGTAGATAAACACCCTAAGAATGTCTTTTTCTACGTCTATGAAAGACCCGACTGAAGAACCCTTGTCTGAATTCATTCGTTATTCTTCAAAAGTGTGCCTACGCTCATCTCAGCAATCAGTAAAATGTGTAATTCTTTGTTTGAAAAGCAGTTCTGGAGTCGGGGATATCAACTGACATTTGTTCCGATTTTTTTTTTTTTTTTAGTTTTGGATTTCCCAGGAAGGGAACAGTCTGCCCTGTTCCTGCATTTAGTCTTACAAAGGTGTCCCATCTATTTATCTTGTATTGTTGGGACTGTTTTGTCTGCCTGGGACATGCGCACGGCCGCAGATTCCAGGTTTTAAACAGACAACTCGCGGTCACACTGTGAACAGTGGCTGCCTTTCTCTCTCTCTCTCTCTCTCTCTCTCTCTCTCTCTCTCTCGGCTGAATGGCTACACTCGGGGACAATAGTGTGTTGGAGATACTTGAATAAAATTCAGTGTCGCTACATCTGCTGCTGTGTGTGGATGTTTTTGTTGTTGGCGTGAAAACGGCTTTATCCTGTTGGATTTAGAACCCGGCCGTTTGTCTCCTCCATGCATCGATTTTTATCATGACTAATCGGGGTCTAGGTGGTACTTTATTCCAAACAAGGGCTCCCCGCCGCTCTGCCCAGGGTAAATCTAAGGCCTCTGAAATTAAGTGTAACAGAAACTTGATCTTTCTCACTCCAGCGTGCTTAAAGTATAAATAGTACAATTAACGTCACTGCTGCACGGCGGTGTTGGAGACAAGGCTTCCGCCCTGCTAATTTTAGGGCCTTTTCGCCCTTTGCTTCTCTGAAAATGTAATGCTGCACAGTCAGGGCGGTCATGTGCCCCGGTGACTGGAAAGAAAGTCATCATACTTATTTTTGCTACGGTCCACATTTTCTTTTGCTTACTCCATTAGTCACGATGCTGCAGAAAAACTTCCATCAAATAGTGTCGACGTTATAATGGTGTGTGTGTGTGTGTGTGTGTGTGTGTGTGTGTGTGTGTGTGTGTGTGTGTGTGTGTGTGTGTGTGTGTGTGTAAATATACTGTATACTGTGTATTTCTATATGGGAATGCCTGAAGTTCACCCCGTTGGCCGCTAGGTGGGAGTAGTGGCTCTAAAACGCTCGGACCTGGAGCCTTTGTCTCCCTCAGCCTCTAGAACTGCAGCTCCCATCACTTTCAGATGTGGTGGCAGTCGTGTTTTTTCTTGCACCAGAAACAGTTAGTTCGAGATTGAGCTCCAGTCTGGGTGGGTGCTGGTTTTAATGGGAGGACTGGAGTACAGCAGAGGTGCTGATGCTGGAGCTCTGCAGAACAATGGCCTGAGGAGGAAGAAATCAAAAGTGGTCCTGGCAGCGCCACAGCGACCAGCATCCAACACCCCACACACTGCCCGTTGGCCTCACATTGTGTGACCTAAATGAGACTCAATCTACACGTAAACACGGAAAATAAAGAGCTGCTTGTGTCTGTGTCTGACGCAGGTTTAAGTTGAAGTCAGCAGACTCTTCTATTTTGATTATTTACGAGCATAACTAATAGCATTTTGCAGTAATATATGAAAATCCTTTTGCTCATTTCCCACATTAAAAAAAAAATAGTTAACAGTGGGCATATATTTAATCCACCCCTATAAAGCGACAGCTCAGATAATTTTTTATTGATTTTTTGTTAAAAAAGTGCTACAATAAATAATAGTCGTATATATTAGGCCTAGTAAACGTTCTAATATATATTTTTATATATATATATATATATATATATATATATATATATATATATATATATATATATATATATATATATATTTTTTTTTTTCTATTTATAAAAAAAAAAAATAAAAAAAAAAAAAAATATATTTAATATAGTGTAAAAAATAAAAAAAAAGTGGTGAGAGAATTTTTTTATATTTTTATTTATATAAGAAAAAAAAAATATATATATGGGAAAATGTGAGAGAGATAGAGAGAGAGAGAGAAGAGAAAAAAAAAGGGGGGGGGGGGGGGGGGGGAAAAGGGTATGGGAGAGAGTTTTGTTGTGTGTGGGGGGGGGGGGGGGGGGGGGGGGGGGGGGGGGGGGGGGGGGGGGGGGGGGGGGGGGGGGGGGGGGGGGGGGGGGGGGGGGGGTGGGTGGGGGGGGGGGGGGGGGGGGACCGCCGTGTGCTGGAAAGTCCTATTAAGCTCTGTGTTGCAAATAAGTCCGTGTATTCCGCACAAACCGTCATGGATCTCTTGTTCTGCCTTCCTGCCAGCAGCTATAATTAGACCCAATATTAAGGGAATCCACTGACTCCCAAGGTCCTTATCTTCATTATTGCCTTTGGGAGACAGACTGGGGGGTGGAGGTGGGGGTGTAAGGGCATGAGTGGTCTCCTCCATGCGCCCGTCAACGGTCCTGCCGGAGGTGGCACACAGGGCGGATTATGGGGGCAATGGGGGGTGATGGGGGATGCGGTTGCTATTGGCGACCTCTCCTGCATCACGTCATGTGAAAGTTGCAGCTGTGGGGGAGAAATCCGGTGTGTGTTGGAAAGAGAGGAAGCGAGAGGTAGAGCGGGGAGGGGGAGGAGAGGAGAAAGAAAAAGGAGGAGGGCTTTAAGGAAGGAGGCAGGGAGTATCAAATGACATCAACCAGCAGCATCTGAGGCCGCCCGCACGGCTGTGTCCCATCGACAGAAGGGCTGACGTGCATCCACCGTGTTCCGGTCCACAGGCAGGTCCGTGTGCGGCGGCGCCGGCGATGCGCGCTCGCACCCTCACAAAGGCAAACCTCGACCCTGCGCGGCCACTGGATTACTCTCATCCCCGCTGTTTCCGAAGGAAGCCTGCAGCTGCAAATCCACCCACATGAAACTACCAGACGGCAAAGAAGAAGAAGACGGCGGAGCGCTTCCTGCTAAGGTAACCGCAGCCCAACACCTTCATGCAGCTGATGCGTGCAGCGCGCGGTGCACCCCGCCCAGACGTGCCCTCTGCACAGCCACACACCATCCACGGGAATAAAGAAACCAACTTCCAGCTGATGGAATCTCTGGTCGGGGCCGCGCGTCTCTCCATCTCTTTGCTTTCTTGCGCCTCACTTTCTACTTTCCCTCCTGCCTTTGCGTCCAGATGGAGCAGAGGCCGGTTGGCAACAGCGCTGCCACTGTGCCCCCCCAACCCCCCACCTCAGGGCAGCGTGAGGGACTCGGGGCAGACTGGCAGAGCCTTTGTTCACCATCCAAAACGCTCCAAGTGGATGTTATACCCATAAAAACCTACTGAGGATAGCCCTAACCCTAACCCTAGGATTTAAAAATGAAACAGCAGAAAAAATAACCAACCGAGGAAAAAAGGAGAGTGCTAGTAAAGAAAGAGTGTTGTGCTATTGTATGCTGATAATTTGGTGGTTGCACAGAAAGGTCTAATCACCGTGATGTCATCCTGAGGTTCCATCAGATCGCAGTGTGGCATTATTTACTAAAGGCACCAGGTGGTGGATGGATCAGCTTATTTAACGGCACTGTTTTCTAGCAAATAGGATGGCGGCTACATCTGCTCCTCACAGGCGTTACAACAAACCCATCTGCACACGCGTGTTTTTGTGTTTCCACTCCTCATATGTCAGCACGCTCTCTGCTGCCAACACGGGCCACTCATGCATGCAGACTGAGGCGCATTTCACGGTACATCTCGGCCTGTTTGGGGGTTGAATCGCGCACTCCGAGTGTTTGTTTGGCCTGTGTTGCGTTTCCGCTTTGTGGCCTGTGTAAACTGAAAAATCGTACTTTTGTGGCTCATCTGAGGGAGGTCTTCCTCCCACGCACACAGATGGGGAGTTTTCCCCGGGGCGCCTCACGGTAGCTGGTTATTGTTCCAGACCATTTCCACATCCCTAATTATTTTAATCAGTCATTTTTACACATGGATTCCTTCCTCTCTTTAGTGGAATCTCACCCTTTTTTTTCCCTCCTCTGAAATTCTTGATTCGCCGACAGGCCGACGCTTTTCGGCTTGGCCGTGGAAGGTCATCGCGTGGAAGCAGTCGAAGCAGAAATCCAGTTTGGTTTTCCTTTGTGAGATGAGGAGCACTCAGCCCTGCAGGTGCTCATCCAGGCCCCCGTTCGGAGCAGCGGCTTAGAAATATCAGCGGTGGCGTGTTCTCCAAATAGCTTTTTTCAGGGTTCAGTCACAGGCCTCGGTGGTTCCAGGATCCATCCAAGCTGGAATCCGTGGATGACGTGCGCTCCCAGCAGAGCGGTCTCATTCCCAGATCCCAGAGCAGCTGTAAGCTCGCAGCCTTTGGTACTTTCCCTCTGTTTGTTGTGGTTATGGCCGTGGATTTATGTAGAGGGGGACGACTTTGTTGTAGCAGCATTGATATTAATTGACCTTTTCAGAGACGTCAAAGTGACGGGCTTTGGTCCGCGCCTGCTTTTTTATTCAAGGTGCTGCTGAAGAACGAAGCACCCGGCATGCACAATGAAGCCGCAGCGATGAGGTTTGAATGATGCTAAGAGAGAAAAGCCTGTAGAAAATATTTGCCTAGATGTCGGGTTGATTTAACAAAAACAAAGAAAAAGAAAGATCAGCAGCAGCATATACATGAAAGGTTTATTTTGGTGACCTTTTTATTTCTTTTTGTTTATTAGACCAATTTTTTTTAGGTGACCTTTCCCAGGTATCATCTGCAGTAGGATAAATCAGCATTATTGTGTCATGAAATCATAAAAAAAAAGAATAATTTCTGCAGGTTTTAGAGGCAGAAACCTTTCAGTGCAGGAATCTTCTGTTGCTCTTCACGGGAGGCGATCATTAGATCACTCGCTTGCATTAGCCACAGTATTGGTGCTGATTATCTGATTGATCTTTGATAAGGCCGAGCCGTCACACTGATGGATGAGCTGGTTAGACAGAAACCATCACAGGTGATTCATCCAGCTTCTCTTTGGAACTGGAAACTCAAACTCAATCAAAGATCTTCTCTGCGCCCTGACCCGTCTCTCCTTTACGGCCTTGCTGGGCGCTTACGCTCATGGTTTTTCTGCGTGTTTGGCGTGCGTTTGTCTCGCGTGAGGGTCGGGGGGTCCGGTGACTGATGCCCCTCTCCAGATGAATCACACATACTGATGTGTCAGCAGGGATGAATAATGCACAGCCCTCCGCTACCTCCCCCCTCCCATCCCTTCTTCTCCACCTCTTGTCTCCAGTCATTTGCCGCTCTTTTCATCACAGCTGCCACATCTGAAGACATCTTCACCCTCCTTCTCACCCCTCCTTCCTCCCTACCCTCCCCTCGCCGTGCCAGGGAACGCCATCATTCCGCTCGGCGCCGCTGCTGCCTCTCCGCCCTCCGGTTCAGCTCCTCAGTCAAACCCGCTGTAGTTTAGACCTCCAGACTCCACTTTGAAAAAAAGTTTTTGCAGTTTTCTGGTTGTTTCGCTGACGTTTCACGCTGAAAAATGCCTCAACGTGTGTTTGTGAACAGCTCATTAACCAGTTATGGGAGGATGGCGTGCCGCCATGGACTGGCTTTGACAGTTACATGTCTGACTGACAGCAGTCATTAGGAGGTTCGAGCTGAGTGACAAGATGGCTGACAAAGCAGGGGACAAACTGCCTCATCAGAACTTGCAGTGAGCAGCATTTACTTTGATGTGAGCAACGAGCTGCGGGCGAGCGTTCAAACGGCTGAATATTCTGTGCATCTTGCTTAAAGCGCCTGACGGGTCCTCCGGAGAATTTGAAAACTTGGCAGCGAGAAGCCCTCGGTGTGTGCGTTTGAGCTGCATGGCGGCGGTAATGTTTTCAAGATGGCGCAAACAGCCAGAAAGAGGGGTTTTATTTGATGGGCTCGTTATTCGAGGCTGTGCGGTCAGATCCGGCATTTAGATGAATTTAGCCTTTTGTCTGGCTGCATGTTGGATGGCTGCAATCTGCAGTGAAACATCCGCATCAACATGAATTCCAGACATGAAACGCTGCGCGACCTTCTGACATTTAAGGCCTAGAAAAATCCATCGTCTCATTAGAAATCTGCAGAATACCGCGAAACCTGCCACGATTTCAGCCGCAGCTAATGCTAATGAGCAAATGTCATTAGAAATAGTAGCCAGCCCGGTACAAACTCCGGGTTGAGAATCCAATTACCAAACTCAGAATATACAATTTCAGAAACACAGATTAGACATTAATGATTTTCCATGACAAGCTCTCCTAAGGGATCATTTTCAAGTTAGACTTAAGAATCTTTCACAATTTAATGCATTTCATCTCCAAAAAGAAGAGGAAAAAACGTCTCATGGTGCATCGTCATTATGGCAAGGAGGAGTTTTGGTCAGTTAAAGTATCCAAATTTGATAAGATCTCTTGGCATCTTTCGTGCATCAGAGAGCAGCTCTGCTAACACAACATAGGATGGGGGGATGTCATCAGGGGATCAGGTGGCTCTGTTCAAAAACGAAGCGAGAGCTCGCGCCGTTCCAGGTAATGGTAATGGCAATTTGTGAGACATGTGACCGCAGCCCTGAAGGTTGCCGGCTCGGTTGAAGCCTCTGCGTGATGGATGTGACTTTAATGGCGGAAAATGCTCGCTCGTACAAATGTCGCCCTTGACAAGCACTTCTTCTTTTCACTTACCTATACACTCGGGCCTTATCTGATGTGAAAGTGTAGCCATGCAGTTTTTATTCCTGAACAATCGCTCCATTTTCCCATTTGTGTTCTTTCAAGGAGAAATTATTTTCGCCACCTAAATCTCCTATCCGTCAGGATGAATGTGCGGCTTGAGACACAGCCGGAGAGGCTAAGGTGTGAAAATGCCGCACAAAGCCGCTAAATGAATTATTGTTGTTTTATTATTATTTTAGCCTTGGACATCGTTTTTAAATCCACCTTCAATGCTGCACAAGAAAACATGCAAAATTCTGTCGCGCAAACGATGTTGTTGAACAACAGTTGTGCGATAATGAGCTCTCGGCGGACAACATGTCATGTGACCGATTCAGACAGGTAACACCATGGCAGCACACACACACAGGAGGCAAGTGGAGCGCGGGTAAACGCGCAGCGTCTCCAGGAAAGAACTACAATTTTAGGAGAGATGCAGGTGCAGGGGATTTCTCAGCAGTGTGCAGGTGTGTGACGGCGCCTCAGATTTGATCACGCAAATCGATGAAAAGAAAGTCTCCTCACATTAGCGACAATCCATTGGTCGTTTCCGCGAAAAAGATCAATATGGGTTTATCAGAACAAAGCAGTGTTCATGACAGTGAATTTGGCATCACAAAGCCAGCTGTGCACGACTTTTTCAGCTTAAAGGCGGAGGGCGGGGCTTAGCTGTGAAACATGATGACGGCTGTGGCAACGACAGTGATGCTCAGGACGACGAAGGTGTGCTGTGTTGTCAGGGAGACTCCATCCACCTCCAGAAGAAGCTCATTAATTGGCTGTGTGTGTCTTGGCTGGCTGGCTCTGCAGGCATGCGTGTGTGTGCTGCTCATTCATCTCATTATGAAATCTTGATGAAACACCAGGGGATGACAGCCACAACTGACTGAAGATAGAGAGACACACGTTCCAGGCGGATGGAAGACAGATCTGTTTACCAGAACTGTTGCTGCAGAAGCTTTTCCTACTCCTTTCTTCATGTGCTCTGACGCTTCCTTCCTCAGCAACTCGGGACCCAACTGAATTATAAATGACATGACTGATTGTTGAATGAATTGTTAACTGCCCTTAAAAATAGCCAAACTGAGCCCGTTCTAAATAGTTCAAATCTCGTCTATCACGGCGGATTTAAGACCCGTGTGGCTTTGGAATGCCTCCCGCTTTATTACCTCCATCATTCAGGCGATGCTTCTTTGCTCCCACGTCGCCGCTGTTTAACAATTAGGCAGGTGCGTGTGATCGCATAATGATGCAGACATCAGTATGTATATACGGTTCCCTGGCCCGCTCGGACCGGAGGCGGCGGCAGCCTTATATGCTAATTGGACAGTGAGTTGACACAGACTCAGCCGTCAGCTTGTGTAATGAGCTGCTGCAGGAAGAGAGCCAGGAGTCACCAGCAGGAGGCTCGCCAGCTCCTGCCGTCCTTTCAGGTGACCGAACACGGTGGCCCCACCACGCGCACCTCCACCTGCAGCGGAGTTTGGGTTTGCCAAATTCTGTGATACTTTGCCTAATCCTTTTATTTAATCAAAGTGCAGTTTTTGGTGTCTGTCTTTAGGGCCGCAGGCATGTCGAGCTGATTTTTTTTTTGTGATTACGCAAAGGTCCATATGGCTATACCATATTTTTCAGCTGAATTAGCATCACCTGCTGCCCGTGGCCTGCAGAACATCTACTTGAACCTCTTTTGCAGTAATTATAGCTCCCCGGTTGCCAGGCTGGTCTGAAGCCGATGCATCATAAATGGGATGTTTCTGACTTTGTCTGACCTTGGAGCCCCTTCGGAGGCGTGGGCGTACGTTTGCACACTGCCGCCAGGTCTGCTGTCCCAGACATGCAGAGATTGAGGTCAAAGGTGAATGGTTTTTTTCCCCTAGCTTGGCAAAATGAGAAAAAGAGCTTCCATCACAAAATTAAACCAGAAGAAAAGCTTGTGAAGATGCTATAAAATTGACTTTAAATGAATTTTTCACAGGGACAGGTGTGTCTTTGAAGAGTGTCTTTGAGTATTGCAGTTAGATGGTATTAAACTCCTGTAATTAAAGCACCTACAGGTGCCCTGTGGTGCATGGCAATGAATAAAAGCTCATTATCAAACATGTCATCCAGCAAATATGGCAATCCTTCTCTGCCTTTCATGGAAATAAACTATAATTTTCATATAGAGGCAGATGTAATAATTAGAATAAAGCCGCTCTCAGCTTGCAACTCGATTGTTAAAACAGTCATAACAGTCATGACGAATAATTTAAAGATAAATAATTACAAAATACCCATGCCCACAGGCGTGGTGGGGGTGGCAGCTCTCTGAGTCATGGCTGCTGTCGGCTGTGTGATGTAAAGCTCTGGGGGAAACCTTGTTTTCAGCTTCTGGTAGAAATCGTAGATTGTTGACAGGGACGTCGTCAAAAATCGCCTCAGGGGCGACGGCAGCTTCATTAAGGAGGTTGGGAGTTCAGGTACCACCTCAGTCATTGTAATTCAGGACAGAGCATCTCGGCGTTTGAGGCCGCCCCGACAAGAACACACATGTGCCAATCAGAGAGCTGCCATTGCTAAAAATGTAAGCAGGGTGGTGCAGCTCCCGCCTGCAGTGAGCTGCACGTCTGATCCTCAGCGCCTGCCTGTGTGTGTGTGTGTGTGTGTGTGTGTGTGTGTGTGTGTGTGTGTGGCCTGTCTGCTCACGCCAGCCCGCATAAGCAAGGAAGTGCAGGAGAGTAGCTGCCAATCTCCCCCATGATGCTTTGCCATCTGCCGTGCTTGCATGTGCATGTGTGTGTCTTGTTTGTGTGTAGCCCTGTGAGTGTTGTGCCAAAAGAGTCCTTAGAAAAATGCGAGGTATTACCGGTTCTTCAACTCCGACTGCAGCTGAGCCGCTCCTAAAAACTTTTCCTCTGCGCGCTGCTGCTGCTGCCTCACAAAGACATGCATAATTTAATAGAAAAGTTATTTTTACCTTGGGAAAAAAAGGCCCCGGCTATAAATTCGGAGTCATTGGGGGAACTGTTTAGGAGGACAAATGACTCTGGATGTGATGTTGTGATTTGCCTTTGCAAAGCTTCGTGCTGCAGCACGCCGCCACAGATTTTTTTTTCTTCCATCGCCGTCCCATAAAATATGAATTAAACATCTTCCTGCGATGCCTCTTCCTGCAGCAGGTAGGCCATACATCACAGACGGCTTCAAATTCATGAGAAAATAAAGCCGCCTTTATCGTTGGTCAGCTTGCGCGGGGCCAGCGCAAACAGATCCGGTCTTTCTATCAGAGCTCCCAGTTTGTTGTCATGGAAACGGGCCCTGCGGGACCTTCTAAAACCCAATTGTATAGTGGTGGCGGGGGTGGGGGGTGGGAGGTTTGAGGTGAGAAAAACAAAACATGTCATCTTTTTGAAGGCCTGGCGGAGCAGGGGCAGGCTGGGTGCCGTTATTTCATCAGCCTGATGGGGAACAATAACTGGTGTAGGTTTCACCACCTGAGCTGTGTCATTATGCGCTGCCCTTGCAGAGCACGCAAACCCCCCCGCCCCGCCATCAGCCGTCTGTGTGGTCGCGCTCCAAAGCTAATAAGAGTGGCCCTCGCCGTCACCTCGCTGGTTGCTGAGCCAGATGATCAGGGAGCTCAGGAGAGGGGATGGGGGTGGGGGGGCTTTAGAGGCTGCAGAGAGCCCTGAGTCATGATTATGTCCCTGCTTACGGTGCTCACACCTTTTAAGGGGCTCGCATGTTCCCTCGGAGCCCAGAACATGGCTGGATGATGGTGTAGGTTCACAGAAAAATGGCAGGAAAAAGAGGTGGAAATATCATCTTAAATAGATGATTGGAGATTCTGTCCTGGTGGGTCTGCCCACGCCAGGCTCACACGTGTATTGTCAGGCTGAGGAGCCTGCTGCGCCGCTACGCTGCATCCTGACTGTTTTGGCCCGCTTGCTCAACACCGGCAGGATGCTCGAGCCCCCTTGTTTGACCCGCAGCAATAAACCAACAACAGCTGGAGCGTGCAGCCTGCGCGGCACAGCTGGGAGACAAGAGGAAGCGGATTTGGACACCAATTGGGGCCGGAGGGTGAATTGTGAGGTGAACGGCAGGGCAGCAAGGAGGCAAGGTGGGGAGGGGAGTCCTACAAGTATGGGATGGAAAACCGGGAGAGGCTACAGTCAGTCGGTGTGGAAAAACCAGGTAGGGACAGATCAGGTACGGCCGAGGCCTCCGCTGAGGCCGCATGTGACCGCAGCCACGTGCTTCCATGGAGAGCTGCGTGCTCAGTTAGATTAGCCGCGGCAAATTGAGTTTTCCGTAACGGTAAAATTTACTTAACATGCTGCCAATGGCACACAAACGAGCCCTGATTTGATTCCCTTTATCGTGTTGTTCAATTGAAGAGGGGGGACGCTGAAAGCTTTTCTATTCGCCCGGCATCAGATAAGATTCAAAGGGAGAGGCCGTCGTCAGATCGGCAGCCATGTTTCCAGATGGGCTATTTTTAGCGGCGGAGCTGAGCTGGCTGACAGTAACATGCTGGAGCAGGTCGTTAGTTCAACAAGTGGTGGTGTTGGGGGGTGGGGGGGTCGTTGAATATGCACCTCTCCAGAATTGCCTTTATCTGGCGCTGAAAGCGGAAAGGTTCGGTCTAATCTCCGCTCCTCCATTTGTGCCGCATCAGAATGTGCATATTTCCGCACTGATCTCCAGCGACTCTGATCCCCAGCGCTTCCGGGAGTGTGCACGCGTGCATGTGCACACGACACACAACTGATTCGCCGAGACGGCCTCCTTGCCTGGCCTCTCCACCTGTGTTCGGTGGGGGTTTAATAGCGAGGATGACAGTCCCAGTCCAAACGCTCCTGCTCAGCCAGAGTAGAATTACAGCCCGAGGCGGAGACGCGTGCACGTGTTTGTCTGAAGGAAGGAAGCAGAAATATTGATGCAGATTCGCCCCTGAGGGGGGTGGGGGTCTATTAACGCAGCAGCCTCTGAAACATTCCCTGTCACCAAATTTTTGCCGTGTTCCTCCTGACCCCTCAATCCTCTTTGTTTAACTGTTTTCCATTACGGCTGCATCAGACACTTTTATTTGCCACCAGAACATTAAAAGAGCGAGCGCTCAGAGGGAATTAAGACCAGGCTAAAGTGAAATGAAATTATTTTGGATGACTGGGAGGAGGAGGGGAGGAAATTAAAAAAACACTTAAAAATGTATCATTGCGTCCCATTTCAGGGCTCGCTAGGAAAGGCGACTTATTAATAAAGAAGCAGCGTTCAGAAAGCTATTTTGGGCTTTTTCCTTGTCTTAGCTGTTGTGCAGCGGCTCCATTGTTCTGGTATTAGTTCAGTCGGAGCCGGCCTGCTTGAGCTGTTAATCCCAAGTCAGAAGTGCTCTGGCTAAATCAAAAGAGCTAATCCTGCATTAACATGAATTTGTCTTGAATTTCCTTCATGAGGAGCTCCTCTCTCTCCTCTCCTGGTGAGTAATTGTATACTCCTCCCCCCCTCTGCTAATGGTGCGCTGACATTTGGGCTGCCATTCTCAAAGCAGAATGATGAATCAGAGATTAGGGAAATATGCCTTCATTCACTGCAGCTGACCTTCATGCTGTTTTTTTTTATTTTTTCCTGCGTTTTTCCAGAGTGCCTACTCCTGTTGAGTGAAGCCCTCCTCGAATCGCATTTGTCTCTGGTCCAGCAACAGCAGCGGTGCCATGTCTCCACTCAGCACACCTGCGACGCCGCTCCAGCCCGGGAGGCCTGTCCTGAGGCTGAGCCTTGGCTCCTCCCTCCTGTGGATGCTGCTCTCCGTCATCTTCTCCATCACCGGTCATTTCAGCTGTGTTTCTGGAGCACCGGGTACGTCTGGGTCTGACTAGCTTCAGGGCTAGCTCGCTAGCCATGTTCATTTTATATTTTTGTACAGCAGTGATGTCAAAGTATAAGTTGATAAATTCAAGTAATGTGAGATGAGATGAGATTGGATAAAATAATCCTTTTTTCATCCCACAGTTGGGAATGTGTTGCAGCGGCATGCACTTTAGTCTGCAGCTCAGAGGATACTATTCCAAAAAGAACAGAAAAATCCACCGCAGCTGGTTACTGGTGAATACTTTCACCATCTGCAGCCATAATCAGTCAAAATTAGCCATTATTCCACTAATTCATGTGAGGTGTCTTTGGTGCTGAAAATGGTCATTTGCTGTTTTGGATGATTCTTTTCTCCTCAAAATAACACCTTTGCGTTTGTGTGTCACGGTAAGATCAGTAAAATGCACACTGTGGCCTTGTTAATGTGTTTTGATAAGCTGGGTTGTTTCATCAGCATGTTTCCCATCATCTCCCTGATTGCAACATTTTCCACAATTTCCTGCCTCAGCAGTCTAATACACACACAAACACAAACACACACACACACACACACATTTAGGCACACTCACCTGCCTCTGCTAATTAAATCAGCCTAGAAACAAACAGTGACATCATCAGGCCAGGCTGGTCTGATAGCATCAGTTACACACCACCTTCAGGTAAGGATCCATGCAGAAGAGGGGCTCCGCCTCTGGACCTCCTGCGGAGCTCCTGAACAGAACAAACACCTGCTGTGGAATCTTCTCCACCTCTCAGGCAGCAACAGGAAAACATTCTCTTTCTTCTGTTCTCTGGTGAACAGGATGCGCTGCAGAAGTTTTCAGCAAAAACACCTAATTGGCAACAGCGAGTTTTTCAGTCTCTCCCAGAGTTCATTCGATTTTAACGATGTTTGTGCAGACTAAATGGGATTGACCCACATTTTAGGTGTACAGTGGAACTCGAGTTGTTAATCGCCCAAAGCTAATGTCTTATTTGTGCACGTTCTCGCAGTTTCGGGGCACCTAATGAAGGAGCCGCGGTGTTGAAACCATGTCAGACAGTCTTGTCGCCAATTTTTGGATGACCTTTGCATCTAATGACTTTTTGTAAAGTTCACGATGACACACGTTGGCAGATGTGAAGAGTAAATGCCAGAAAACGCAAAAACAAACTGAATTAGAATTGAGACATGAAGATAATTGTCTGCTAGGTCTCTAGCTTTAGCATTTTTATCTTCTTTAGGGCTTTTTGTGTGCAGATTTCTCTCTGTTCCAACATTTTTATCGGGATTTACACTAATTTTCCTCAAATTACTGATGAAATTAGTCTTACCTCAACTCATCATAGTGGGAAGTGAAGCTAAGCTTATTTTCCACATTTCCTTTTGGTTCAAACATCCTCCTGATCCATTAACCATGACTCGAGTGAGGTCAGAGGTGTTTTAGATCAGTGCGGAACCCGTCTGCACAGCCGATGATTTCATCTCCACCAACAGGTTTCCCGACACATTTGATCAGAACAAATTATGTTGAGTGCAAATCCACTCAGATCCAGTGCCTTGCTGGGCTTTTCCAGGCTTTTGAAAGAGGCTTAAGTGCTAACGTTGCCAGCAGGCTTTTTTTTTTCCTCTTCTTCTTCTTCTTCATGACATTGGTGTTGAAGAGCATTTAAGCGTTTTGGACTGAATATAAAGCCGACTATAACCCTTGTAGACATCTAAATTGCACGTAAAATGCAGGATTCATCACTGTGGAAAAGATAGAGATAGAATAGGAAGGAAAACGGGCGGTTTGGCGGTTAATTCTTGAATTGGCTACCATATATTTTCTCTGATTGACAAATCTCAGCAAGCTTCCTGTTTGACAAAATAGCAAACAACACTTCCAAATACATTGTTTATTTTTGACATTCGGGGTGTTTTTTAGAGACAAACTGTAAGGTGTTCTTCCAGTCTCTAACAGGGCATTGTTGGAAAGCTGGAAAGGTCTTTTTTCCTTTTTTATTGTTAAATCAGCAGCAATCTGACGCGCAAACCAGAGCTTCTTATTTGATTTGGGTGGATTCCTCTTTCTGCTGCTCTGCCTTCAGAACAGAAGTGAGCTGACATGGTTGGGCATCACACACCCAGACGCACAGGGAGTGGGATGAGGGATCCAGGTTGCCATGGTAAGGGTCATTCTGACTTCACCCTGATGGATAGTGGCGGTTCTGTAGCTGGGAAGGAGTTAAGATGGGCACCATGGCAACAGGCCACAGACAGATCGCACAGGGCGGGTGCGTGAAGTTGCCTGATTGATCTGACTCAACCACAGCAGAAAAATACAGGTTCACTCAGCACTGTTGGCTCAATAGCTGAGTTGGAAATGACTGTTTTCTTACAGGAGCCACTTCCCCTCCATCACACCTTGAATCCCCCCGAAGTTAATAGTGGAAATTAACTCTGAATAACGCCGCTTCGCTGGTCGTGTTGCCGCAGAGTGCAAGTGCGAATTTCTCCGATGGTGCCTGGAATGAGCACGTTCTAGCCCATTATTTGCTGTGAATTTGCTCGTCTCTGACGGAGGCAGCCTGCAAGCATGAGGACAGCCTGGCCGGGAGTGAACGTGTGCACAACAGAGAGAGAGGGAGACCTTCCTCTGAGACCCAGCCACATATTTTATTTATGACCCACATGAAGTCCTTCAGCTTGTCCTCCAGATGATACCCAGGAAGTGAGCACCGTGTGCTGCCAACACAAACACAAGCCGGAGCATTCAGCCGACGTCAGTGGTCCACGGGGGGATTTTTCCACTCGTGTAGTCAGAGCATAGTCCTCCAGAGTATTAATACTCAGTTTTGTGCATTTTTTTTTCTCTTATTCTCTCTGCTCTCAGCGCCTCCAAAGTTCACCAAGATTCCCACGGACCAGATCGGACTGTCGGGGGGCGTGGCGTCATTTGTCTGTCAGGCCACTGGAAGTCCCAAGCCGGTTGTTTACTGGAACAAGAAGGGCAAGAAGGTCAACTCCCAGCGTATCGAGGTGGTTGTCACAGTGCACAACGGATAACCGTAAATGCATGAACAAAATCTCTATTTCCTGATAGAATTACATTTAAATGCTAATATGATGACAACAATGCACATTTCTCAGACTCCATATTAGATTGAGATAAGTAGATCATGGTTTTATTTTCACATTAGAGGCAAAAAACACAAAACCCACAATGCTGACGTTCGTTTGTTTCCAGTCACAGTTCTACGCTAAGCTAAAGTGCCTCTTTCTTAAACTGAACTTAAACCTGTATTCACAATTGGCGAGTAACTGAATGAGTTTCTGGTCACATTAGCAATAAAGAGCTTTGTCTTTGCTTTTTTTTCCTAAAATGATGATTTAATTTTAATAATCAATGAAGAATGGGGGGAAAAAACACACACATCGACACTTAATTCCGGCAGTGAATATCAGGGAAGCTGTGCCTGCAGTGACAATGGGAGCGTAATTACACATCAGCGCAGCCATTGTTAGCATTTTCACGCCTTGATTTTGCATTCAGCCCCTTGTGTTGGTAGGGCATCTGCCCTCCTAAGGTGTCCTCCTGAAGCCCTCTGACCTCCGGGACCTGCCCATGTGGTAAGGTGGCAAGTAACAACACGGAATGTTTAAGAGGATCGAAACCGTTTTGTTCCATCGTTGCCGTCAAACTATCAAGATTATGATGAACACAACTGAAAGTCATAAATATGTCACCTCTGCTGTGTCTAATTTTTTTTTTCCTTTCTGTGATTCTTTGGCTGTCCAGACAATAGAGTTTGATGAGGGCGCCGGCGCCGTGCTGAGGATCCAGCCGCTCAGAGCACCCCGGGATGAAAACACCTACGAGTGCGTGGCACGCAACAGCGAGGGAGAGGTGTCTGTCACCGCCAAGCTGGCCATTATCAGAGGTGAGAGACTCACCAGCCTCATCCTGCAGAACCCCTTTGCTTTCTCGTGCACCGAGCTCCAGGGCCTGGCCGTTATCTTCATTTCCTCGGACCGGTGTTGGTGGATGTGACAGTCGGGCGGCTGCGCGCCCTGCAGACTGCGGTCAGAGACAGGCTGCTTCTTTTTATAGACGCTCTTTAGTGCCACCGAGCGTGATCTGGCCAGAGACAGGGCGAGCTAGCGTGCTAGCTGAGGGGTACTGCACTCTCCCAGTTTGCCGTAATCACTGTGATTTCGTGGCCCAATTGAGGGTGTTAATCGAATAAACCCTGCTGCCTTGGAGGGGAAGCTTAGCTAATGTCGCTCTTGAACATGTTAGAAAATAAAGTTGCAGCATGTGGCTACGAGCCTGGGACTGAAGCCCTGGCGTCCACCCAGCACAGCAGGGAAGATGAAGGGAAAAAAGAGGGATAGCCGCCGAGGCTGTTACTACATGAAGAAAAATCAGGGGATTATGCCCCGGTTTGGCAGTCAACCAGCCCCCGCCAGAGGACTTTGAGTAACAGCAGAAAAGAAAGGAGAGAGGAATGGTTGAATAAGTGTGATAGAAGGCGAGGAGGTGGGAATAAGTTGAGCGAGACGGGACGAAATAGGTCTTGGGAGCGGCGGTGGCAGGGGCGCAGAGGCAGGAGAGATGGATGAGGGTTGTGGGGTCTGGCAGGGCTGCGTGGTAAGCAGAAGGCCAGTAGCCCAGGGAGCAGACTCCCGTCCATCTGTTAGCCGGTCCATCATCCCTGCACACACAGCCCCGATCTGGAACACATTACCAACCAAAGTGCACCTCCAGGGTGAACCAGCCACAGTGTGTGTGTGTGTGTACGAGTGCGTGTGTGTGTAGGAGAGAGCTATCCCTCACAGAGATCTGTGAACTGTGGTCTCTGTCTTCTCTGTGCCATGAACACACACCAATCAGAGACGAATAAAAAGGCTTCAGTGATGAAGACAGAAAAGTCTGCAGATTATCAGATTGAGGTTTGTGGTCGGTGTCAAATGCTTATTTCCTGATAGAATTATGTAGAAAACATATGCATATATCATCATTGAAATGCAAACAATAATCCTCTGTAATCCAAAAGATCGTTGCTATGGAGACACATTATTTTATAAATATGGAGACATGTCATATTATAAACAACTGCAGGAGGCTATTTTCATTCCCTTTCACATCTGAGGCCCTTTTAAGAAATTAATTAGCTTTGTGTGAGGAATTATTTTAAACTCTGCAGCACATCCCGTTTTTTTGGCTGAGGAGGAAATGGCGGATTAAATGAAACAGGAACTAATCCATAATGAGAAAAACAGCATCTCAAAATGATGTTTTCAAACCCCCAACCACCAGTAATGGGTGTGGCCGGGGGCAGGGGGGGGGTTCTCGTGGTTGGCCACAGTATGTGTGTGTGCACGGCCTCCTCATGCACACGGGTGTGGTAGTTTGTGGCCTGGAAGATCTACCCTGTGGTGTCACATGACCTCTCGATTGGGTCACCTCATCGCCCCCCCACCCCCCCTTAGCTCTAGAGGGCTCTTTTTCTGTCCACCTTTCCAAATTTTGCTCTCCTGTTTTATTCTTTTTTTTTTCCATTTTCTTTTCATTTTATTCTGCATAACCCTCACTGGCTGCCTCTGTCTCTCTCTCTTTTTCTCTGCTGTGCTCCCCCCCACACGCACACACACACACACACACACACACACCACCTTAACTGCTCTTGTCTTCACACACTGCAGTCGCGTTGTTCTGCCTTGCGGAGCTGCAAATATCTGCAGCTCTGCATGTTTAAAACCCTCCGGTGGGCGAGAGATCCTCATCCGCCATATATACGTTCCCGCTCACGCGCGCGTGACTGCGTACGTGGGCGAACACGAGCCTGTGTGGTTTTTTGTGTGATTGTGTGCGTGTACGTGTGTCAGGAGTAATCCTGATTATGCTCCATTCTCAGTCCCCCGTTTTAGAAGAAAAAGAGTCCAGGAGAGAGAGAGAGAGAGAGAGAGAGACTGAGCCCGCACAGCAGCCTTTAAATGAACGGTCAGATCATTGGTTCCCTCCAGGCGTCTGCCGCATTGGCAGACTGGCGGCCCAAGCCCAGTCCTGCTCCTGGAGCGTCGTCCTGCTGACGCTTCTGGAAAGTAGAATCATCCCACTCCTCATTCTCTCCTCCGTCCTCTCTCTCCCTCCACCCCTCCCTCTTCCTCCCTCTGTGACGTCATTCATTAGCGACGCGTCGCTTGGGCGCCACCAGCTGATGCGCCTCCGAGACAAAATCAAGGCTGGGACTCGGGGCGGCGTGGCCCCACGCTGGCTTCTGGGCTGCTCTTCCACATCTATTATCGTTAAGCGTCCTGGCCCTCAGGCCTCCGCCGTTGGTAACTGCCTCTGAAGGCAGCTGAGATTCCATTCCACGAGTCCTTTCATGCGCACGGTTGTTTCCCGCCGACACCGGCTGAATAATGAATAGGGAACCTGCTTCTGAACCAAGACAGAGGACAGAGGAGGGAACCTGGATCCCTCCATGTTTGTTTTCTGTTGTCTCATATGCGTTTAGGCGTTTGCGAGCGCGTATTTGCACGCTGGTGCACGGACGGTGTGTTTGCCCAGAACCAGCTGGCTCCTCTGACTGGGTTTGGGCGCCAGGCCCGATCGCCCTTCTGCAAACACGACCGCTCCAAAAAATTAAAAAAAGGCGTTTTCGACCTTTTAATACACACAGACACAGAGAAGCACAAAGCTGCAGGGAACAGTGGTGGCCCGTCGTTTGCCAACGCTGCCCCCCCCCCCCCCCACACACACGCTGTTGACACGCGCCGCCTGCTCACGCCCTCCGCATGCTTTCCATAGGCGGCCTTATCGATTTAACCAGGGGATGAAAAATAAGCAGAACTTTTGAGCCGAAGTGTTTGTGTTTGGTAAATGATTCATTTGGCGGCCAGCGAAGCTGCGCCTGCGGTGTCTATTTCAGGCAGCGGCTGACTCATCCAGGAGCCGGGGCTGGAAACCTGTGGCTCCGTGTCCGGCAGGACCACACTGTGTGCTTGTGTGTGTGTGTGTGTGTGTGTGTGTGTGCTTTATTCTGCTCTTTATCAGGATATCTGCAGCATAATGCCTGATCTTGCCCCTTCATTATCATCACATTTAAACCTAAGAGGTGACACCTCCATGCCCCCCCTCCTCCACTACTGCCCCCTCCCTGCCCCCCCCCCAGATGGCGTGCTCTAATTAACAGACATGCAGTTCATGTAGCTTCAGTCCACCTGGCAATGAAAAACCCATCTGACCCCTCTCTGGGGGGGTTGGGAAGGGCGCAGATGTAGATTTAGCATATGCATTGCCTCGGGGACGCCGTCTCCTGACCTCCCCATCGATCCCGTCCTTGTCTTCTCTTCCTTCTTTTTCCAGCAGCGACCACACCACCGACCTCCACTCGGGTGGATCATTAGAATTGACCGGTGGGACAGAAGGGTCAGTGGAGGGGGGGGTTCAAACTGATTAGCCGGCGTGAAGCTCGATCACCACCTGAGCTCAACCGGGGGAATAAACTCGGTTTTACAACCGCTGAGCTGCGAGGTCTCCCTCCTCTCCCTTTGTCCTGGGTTTTAAGAGAGACCCTCCAAAAGCTCCAGGTGCCATCTTCATCTCTCCTCATCACCGTGGAAACAGATGGCTCGCGTCTGTCCTGCGCTCAGGTAGGGCAGGAGCAAACACAACGGTGGTGGAAAAAATCCGCCACCCACGTGAACCATCAAAGCCTCTCAGGGAGTCCAGACAACTTCTTTAGAGCTGGTGTTTTTGGGGGGTGGGGTTGGGGTGGGAGACAGTGCGGGGGCTCCTGTGGGTTTGATTTATTAGCTGGGGAAATTGCCATCTTGGTAATTGCTTTGCTGTGGTAGGAAAGTGGAATATATAATTAGAGCGGCAGGTATGGGGGAGGTGTCAGTGTGCATGTGTGAGAGATGGAGTGGTTAAAAGGGTAAGGAGAGGAGGAAGCAGCCAGGCTGATGGATGCCTGATTACGCGTCTGGCCATCTGGGCTGCCGTCACCGAGCCGCCTAATCCCGTTTGCTATAGGGAAGGTGTGTGTGTGTGAACTGAGACCGTGCGCTATTTCACACACTCACATGCTCGGATCTACAAAGACGCTAATGGGAACACAGCGAGGGAAGCTAACATGGGTGCACACTCCTGCGCTGCTTACGTAATCAGGCACATCCCAGTCCGGCCTCCCTAATCATCGGTACATTTCGACAATTACCGCTAACAAGTCCTGATTGGCCCCAGTGCCCTGACCGATGTTGTGATCCTGGCTCCTAATCGCTGCTGCCGTTTCAGCGCAGCTCCCTGCATAGTTATTAGGCACGAATCGTTATCGCCACAGTGCCACCATTTTTTTTTTTTTTTTTTAAAGAAAGCACCTGTGTGCAGAGGTTAAGCGTGTGTGTGCATGTGTCACCCTTTCAGTGACTACTGCTGACTGGGCGGTGTGTTTATATTCCTGCAGAAACAGCCTGTCACGACCACAACAAAGTTCAGCCGCCCGGCTGCCAGATTAGCTCCGACAACCTAGCTGCTGCAGCGAACTTGGGGGCTGATACAGTGGCTCCACTGTAGAGAGTCCACAGATGTTAAACAAGGGGTCATCACATGAGAGAAGAAAGAAAGAAATCCTCGGCAGGGCTGACTCTGCTTCTGTGCAGGGAGATAAACTGGTTTGGTTGTTCTTAGTAATCAGCAAGGGTTCACATTCCTTTCTTATCCCTGAATTTTCCAGCATGTACTTGTTTGTTATTGCTTTTCTGCCATGCTAGCAGGTTCAGAATCAGGAAACGACTTATAACTTTGGTCAAGAAGATGAAAAAGTGCCGAAAGAATCCCATGAATTGCACGTGAGCGTCCTTGTGCTCATTTTCCTGTCCTCTGGCTGGTTACAGATGACCTGCTGCCGTTCGGCTTCCCCAGCATCGACATGGGCCCCCAGCTGAAGGTGGTGGAAAGGACCAGAACAGCCACCATGCTGTGTGCCGCCAGCGGCATCCCCGACCCGGAGATCTCCTGGTTCAAAGACTTCCTGCCCGTGGACCCCAGCGCCAGTCAGGGCCGCATCAAGCAGCTCCGATCCGGTGAGGCGTTTTTCCGTTTAGTTGGCTTTGCAACCAGGTTAAATCCCCTTGTGCTCCAAATTTTGGCGATTACCGCGTTTTTAATTAGGTTTGGGGGATTACACGAAACACTCAGAGCTGAGCCGCATCCTTTGGGGGTGCGAGACCCTTTTAACGCCAATTTCATAAAAGCATTATTGTTCCGTTCTTAAGTGAAGGGGAGAAAAAAGACATTTTTATTAACTTTTGGGAGAAAAGATTATAAAAAGGGGACACTTTTAGAGACCAAAGGTGGGTGACAAAGGTCAACAAACGTTAAAAAAATTAGTCCTTTAATAGACGTATGGTTTACTTTATATATGAAACATAATTTTTTTTTGTTTGTTTGTTTGTTTTGGGGGTTGTAATCGATAGATAAACTGTGGAATGGGAAATCCTTTATACCCTCCCCTATTTGATGCTTCCTTTTATCTTTTAAGCCATCCAGAGAGTGTGCGATCTGAGCCAGTGCTTTAAAATTGGAGCTAAGAATCACTTTTCAGGAGACACAGGGAAGTAAGCTTTTGGCTTTTGATGCCGTTAGCGCGTGCCGCCATACGCACGCACGCGCCCGCCTCGGCAGATCAAGGGGTGACTACAGAGAAATCGCATTTTGCCTTGAAGACGGTTTGTTCATCTTTGTTTAGGCTCCTCGCTAGCGTTGATGCAGCGTCTCGCTCAGCTGTCCTCGGGGGGAACAAAAGTGATGGTGAGGCGAAACCATTTTGTTGTTGCTTCATCCGTATTCTCCCTCCTCCCCAGTCCTGCCAGCCTCGTCGCTCCACGCTGTCAGCCGATATCCAGCGCTGATCAGCAGCGCCCTCGACATGAAAGGGCTGCAGATGCAGTTTGATGGCTTTATATAATACATAAGCAGCCAACGTCTCAATGGGGAAAGCTGGAGCCTAGAAACAAAGGTGCTAGAGCTGTTAGCCCTACTGGCATGAAAAGGAAAGTAAACAAGGAACTTATGGTCTTGTAGTGCAACAGATTTACACCTTGAACACTCAGGATGAAGAACTGTTTGGAAGGCAGGATGTTATGATCTGAGAAAGTAATCAAACAAGCAGAATCATGGTTAGTTACCCTGACACACGTAGGAAGACAAAAATCTATCATTTCTTTTCTATTCAGCTTGGAAAAGACAAATCAAAAGGGTTTAAGGAGCCTCCCTCTTCAGCAGGTGGGGCTCAGCTCTGTTTCTACACACATGACGCTGATTTAGCAGCGGCGAACGTTAACCGGCAGATCACATCAATGAAACAGCAGCAAGATAAATGGCCGAGCACGATGCACCGCCGGCTTTAATGGGGCTCCTGCTAGCCAAAAGCGTCTGAAAATGCGGCGTATAATGAATCAAAGGCCTCAGCGAAATGACTCGAAGAAAATCAATTAGACCTGAGGTCGGAACAAAAGAACGCCAAGATGTGTAAAGGATGAAACGGTGTCTTTAAGGCCTGTCTGCTGGGGACGCCTGATTCTGTGGACGCCTGCCAGTTTTCATTGGAACGCAGCAAGGGGTCTTTTCTTTTTTGGCCATGGGCATTGTTTTCTTTTTTTTTTTCATCTCCTCTGTGGGGCCTGTAAGTGCTTTTCTTTACGGCCGTGCGAGAAGAATGAAAAATGACGCCAAATGCACTCAAATCCCACAGACGATAACTTTCAGCTGCTTCTCGACCCACAAGTGTCCCACACATTGTCTGTGGCTTCTTCCTCTTCCTCCTCCTTCTCCAGGGCACCAACGCCACCGCTCACACCTTCTTCCTGTGAAACATATGGCGCCGTATAGAGACAAACAGCTCATGATATCTTCATAACTAAAGCCAGTGACGTATCTGGGGTGTTTTTTTAGCTGCCATCTGCTGCAGCAGCCAGGCACCACCAGCTAGCTGCAGGAGATGTTTGGGCAGGAGGCAACATTTACCAGAGCTCGGACATCTACGGTCTTTCTCTTCATCATTTAATTCCGCATCTCCCCCCCCCACTTAAATATTTAGCCAGCTGTGGTTCAGGGCCGTCTCAGATCTGATATCTCGCCACTCGTGGTGGAATTCCACAGGAAGCCCACGCAGTAAGTGATCTGTCCAAAGTGTACGCGGCGCAGCTATTGGGTTATCTTATCTGCTGTCATCTGATCGGGAGAGTCACGGTGAGATCCCATCTCTGTGGGCGGTTTGGCACCAACAAACCGCTCCCACTCTGCCGCTTCCTACATTCATGTGGGAACCAACTGTCTTTACATACTGTCGGATGCAAAAGTGTGAGGGGATGTTTTTATCTCGGTCATACAATAACAGCCCTCCTAATACAGACATGTTTGCATTAAAGGAGATTTCAGTTGCCCGTATTAAAATCTGTGCTGATGGTTCGCTACATGAGCTGCTTCCAGCTGTCAGACAGGCTCTTGTTTGCACTTGTCCACCTGTCTGCCTCCATCTCTCCTCCAGCCCGTCTTCCTCTTGCTCCGCTACTTCTAGGAGAGAATGCTCAGCTCACGGAGAATATAATTTATTCCTGTTTATCCGAGGGCCTGCGCCATGGGGAAATGAGGGGGGCGAGGAGGAGAGGGGAACGGAGAGAAAAAGGAGGGCTTTCATGCACCGAAGGCAGGAGGCAGAGGATGACAGCTCCAGCTAGCAGAGATTCAGCTCAATAAACAAGCTACAACACACAAAACACACTCTCACCACCTAACGTGAGTGGAACGAGTCAAACTTTTCCCCTCTGAGCTGCAGAGGATATGCTGCCCAAACTTCTGCGCACTGATTTGCTTGGCTGCTTTTTTACATTTGGGTCAATAAATACAGGCATGAAGGAAATCAATAGTCAGCGGCTGCTTTCTGAGTACTGGGTAACTACTGGGTGGCGGCTCATGTTACCACCAAAGAAGATGAGTCTTACATACGACTCAGGACTTCTTGTTGGACCATTTGTAATTTTGTTGTTTTTGCCCGTCCTTGTCGTCTTGTCCGTGTTGCCTTTAGGGATTATTTCAAATCTAACAAACATCCTTGTGGGGTAAACGTCGAGCCAGTTTCAGCTTCACATTGTTTCCATATTCTTGGAAGGAAAACTTTTCAGCGACAGTTGGGTGAACTGCCCCGAGAGGCCGTTTTCTGCTCGTCCATCTGGTGGATGATTTGGTCATGACTCAAAAATAACAACTGTCTCATGTGAAAACCAGATTCTGACAATTACGCCAAACTGCAATCAGTTTAGGAGCTCAGAGGAGAGAGAGAGAGAGAGAGAGAGAGAAACTGATCATATTCCAGTTTTGCTGCAACTTCCGATGCTAAAATATCAACATAGACAATAAGGTAAATGAGCTAAATTACCCTGATCATTATTACTGGTGCTTTTTCTCGGCTCTTTGGTTCTAAACTACCTCATCCGGGCCAATAATGGGGTTTTGTCCTCCTCACTCTCTGCTTTATCTGTCAGCTCAGCAGCAAAGCTCCTCCGCGCTCATCTGCAGCGGTGCAGCATGAACCTGCTGATAAACCTGCGTGTAGCCGCTATTAGACTCAGCTCCAGCCAACGAGGATGTGAACATATGTGAGGGTTTGATTTGTTTTCTGTTCCCATCAATAAGGCAGAACACTAAATAGATACAGCACCGCACTGCCGGCTAATTGGTTTGCTGGTATCGATTGCCAAGCGATTGTACCTCGTGCATGGAGGAAATCGGCGTGGATACCACACAGAATTAGCCATTATTCGGAGAAATGTCCTGAAACATAATCAGTCAGAGTGCTTGTGATTACCTGCAACTGAAACGTCTGAAGATATTTTCTCTCAGGCACCCGGCTTTGGAATTTTATCGATAAAATAGGAACGAAAGGCAGCAGGTAGCCGGTCTAACAGCTTTACCTGGGTTAATGACAGCTGATAGTTTGTTAATCACTGTGAGCAACCAAAGAGCTGAACCATCTCCCCCATTAGGATGTCGCCAATTAAACCTTCCGTCGGAGCCGTCGGTTAAGGATTCAGTTGAGGATCTTCGCCGTTAGCATCTCGAGCCGTGTCTTCCTCCTCTCTTCCTGCAGCGGAACATGAAAACCGCCGTGTTCCGTTTCCGTCACGGCCTTCGCGTCAAAGTTGTCTTGATGTGAAAAGGCTGTTATAAAAAAACAGGAGAGGCTGTGAAATAAAGGAATATCTGATGAGCGCCGTGTGTAATTATAGCACATTTAGGGGAGACACTGTTTACCGCAGCAGAGTCACAGAGGATGAGAAGTGAACCAAGGTGAGGAGGTAAAAAGCCTCGCTGGGTTGTTGCTGATGTCGGTTAAGCGCCAGGAAAGAGGCGGGCTCCCTTTGTCACAGCGCCCCCTTTAAAACAAGAACCTCCAGAGCAGGTAAAGAGGTGTGCAACAACAAGACGGTGTCAGTGAAGTTTAGCAAAAGTCGCTTTGAGGAGTTCCCAACTTTTTAACGGGGGTTTAAAAAGCAAGCCGAGACCTGCTTTTAAAAATGGCATCCTTCTTCCCCGCAGGAGCGCTGCAGATCGAGAACAGCGAGGAGACTGACCAGGGGAAGTACGAGTGCGTGGCCACCAACTCTCAAGGCGTGCGCTACTCCTCCCCCGCCAACCTTTACGTGCGAGGTAGGACCTGAACACGAGACCACGCACACGCCCAAGACAACGTCACAGATGCGACGATGGTGTAGCTGCTATAGCAACAATGAGCTATCTGATATATGTGTGATCTAATATGAGTATTACTAACCCATCCATTGTCTATAATATATGTTGACTGTTGTTTGGTATTTCTCACAACCGCCTTTAACAAGTCCACCTTAAATCTGGGTGCAAGCCCCTCTGTCAGAGTCAAACCGAACCTGAATTTCTTCGTGGGGGGGTCTCACCTTGGTTTAACTGCATGGAAACATCACTGATCTGTCTGCTAAAGCGGTTTCTGTACAAGAGGCAGATAAAAGAGGAAAATGGTGCACTGAGGATGCACAAATCTGAAGCGAAACACAAAATCCAGTTGGCCCTGAGCGAAACATTCTGCGTTTGATTCTCGTTTAGCCCCCCACACTCCTGGCCCTTTTGTAACTGAGGGTGCCGGCTAAAAGACCACAATCAGCGCTCCAATCAGAAAAAAAACCCTAGTTTTTATGTCAAGTGGCTTTTCCAAGTGTGTGCGTGTGTGTGTGTGTGTGTGTGTGTGTGTGTGAGAGTGTGTGCGGGTGGTTTTGCGCTGGCCGTTTTTATTCTCTCTGTGTTTCCTCGTTCTCTCTCTCCCCCTCACGTCATTGTGTTCCGCATCAACCCCCTTCCATCCCTCAGAGCTTCGAGAAGGTTGGTGCGCTCTTTCTTTTCTTTTGTTGCTCCTTTGTTTCAGAAAGCTTCCCTTATTGAAACAGAGAGAAACAAAGAAAAAAAATCAACACTCTCTAAGGACAAGCCGATTTGAAATGAAATTATAATTTTTTTTTCCTCCGAAAAATGAAGAAAGCTAATATTTCTAAAGCGGCTGCGGTGATGAAGTGGTCTGCCTACGCAGCAGAGAGCATTCACTGCATTGTGAGGCCTTGTGTGCAGAACCCTCGGTATTGCCTTCACTCCCTGATCAATGTTTTCTGCATGGTATGATCGTGTTGTCATGGAGACCCAGGAATTGGAAGATTAAATAGAGATGGCGTTTGCATGGGAGGAGCCAGAGGGGCGAAGGAAGGAGCGCCGCTTGCATGCGTGCAGACTGACATGGGAGCATGGCACCCGGTGTGTGTTGACGCTTCCTGGTGTGCTTGAACGAAGGTGGTGGGCGTTGTGGCCCGGTCACCTCACACGGAGCATCTGTGTCCCCCGTGTTCTGCCCTCGTTGCCCTGGGTTGGAATGGTGCATGCCTGATCACACGTCAACCTCCTGCCTTCGATTCATGTGGTTTGCAAGTTTCTTTAAATCATCTGGATTTATATTCAATAGAGAAGCACCATAATTATACAATATTTATCAGTAATATTAATGAAGTTGGTGCTAGCTTTTAGCTGCTGGCGGACTCCACCCTAAAACACTTGTTTCTTTTTTTTTTTTGAACCCACAACTGCTGCTCTTAGGGTCATCTTAGCAAATACCTCAAATATCATCAAAATGATATAAATGTATGTAACATGTGCCGCATCATGGTGTCGCTCTCCTGCTATCTTCACCAAAGGCTTCGGTGAAACTGACTGACATTTAAAATTAATCATATCAATTCTCTGCGATATTGAGGTGGGATATTAATGATTTCCTCTCACTCTGGCGCTTAATAAAGCTGTGTCCTTGAGACGGGCGGCCCGGCGCAGCGTAAATGTCAGCTCGGCGCCGGTGCTGAGCGGGCGCAGAGCGGCTCGTGGACATGGTAATCCTGGCGGCTAAGCTAAGGCCTGGCCGGACCGACAGCCCCCAGCCTCCCTGCAGAGGTTGCGGCTAATGATAGCCCGCGCTAATAAAGACCGAAGCTCTTGATCAAGTGTGCAGAATATAAAGGGGGCTCTTGCCGCCGCGGCACCATTAGCTCTAAGGCCGGGGCTGCGTGAACCCCTGCAGGATTAGGAGCACTTGATTATAAAGTGTCCCGTCCTGACTCTGAGTTTAGTTCTGGTAAAAACTCCTTGGTTCTTCATCCTTCTTCATCACTCTAAGGTTATCCACCTGTTCTGGCTCATGTTGCATGTCGTGCGCCTGTGTGCACGGAGCTGACACGCATGTCTGCACCACACTGACCTGAAGTTTTCTAACAAATGTCCTTTTCTTTGTGTGTGTGTGTGTGTGTGTGTTCGTGTGTGTGTCTGTATGGGTGTGTGTGTTTTGCTGCCTTCAGGTTGTGTATCTAATTGTGTTTTGTGTGTCCCATGTTTACCGCTTGTGTCTGTTTCTCATGAGATGTTCGTGGTGCCATGGCAACATATCTTTTCTTTTTTAATGCTAAAACTGTTAACTTCTATCCAATTGTCTCTAGATTCTTTTAGTAGGGGGGGATGTGGTCCACGAAGATTCCGAGTAATGATGTTACACATTAAGGAGAGGAGGTTGCAGTAGATTCATTCATTACCTTCCTTCTTCTTTTCCTTCTTTCTTTCTTTCTTTGAAATGCTGTGAGATCCATCCAAGGACTTCTGTTGAACTTGCTTTACAGTAAACCTGTTTTAATGTCTTTTTTTACGTTACCATTAGTCTTTATGAACTGAACATGTTTTTTTTCCGACAATGTTTTTGCTCTCTGTCTTCCTCCCTTCTCATTCTCTCCTTTCATGAAGAGATCTCTCTCTCTCTCTCTCTCTGTCTTTCTCTCTGTCTCTCCCTGTGACCCCCAGGGGGTATCCTCATTTTCCTCCTTTTTCTCCTCTCACTCTTTTGGAAGCTCCTGAGCTCTCTGAAGGGCCCTGACTCTGGTATACAGCCGTGTTTTTAAATAGATCCATGTGTTTTCTTCTTCCTCGCTCCTCTCTTCTTCCCCCCCACCCACCTTGCCCTCTTTAAACCCTTTCTAATCTTCTCTTTATCTCTGCTCTCCTGTCTTTTTCCCCCGTCCTCACCCTTCCCCGCCCCGCCCCACCCCACCTCCCCCCGTCCTCTCCTTCTTTTTTAGCTATAAGCCGCTACTTTTTTCCCAAACTTTCAACCCTGCGGCTTATGCAATGATGCGGCTAATGTATGCATTTTTTCTAACGGCCGCCAGGGGCGCTCGAGCAGAAAAGGTAAGAGTGAGACCGGTGGAATATATGTGTCGAGGAAGATGCAAGTTTAACGTAACTTCGAGCTTTGTCCGTGAATAAAATTAGCATGAACAGACCCTCCATCATGGAAAATGCAAGAAGAAATGCATATGACGCAGCTTTCAAGTTAAAAGCAGTCGAGCTGGCTTTCAGTGACTTTTACCGTTTTTTTTAACCAGCCCTGTTAGTGCTGTGCTACCGTATTCCTGCTGTGTTACTGCCGCGTCACAGGCACTGTTTGGAAAGAAAAACTAAGGTATATTCTTAAAACTTTGAAAACTCTCTCTGTGTACCGTCTTTCTTTGTAAATATGTTTACATGTTTTAATGTGGGCACATGCGGCTTATATACAGGTGCGGCTTGTGTATGTACAAAATCGGTTTTCCTCTAAAAATGTAGTGGGTGCGGCTTATAATCAGGTGCGCTCTATAGTCCGGTTTTTACGGTATGTAACATGTGCCGCATCATGGTGTCGCTCTCCTGCTATCTTCACCATAGGCTTCGGTGAAACTGACTGACATTTAAAATTAATCATATCAATTCTCTGCGATATTGAGGTGGGATATTAATGATTTCCTCTCACTCTGGCGCTTAATAAAGCTGTGTCCTTGAGACGGGCGGCCCGGCGCAGCGTAAATGTCAGCTCGGCGCCGGTGCTGAGCGGGCGCAGAGCGGCTCGTGGACATGGTAATCCTGGCGGCTAAGCTAAGGCCTGGCCGGACCGACAGCCCCCAGCCTCCCTGCAGAGGTTGCGGCTAATGATAGCCCGCGCTAATAAAGACCGAAGCTCTTGATCAAGTGTGCAGAATATAAAGGGGGCTCTTGCCGCCGCGGCACCATTAGCTTTAAGGCCGGGGCTGCGTGAACCCCTGCAGGATTAGGAGCACTTGATTATAAAGTGTCCCGTCCTGACTCTGAGTTTAGTTCCGGTAAAAACTCCTTGGTTCTTCATCCTTCTTCATCACTCTAAGGTTATCCACCTGTTCTGGCTCATGTTGCATGTGCTGCGCCTGTGTGCACGGAGCTGACACGCATGTCTGCACCACACTGACCTGAAGTTTTCTAACAAATGTCCTTTTCTTTGTGTGTGTGTGTGTGTGTGTGTGTGTGTTCGTGTGTGTGTCTGTATGGGTGTGTGTGTTTTGCTGCCTTCAGGTTGTGTATCTAATTGTGTTTTGTGTGTCCCATGTTTACCGCTTGTGTCTGTTTCTCATGAGATGTTCGTGGTGCCATGGCAACATATCTTTTCTTTTTTAATGCTAAAACTGTTAACTTCTATCCAATTGTCTCTAGATTCTTTTAGTAGGGGGGGATGTGGTCCACGAAGATTCCGAGTAATGATGTTACACATTAAGGAGAGGAGGTTGCAGTAGATTCATTCATTACCTTCCTTCTTCTTTTCCTTCTTTCTTTCTTTCTTTCTTTGAAATGCTGTGAGATCCATCCAAGGACTTCTGTTGAACTTGCTTTACAGTAAACCTGTTTTAATGTCTTTTTTTACGTTACCATTAGTCTTTATGAACTGAACATGTTTTTTTTCCGACAATGTTTTTGCTCTCTGTCTTCCTCCCTTCTCATTCTCTCCTTTCATGAAGAGATCTCTCTCTCTCTCTCTCTCTGTCTTTCTCTCTGTCTCTCCCTGTGACCCCCAGGGGGTATCCTCATTTTCCTCCTTTTTCTCCTCTCACTCTTTTGGAAGCTCCTGAGCTCTCTGAAGGGCCCTGACTCTGGTATACAGCCGTGTTTTTAAATAGATCCATGTGTTTTCTTCTTCCTCGCTCCTCTCTTCTTAATCCCTACCCACCTTGCCCTCTTTAAACCCTTTCTAATCTTCTCTTTATCTCTGCTCTCCTGACTAATTGCCCAAAAAAAAGAAAGGGCGGGGCCGGGCCGGGCCACCTCCCCCCGTCCTCTCCTTCTTTTTTG
>CAAE01014992.1:2636884-2711891 GCA_000180735.1 Tetraodon nigroviridis | reverse complement strand
CCTCGTTCTTGCTCTCCCATGCTGTCTTGGTGTTCCTCGATGAAAGTGTCCGATGGTGACTCTGCAGTCGGGTCCCCCCGATCACTTCTGTCCACATCTCCATCCGACTACACACTGTTTCACCTCTGAATTCTGTGTATTGTACAGTATCTTGTTGTACAATGTGGCTGTCCTTTGCTACATTGCCTGTCATTGTGTGGAAGAGAAGCAGAGCTGCCTCTTTCCTCCCTCTCTCTCTCTCTCTGTGTCTCTCTCTCTCGCCTCTCTCTCCATCCCTCCCTCCTCCTGTCTCTGGAGTTTTATCCTGCTGTCCCTCCGTCTGTCCGCTCTTGCTCTCTCCCTCTCGGTTCTCCGTTCTCTTCTTTGTGTTGCTCCACCATTTTATCCCTCTTGAGTGGCCCAGGCATGCGGCTCACCTGCGGGCTCAGTCTCTCTGCTCGTCTCGCCCTGCCGATGGACGCAGGACCGTATTTAACTCGTCCTTCTCACGCTGCACCAATACCTGGCGCGGCTCATTGATCGGCCCCGGCGCTGCAGACGCACGCCGGCTAAAAAGAGCCTGGCTAATGCAGAGGCAGAAATGTGGCCAAAGCAAAGCCAAAGTTCTCCTCAACTGTTTCCTGCTCAACTTTCCTCGTAAAAGCGATGGACTGTGGAGGCAAAGAGAGACTGGCTGGAGGTGGCACGTCCTGGTTGAAACCATGCTCAAGAGTCTGCCACCGTCGTTTGAGTCGGCAGCTCACTCTGATTTGTTGAGCTCAACACGAGATTTGTGTCTTTCTGTTGGAATCATCAGTACCATAAAGTTAATTGGGACTAAACGTGAATTATCCCTTTGTAATTTTCTGTAAAAAGAAAACCCTGAAGTTCATTCTCCCCCTCCCTGTTACCTCTTTCTCTCTTCTTTCTTTGTATCTTTCCCGCCCCGGCTTTCTCTCTCTCGATCTCCACCTTGCTTTCTGCCTTGTTCCTCCTCTCTCCGATTCTCCCTAACCCTTTCACCCTCCCTCCCCCCACACCCCCTCCCCCTGTCTGCCCCGGCTCTCCTCCTTTCCCAGTGCGCCGCGTGTCCCCGCGTTTTTCCATCCTCCCCTCCAACCACGAGATCATGCCGGGAGGGAGCGTCAACATCACCTGCGTGGCGGTGGGCTCGCCCATGCCTTACGTCAAGTGGATGCTGGGCGCCGAGGACCTCACCCCTGAGGACGAAATGCCGATCGGGCGCAACGTGCTGGAGCTCAACGGCGTGCGAGAATCCGCCAACTACACGTGCATGGCCATGAGCAGCCTGGGGGTCATCGAGGCCGTGGCCCAGGTCTTAGTAAAAAGTAAGAAACACTCTGAGTTGACAGAAGATTTGAGCTACGGCTCCGTCGCTTTAACGGTGATGTGGCGTCTTCTGACCTCCAGCCCTGCCGAAGCCTCCGGGAACACCCATAGTCACAGAGACCACCGCCACCAGCGTGACCATCACCTGGGACTCCGGGAACCCGGACCCCGTGTCCTATTACATCATCCAGTACCGAGCCAAAGGGCCGGAGAGCAAGTACGAGACGGTGGACAGCATCACCACCACCCGCTACAGCATCGGTGGCCTGTACCCCAACACCGAGTACGAGATCAGGGTGTCGGCCTTCAACAGCATCGGTCAGGGGCCGCCCTCGGCACGCGTGGAGGCCCGCACGGGAGAGCAGGCCCCCGCCAGCCCGCCCAGAAACGTACAGGCCCACATCATCTCGCAGAACACGGTGATGGTCCGGTGGGAGGAGCCAGAGGAGCCAAACGGACAGGTGGGAAGAGGAAACCCCTCAGCACTGATCTCCCTCCTGTAATTCCCTCGCTAGGTTCCCCAAAAAGAGAAAAGGCACTTTGACTGTTCTCTGTAAGTCAGGGCTCCCTTCTGAGGTCCGGTTCCAACTGTTGGGTTGGTTTCTAAAAGTGTTTGGCAGAATTTAGTGCATATGGGGATTACAGAAGAGTAATAACTAGAGAGGTTGAGAGGTCGCCCTCATGGCAGGAGGATTAAACCCTCAACCGCCCGCAAACAAACACAATAAGGAAAAAAGAATATGAGGCCATCGGCCGCCCGTATTACTCCTGGACAACCTTGCTATGACATTTGTCAAACAGGGTTGATCATCACCACGCACATGTGGCGGTGTAACCTCGCCACGGTAACAGACAACCCACAAATCCACAGACCATCTGGACTTTAGTAAATACCTTTGGGCTAGCGTGCGGTTGGCTCAGATGATCATATAATGCATCGCTGGACTTGGAGTAAATCCTGTTTTTATTTTAGGTGAAAGGTTACCGCGTGTACTACACCATGGACCCCTCCCGGCCCATGAATGAGTGGCAGATCCACAACGTCCAGGACAGCGTCATCACCACCATTCAGAACCTGGTGACCTCAGAAACCTACACCATCCAGGTCCTGGCCTTCACCTCCGTGGGGGACGGCCCCTTCTCGGATCCCGTCCACGTTAAAGTCATGCCCGGAGGTCAGTGGGTTTGCTGCCATAATCGCTGATCCTCAACAGCCGTCCGCTGTCTTTATATATTCGTGTGCAGGCGGGTCTGGGTTTTTTGGGTGTGAGCACCCACAAATGACTCATTATTTGTTTGTACGGGGAAAAAATAAGCGGCTTATTTGAGGAACTTGCATGGAGTTTGTGTGGGGATCCGACACCGGAATTCTCTGTGAATAAGCCTGCACCGAGTGAAAAATATGACTCATCTGAGCTGAAAGAATTCCACCTGCCGGGACAGAAGTGTGGATACTTGCGAAGAGGAAGCGGGGATTAACCAGCCAGAAATGCCCCGTGCACTTTGGCACCGCTCGTGTGATGGTGACAGCTGCTGTCGCAGGTTTTATGCGATAGGAGGCACCAAAAGATGATTACTCTGATGGTATTACTGGTTTAAATTCTTGTGTAGCTTAAGCTACCGCTACGCTGTTTGATGTCCTTAAAAAGTCCATCATTCTGCAGGCGCACGGAGGGAATGAAGTCGTGGAGATTTACGGGTCACTGAGTGTACTTTTAGGTGGTGCAGAGCAAATGTATTATTGATCAACGTTATGACTATAAGCTGAAACTGCGTATCAGCGGAGGCTGCAGTAAAACTGGCTCCCCGTGTTACTCAAAGCATTTGCATTTTTAGCAGCGCTCGCAGTAAACAAACGGACAATTTTCAGTTATTTTGACAGACACTGAAAATCTCATCATGTCAGTCAGCCCTGCGTAAATGTAGGACTACTTAGGACTACTTACGCATTATCACCCCGCTGGGGATTGATATTTAGTGAGCAGTTTTAAAAAGTAATGCTACTCAGGCACCGTATTTTGGTAATGTAGAAAGCTAATGGTGGCAACCACAGGTAGGAAATGTGATGGTAGTAAAAAAAACCGCACCTTCCATCGTTGCCCAGTCGGTGTTTGAGTTAGTTTGCAATGCTCTGCAACAAACGGCTGCTTCTGAAAGTTGACTTCCACCTGATTCTAACGACAGGCAAAGTAAAAAGCGTCTGAAAGTATCCATGGATGCAAAAATCCTAACTTGACTGACATGTTGTGTACTTTGTTAGGACAAGGTCAAACCAGCTTGATTTGTTCTCTTCCCTTTCAGTGCCGGGTCAACCTGGCAAATTCAAAGTGGGCAGGGTGACAGATACAAGCATAGAGCTGACCTGGGAGCCTGCTTACACCAAAGAGGGCATCGTCAACTATGAACTTCTCTACAAACCTGTCAAGTTTGGCAGTCTGGTAAGGACTTCTCATTCTTTATTAATAAATCTGTCTGCTGGGTAGACTTTGTAACAAGAAAGCAGCCGGTCGAGGGGAGAGGTTTAAAAGACAGACCCGTGACAGTCTCCATCCCTCCCAGTTCTGCTTTAATGACTTTTCACTCACCTCTCTCTAACAGTCACCCCCATCCTTGCTCATCCTCTTGTATCTCGCAGGAGAAACTGACCTTCGGGCCCAGGAATTCTTACACGGTGGAGGGTCTGAAACCAAACACGGAGTACTCCTTCTCCCTGGCCGCTATCTCCAACAAAGGCATCGGAGCGTTCACCAACGAGCTGGTCCAGAGGACGTCACAAGCCAGTATGTGGCAAACACGGCTAATGGCGTTAATTGCGTTCCGCTACGGTCTTTCAGCCATGCAGTTACCTCGTACCTCACGCAGCTCGGAGCACTCTCCCAGGCTCCCGACCCGCTGTGGTGTTTTAACCATCTTTGCATCGGGCCATCTGTCTCCTTTTTCAACTCGTCCCCTCTCATCCATCCTGACTGTGCCTTTCCTCCTTCATTCAGCCTCTGGTTTTCTCACACAGTCCCAGCATCGTGACGGATGGAGACAGAGGGCAGATTAACACTTTTGCTCTTCCTTTTTTTCACCATCTTTTCAGTCTCTCTTTCCAGTTAGTTTCTAATGTCTTTTATTTGGCATTTCTGACATTTGTTGGTTAGCAGCCGGTGATAAGAGGCATTGAGCGGCGAACTGCTGTGTCGGCAGGTAAGTGGTAACCATTCTATCGACCTGCATTCTTTTCTTTGTTTTATTTTCTCCGCTGTCATTTAAACAGAATTTTACATGATTCTGTAAAAAAGGGGGAAAATGACACAAAGAAAAGAATTTATGAAAGTATTTTGGACCAGAATGGAGAATGGGATTGCTCCTTCAGATCATTGCCATATTCCTCGGAAAGGTAAGCATTCATCATTTAACAGAAAAACTGCGAACAAACTGCATTTGTAAGTGTATTTAGGTGGTCTTCTTTCACTTTTTCGCTCTCCTCTCTTTAGAGAAAGAAAGAACAAGGGGGTACAATGGAGGAGGGGGGCTGGAGACAGAGAAGCTGCCTGATAAGCAGGCTATTTCATGCAGCAGAATTCATTTCCCAGAGAGGTTATGTGTTCTTTGTTATCGCCAAGCTTTGGTGCACATCTAGATTGTCCCCCGAGGCCAACAGAAGTGGCTGTACGGCTGAGTGGATAGATACTTGAACCTGTCAGCTACCAATGCTACACTCCCGCTCATACACATGCTCAAACGCTTGCGAGATTGGTGTTTTTTTTTTTTTTGCATCTGTGTACTCTTTAAGGACTGTAGTTTGAGCACCACAGTTGATGAATTTGTCCTAATGAAGCTTTAGTTACAGTTCTTGTGTTTCTTCCAGTAAAGATCAGAATTTCATCATTCTTGGATGGCTTTTCTCGCCTGAGTGCCTTCCTCCCTGCCTTCTCTTTTAAACCAGTCATCTGAATCCTCCATGCCTTGTGAGATCTCTCTCTTCCCTGCTTAAAACCCTAAAACTTTCTCCGGTGACGGAGGGAAAGTCCCAAACCGCCCTATAATCCCGAAGACTCGAGGATTATGTCACCACAGGGGCCCGCCTGTGTGAAATGTGTACATTAGTCCGTGTTCCGAATTTGCGCATCCCACCTTTCCGTAGAACGGTCATGGTTCTCATTCATAACTGTGTGTGTAACTTTGAGCCACTCGCTTTAGTCAGAGGATGTGATACCATCACTGGGTATCAGATTCACCGTCTCCTTTGGTTTAATTAAGTTGTCCACTCAGGATCGATACTCCTGTCTCCTGTTTATTGTATTAGGCCCCAAGTTTTACATTATGATTTAACAAATCTGTGGTTGCTCTCTGCTCGTGATTTCCCGCTTGTTTTTTTCTTTTTTGGTTTAGTTTTCCTTACTGTTGTTTCCTTTTCATCCTCACCGCCTGTCCTCTCGCTTGTGCTCCTCTTTTCTTGTTTTCCTGCCCTCTGTCTTGCATCTCTCCCGAACTCTTTGCCGATTGCCCCTTTTGCCCCTTGTCCAATCAGAGCCCTCAGCTGCACCCGAGGGGGTGTCCTGCGAAAGCGCCGGCTCCACCTCGCTCAGAGTAAGTTGGAGGCCTCCTCTAACGGACGGCCGGAATGGCGAGATGGCAGGTTATGAGCTGAAATACCAGAGAGTTTCTGGGGCAGGAGGAGGAGGTCAGGGCCAAGGCAGGAGCGAGCATCGAATCGCAGCCGAGCAGGGGCAAACGGTGCTGGAGGGCCTGGAGAAATGGAGTTGGTACAACATCTCTCTGGCCGCCTTCACCGCAGAAGGGACTGGCCCCAGCAGCCCGGCTGTCCTCTGCAGGACCGCTGAGGACGGTGAGACTGGGACAGGAAATAATCCTTAATCTGATTCGTTACTGACCAAAACTGAACAGACTCCGTACATGCACAGTTCCTGGCGCTGCGCCTCGTCAAGTGGACGTCCAGCCGCTCAACTCCTCGGCGCTTCGGGTCACCTGGCGGCCGGTGTTGCCACGGCTACGGCAAGGCCAGATCCGCGGCTACCAAGTGCACTTTGGCCGAGCGGAAAGCGGCGAATCACGAAACCTCCCCCGCATCAAAGACCTCCTATTGGATGAGTCCCAGGTGACATCACAGCTACAGATATAAATATTAAAATGGCGGTCATTTATTTCACCGTTAAATATCTTCGCTGGTCCGTCCTTTCGTCCTCTGACTCTCTCATCTGTCTTGGCTGCCTGTGGGGTGTGCTTCAACTGTGGGAGAAGATGGAGGAGGATGATTCAACTCAGTATGTGAGTGCAGAATGCCCGTCTCCTCTTTATAAATTAGATCTTCCCCTATAATTTCAGTAAAATACATCCATCACAAAGTTATGAAACTCTGCAGTTGCGTTGCAAAATTACGTAACAAAAAGGTCTGTTTAATGTTGAAACCGGTGAGTTTGTCACATTCAACTGACACGTTTCCTCCGTAGGAGCTGGTTATTGGCAGCCTGAAACCAGAGACCTTGTACTCGGTGTCAGTGGCTGCATACACCACCAAAGGGGACGGAGCACACAGCAGACCCAAGCTGGTGCAGACCCTGGGGATCGGTAAGCATCAGCCAAGTATGGGGTTGGATGTGGTAGATTTAGTAACATACTCCAGAATCGATCTTCCAGAAAGCTGCACGGCTGAGCAGCATTAAATACAGCTCTGAATCAATTCTAATTCTTGTAGATTTACATGATATATGTTTGCAGACATGTATAAAACAATTGATTTTTGCCTGCCTACGTCCTTTTTGCAGTGCCCGGGGCCCCCTCCCTGTGGGTGCGTCCGGGATCGGGCCCCTCGGTGGTGGTGCGGTGGGCTCCACCTCTGGAGTGCTCTGAGTCAGGCTCGGATAGCCAGAGGGCCCCGTTGGAAATACAGGGCTACCGCCTACAGTTTGGCCTGAAGAACACATCCCTGAGCACCACAGTGGATTTCACAAACCGAGAGAAAAACTTCACTGTCAGAAACCTCTCCCCGGGGTCTTCCTACGTCTTTGTCCTGTCTGCAAAGAGCCGAGCTGGCTACGGAGACGTAGCGAAGCAGGAAATAACTGTTCCCATGTTCCCACCGCTGGGATACCCCAAAATATCAGATTATGTGAATGCCACTTGTTGCTCCCTCCACCTCTCCTGGGCTCCCCCTAGCCTCGAGGAGTGCAACGACATCATCACCGAGTACACAGTCGCTTACAGAGAGGTTGCAGCCCCCAAACCGTCTGCGGAGCCCGGCCCCTCGGCCTCACCCCCGCCCCGAGCGCCCCCCTGGCTGGTCACAGTACCGGCAAGCGAGTCCAGCTACACCATCCTGGGCCTGAATCACAGCACAATCTACATGGTGCAGATCAGAGCCCACAACAAGGCAGGCCCGGGCCCCTTCAGCCCACCTGTGCTGAGCAGAACTCTGGCCCTTGAGACAGGTAGGGCTGCCCTCAGGACCCCCCACCCTCCTCCCTTTCTCCTCAGCAGCATTCCAGCCTAAAATACCTCACTTTGAAAACTTTCCAAATACCAGGCCAGTTGTTCCAGGTCAGGATGTGACCTTTGCACCTCAGAGAGGCCTGAAACCATACGGTCCAGGGGAACATGGTTCCTCTCCCCCAGTCTCCTCCACTCCCTCACTTATACCTTCATCACCTCCCCTTCACCACTGGTGGGAGCAGGCTGAATGTTAATGGATGTTTGCTTCAAGAGCACCGCTTATCACAAACCCCTCAAGGTAAAAGTCAACAAAGACTCGGATGTGTAGTCTCACAGAAGGTAAGCGTTTAGTCTGAATTTAAGCCGAGATCTGGCGTCCAGCGTTGTGTCCGGAGGTAAGTGTTTTTTATCTGATTGACCTCCCACCTCCACCTTTCTCCGAAGCCTTTTATCGACATGCTGGATTCTGAGTTTGAATAAGACACGAGCTCACACTCTGGGAACGTGGCATGTCACCTTCCTGCAGTCAGTGTGTACGTCTCCTTCATCCACCCTCCTCATCACCTGCCCATACCACTAACCATCAGGTGTTCTTACCCCAGCGGCAGATCCGGTGGATGAGTTTGGCCTTTACAGGTTCTGCAGATGGTGGGGTTGGTGGGCGGGGGGGCTGCAGGAGGAAGCTGCTGGCTGGAACGAAAAGTTCAGTCACCGCTGACCTTTTTTGTTGTCTGTTTGTTCCCGTTTCAGACGTTCCAAGAAATTTTTCAGTCAATCTGGCAACAAAGACAAGTGTTCTCCTCACCTGGGAATTTCCAGAGGGCAGCAACCCCTACCGCTTTACTGTAGGTGCAGCACGTACACGTGATGGTGCATTGACATGGTGGAAACTGGATTTTCAAAGGAATTTGTCTTCGTGGTTAAAAATCCTAATGAATCTGCTTGATCTGCTTTGTTCAGTTTACATTTTATAAAGACTGCATTAAATTAGGAAAAGAACACGCTGTTCTCTAATCCCATATCGTAATTACTCTTTTGGAAATTGAATCCCTAACTCTGCTGACTAAATCACACTCTAATTTCACCAGTCCAACAGCAGTGTGTGTCAAATAAAGGGGCCCTAGCGGCTCTTCTGAGACTGCTCACCTGCCCCCGTCCTCCAGGTGGAGTATAACCGTCAGAAGATGGAGGTGGACGCTCGGCTGAAAAAGGCCGTCATTCCGAACCTTCAGCCTGATACCAGCTATGACTTTAAGATCACCGCGCCAGAGGGCAACATGGGAGGCCTGCGCCACCGCATCTCCGCCAAGACCTCCCCGCCCATCACCATCCGCCGCCCCGAGATCGACCACACCCGGGACACGGAGACCACGGTCACCATCATCCTGCCCTCCCTGGAGACTCGCACACCCATCAAGTAAGCCAGTCAGCTTGTTAATGCCGTCAGGCTCAGTGCAACGGAAGGAATTGAATTCGCGTGAGGAGCCTGCTCCTGTATCTAGGCAACCGGGGCAATTATTTGTCCGCCTCTGCTCCCACAGGAATGTTTATGTCGTGGTGGTTCCGCTAAGGAGAGCCCGCGGGGTCCTCAGGCATGAAAAGAGTCCAGATGAGATGGACTTGGAGGAGGTGAGAGTCACAACAACCTCACCTGCTGTCTGTGCACAGAATGTGTAAACCTCAGGAATACACAGTCTGCTGGTAGTTACCGTTTGGAACTCAACATTAGTCAGAGGACTGGATTAGAGCATCTCTGTGTCTCTGGTACTCAGCTGTTAAAAGACATTAGTCAGAAGCAGAGGGACACTCGCCAGCAGAAGCAGGTGGACCTGCGCCGGGCGTACATCACCGCCCGCTTCACACCTGCCACTCTCCCGGCCTTCTTCAGCCTGGGCGACCAGCTGGACTACGGAGGCTTCGAGAACCGAGCTCTGGACGCGGGGCAGGAGTACATGTTCTTCATCCTGGCCGAGCTCAACTCCACCACAGGGGTACGATAGCTGTCACGTCTCCCCCCGTCACCCCCCACCTCTCCTCCACCTGTGTTCCCCTCCTGCAGAAAGTCACTGTGCATGAAGTCGGTGCGGCTCTGCATCAAAAACAATTAAATGAATGTCGGTCACTCTGCTGTAAGCACTTTAATGGAGAGTGAGTGAACTTACTCTGGCAGGAGATGAGATATTTAAATAAATCTTTGACTCGATATACATATTCGTTTAGGGGAAAAAAAATTCTAAAAGGCATCAAAAATCTTTTAGGCCTGGAAATGTGATCATGGTAAAGCTAATAATTTAACAGTATCTTGGATGTTGGCTAAAGAGGATCCTTCATGTCCCTACACAGAAAATGTACGTGGCCAGCCCCTACACAGACCCTGTGATCGCCCCCGACTCTGACCCTCAACCCCTGGACGCTGGGGACGGTCTGATCTGGGTGGTGGGGCCAGTTCTGGCCGTGGTCTTCATCATTTGCATCGTCATCGCCATCCTTCTTTACAAAAAGTAAGTTAGACATGTGTGTTTGGGTCAGACTTGGGGTTCAAGCAGGTTAGCGACTGCTGCGGCGAGTAGAGAAATTAGCTATTTTGGGCTTTGGCTCCAACTGCTGCACTAAAATCAAAAGATTCATTTGCTGTTTAACATCTTAGCAGGTCTGTTGACAATCCGAGAAACATTCCCGGCCCTTCTGCTCATAATTAGATTACCTTTCTGTCAGTCACGCTACACGGAGCTCCTAGTGTTTATTTAATCTCCAGTTATCCCCCTGCAAACGCTCAACTCTCAGTTTGGTATTCATCATATTTGTTCCGAGCTTCTTCCCACCCTCCCCAGAGAGCCGTAAAATGGCCAGACCCTGCCGCAGGCCCATGATATGTGCTGCAAGCTATAAAGCTTTTGAATACTAATGCGAAAACATCGATTCGCCTCTTTTAACAATCTGTCCATTTCCTCTCTTTTTCCCCTCTAATTATTCCTGCCATGTTTCACTGGGAGCAGCAAACCTGACAGGTAAGATTAAACCAATGTCAAGTCCTTTGTTCATTTATCCCACAGCAATTACACAACACTGGCCGCTGCACACAGCCTGTACAAGCCGTAAACCGGCGTTATCTGGTAAATCGAGAGCTGTTTACGCGAGCAGCTGTGCTAATGGCGTGCATCGTGATTGGGTCTGATCTCAGAATGCTTATTATTTGGCACTTAACACTCCTCTCATGTGCTGGCCTTTGAGCAGCAAGCGTAAGGATTCCGAACCTGGAACCAAGAGCCTTTTGAGCAACGCCGAAATGATGGCGCATCACCCGACGGACCCCGTTGAGATGCGGCGCATCAACTTCCAGACTCCCGGTACGAAGCACTCGCCCACGCAGGCGCCCAAACACGCATAATAAAGTACCTCTGATTACTCATTATTTGCTAATAAAATATTCATGGGCCTAATTATATCCGGGGTGAGATTATGCAGAAGAGATTCCGATGACACTCTCCCGCGCTGCAACCAGTGCCTACCTGGCAGCTTGGAATCAAGATGGCCACCTCCCAGGTAGCAGGCAGTGTTGGCGAGGGCTGAGTCACTGCAGCGTGACAAAATCCACTCATCCCCGCACACCCACGTACTGCAGATAATGCGTTAGATTGGGCGGCACCGGCAGCGGTCGTGCGCTTCTCTTCCGTTAGCGTTTGTCCTAAAGCCCCACTGTGAAGTAACTACACGGACCTTGATGCAGTCCCACCCCCGCTGAGTGAGATCCAACAACACAGCTGCTTCAACAGTGGCTCCAGAATAACAGGGCTTCGCTTTCACAGCTCCCATTAAATTAGGAAAAACACACAGCGTGGATTATTTTAATTACTGTTGCTGCTGTTTCAGCAGTGCAGATTTGAGGCGTTTCGTTATTTTCTGCCCGAGCCTTGAAGCTCCCGACACGCACCCGCTTCTCCTTCAGAGTTTCTGCCTCCGAATCACTTCAAATTTGTTTCCAGCGATTGTGGCGGAGGCTATCCGAGGTCAGGGTTTGGCTGTGACAGCAGCGTTTTGTGGTGGTGGTGCTGCATTGCCGGGCAGAAAAAAGGAGAAAATAACTGCTACTGAGTTTTTCAAAGGTGCAGAATACTGAATTGAACACGCTCTTGGGTGACAGTCATTGCAAATAATGAAAAATTTTACTTTGTTGCATTTTGTGTGTGTGTGTGTACGTGTGTCATATACAGACAAAAAAAGACTTTCTGACAAAATGGGTTTACTAATGATGTGCGATTACGTGACCATCTCTCTATCTTTTCAACTCCTAACTGGGATACGGCTGATACCTGAGGTCACATGACTGATATCTTGCCTCATCTTTCCCCCGGCGCTCATGCAGGAATGATGAGCCATCCTCCCATCCCCATCAATGAACTGGCTGAGCACATCGAGCTGCTGAAAGCTAATGACAACCTGCGACTCTCCCAGGAATATGAGGTAAGAGACAAATAATTATTCCATATGAGCGTCTTTGTTACTTCGTTAGATGTCACAGCGGTGAAGCCTTTGCTTCTCGTTTACCATTTGCATCTCAGCGCACAGACAGTAGGGTCATGATTTATTCAACACCACAATTTATTTTAGTAACAAGTCCACATTCAAAGCGCGCTCTCCCCATTATCCACTAAATAAGTCTCCTCGCGTCTGCATGTGTTTGCTGTTTTTCGTTCCAGTCCATTGACCCCAGTCAGCAGTTCACCTGGGAGCATTCAAACCTGGAAGTCAACAAGCCCAAAAACCGCTACGCTAACGTCATAGCGTACGACCACACCAGGGTCATCCTGGCTCCTATAGACGGTGAGAGGGTCGGCTGCATGATGCTGGTCGGGCGAGGAGGGGAGGGATGGTGAAGGGAACTCTGGCGGGGGGGGCGTGGCTGCTGCGTGATACATGATAATTGAAATGTTGTGTGCGGTGGCAGAAGACTGGCAGTGTGGGTGCATTGAAGTGCGGCGAGCATTGTCTCAGGACAAAAAGAGGCAGAGCAGACTCCATCCAACGCTCATCTGTTCACTCTGACACACTCTCGTTTGTTTGCCTTCGTGCACCAGTCACCTGGCTGCCATCTGCTGGAAGCAGCAGCTGTGACAAACAGCCTCGTTCAATTGCCCGTTTGATGTCCTACACGGAGGTGTATCTGTCGCGCCGCTTAGGCAGATTGCAGTTAAACGGGAGCGCCGCTGTCTCGTTCCGCAGGCATCCTGGGGAACGACTACATCAACGCCAACTACATCGACGGCTACAGGAAGCAGAATGCCTACATCGCCACCCAGGGGCCGCTGGCAGAAACCTTTGGGGACTTCTGGAGGATGGTGTGGGAGCAGAGGACGGCGTCCGTCGTCATGATGACGCGACTGGAAGAGAAGTCACGGGTGGGACGCCGCGACTGGATGGAACTGACGCAACCAACGTTTACGTCAGCCATTAAACAGTTCTGCTGTCCTCCCGGCAGGTTAAATGCGACCAGTACTGGCCAAACCGTGGTACGGAGACCTACGGTATGGTCCAGGTGACCCTGCTGGACACGATGGAGCTGGCCACCTTCTGTGTGCGCACCTTCTCCCTGCACAAAGTAAATCCTCTTCCTTGCTCTGACCCTTTTCTGTTGCAGCCAGAAACACTCCTGCGTGCTTTTATCCCCTGAACTCCACTGTTCAGAGCTGCAGCTATGTGCACGTGGACAAGCGGAGGAGAGGAGATTTGTCTGAGCCCTATGATGTGTTCAAACTGGGACAGCCTCCGCGTGTCAGGCGCTGAGATTCGATCGCCGCTGTGAGCGAAGCGCTTTCTTATAGCATGAGGCTAATCTAAGTCCACCAGACTAGCGTGTCTCTGTGGCCTACTTACAAACACAAAAAAACTAGGGCAGCTGTAACTTCCAATTGTGGCGTGGCTTCTCCAAAATTGCGTTGATGTGTTTTGATGTGTCAAGTTAGGGGAACTGTCACAAAGAAAAGAATATTTCAGATCAACTATTCAACAGCGCAAGCCAACAATGCCTGGTTCTTTATGAAGAAAGGCTACGGTGGCACGTATGAATGGTGCTAATTAGAAGAGGAGTGATGATTTATGAAGATTTAGCTTGGAAAGAGAATTCAGGCGATTCTGCCAACGTGTCCGCTAAACCTAATCAGTCGATTTGGAAGTTGTGTGTCTTGACATCAAATCGAGGCGCCGATCTGTAACGATCTGTCGTTCTGTCACACCAGAGCGGCAGCAGCGAGCGGAGAGAAGTGCGCCAGTTCCAGTTTACAGCCTGGCCAGATCACGGTGTGCCAGAGTATCCCACGCCGTTCCTCAACTTCCTCCGCAGGGTCAAGGCCTGCAACCCCCCGGATGCTGGACCCATCACGGTTCACTGCAGGTACAGCCAACACAGCCATTTCATCTCCAAGGGAAGCCTTCAAACTGGGAAATAGCCCTATTTCTGGTACTGTGAAGGAAAGCTGATAACATTTACATTGGCTGGCCTCGAAAATGAGAAGTTTGCATGAGGTCAGTTATCGTAACACAACAGCTGGCCACCAAAGGCCAAATGTAATAAAACACATTTGACAGCATCTCCAACGGTCAAGTAACTGGGTACATATCTTATTTGTTTGAACTCTGTATGTAAAACGGTGTAGAAATTGAATGTTTGTGGGGTTTTTTTATGTGTCATATATGCTGAGTCTCCGCTGCCTCATTCATGTCTGTACAGGTCAACCTCAGCATATATGTAGAAGAAATAACCTCTTATATCATCTTGGTGTGTTTATGGATAGTAGTATAGTATTTATATTAGCAGTAGTAATACGAAACCTTGGCAAAGGTAAATATACACGTTTAAAAATGTGATAAATAATTATGATGTTAAATCATTGGAATTAGTGGAATTATTGCTAAATGCTCCGTATCAACCGACTCCTCCTCTGTTAGTGCTGGTGTTGGACGCACTGGCTGTTTTATTGTCATCGACGCCATGCTGGAGCGCATTCGTCACGAGCGCACCGTGGACATCTACGGTCATGTGACCCTGATGCGCTCGCAGAGGAACTACATGGTGCAGACGGAGGACCAGTACAGCTTCATCCACGAGGCGCTGCTGGAGGCCGTGGCGTGCGGCAACACCGAGGTGCCCGCCCGGAGTCTGTACTCGTACATGCAGAAGCTGTCCAAGGTGGGAGAGCGGGGAGCACGTCACCGGCATGGAGCTGGAGTTTAAGGTACCCAGGAGGAGCGGGAGGGTGAGGGGGAGGGAGCGTACCCACATGGAGACGTGTGATCAGAACACGGTGCTCTTCTCCGTCTGCCCAGCGGCTGGCGAACACCAAAGCCCACACGTCCCGCTTCGTGACGGCCAACCTGCCCTGCAACAAGTTCAAGAACCGACTGGTCAACATAATGCCCTACGAAACCACCCGGGTGTGCCTCCAGCCAATCAGAGGCCTGGAGGGCTCCGACTACATCAACGCCAGCTACATCGACGGATACAGGTACGCTTTCATCGCCGCGACGCTAACGCGACCCAACCCGACGGTCCTCTTGTAATGCCTGGATGAGTGAGTGGTTGGGATGGGTTTTCACCGCGGCGCTCTCACCTGTCACGTCCTGTCAGATCTGTCTTTCCTGTATTTACGTTCTGCTTTGACGGCTCCTCACGCCACTGCCCTCCCCTCTCCCTCCCCTCCATTAGGGAGGACGGACACCAAACCTCTTGCGATGGCTCGGATATATTTAGCTTGCCCGTTCCAACGTGTTTTGACCGCTCTGCGTCTTGCCCGGAGGCTGACTCCCTTTTCCAGCCTGATGGCTGACAGGAAAAACCAGGAAGGAGGTGACTTGGTACTGTGTGTGTTGGTGTGTAGGCAGCAGAGAGGTTACATCGCCACCCAGGGCCCGCTGGCCGAGACCACAGAGGACTTCTGGAGGATGCTGTGGGAGCACAACTCCACCATCGTGGTCATGCTGACTAAACTGAGAGAGATGGGACGGGTAGGCACGCACAGACGCGCCCATGATTGATGAGAAGCTGCTGGAGTCACCACACGTCCTTCTTTGTCTTTTCAACCGTTCTCAGGAGAAGTGCCACCAGTACTGGCCCGCCGAGCGCTCCGCCAGGTACCAGTACTTCGTGGTGGACCCCATGGCGGAGTATAACATGCCTCAGTACATCCTGAGGGAGTTTAAAGTTACAGATGCTAGGGTGAGTTCAGTACGTGTGTGTGTGTGTGTGTGTGTGTGTGTGTGTGTGTGTGTGTGTGTGTGAGAGTGTGTATCAATCTGAGTGTGATATCTATCTGGTAGCAGTATTGACCCGAGGCTTTTGTTGGTTAGTGTGTGTTTGCATCCTCAGCTGGTTAAACTATTGACAGCCAACTCCAATTTACTAATTTAACCATCTTGTCTTCAGATAACATTGAGCGTGTGTGTGTGTGTGTGTGCATGTGTGCGCTGTCAGACATGCACGCCAGGTAACCATATTTCAAGCCTGTCCCGACGCCACACTGACCGACGCACTATCGATCTCCATTAGGACGGAGTCCGAAAGGCTGCGCAGAGGAGCAAAGATGTAATTGCCTGTTGAGCGGCTGACGATAACAGACACGCTGACGTTACCGCTCCAAGTCACGCACGGCCACTGATTCAGGATCAGATGGCAGCAATCATTAGAGAGGAAGAAGAGGATATTGTCTTGGCAGTCGATATTGCGAGGAGGCCGTCTTTTAATAGTATTTTTAAGCTGATCTCCTCATCCCTCTTCGCTTTTTTCTTCCTTCCTCCCTCCTGCAGGATGGTCAGTCGCGAACGGTGCGTCAGTTCCAGTTCACAGATTGGCCCGAGCAGGGAGTGCCCAAATCTGGAGAGGGATTTATCGATTTCATCGGACAAGTTCACAAAACCAAGGAGCAGTTTGGCCAGGACGGGCCGATCGCTGTTCACTGCAGGTGAGTCGCAGGAAGAAAGCACATTTGCAGCATAATGCTGCAGGGGCGGAGCCTGATCCTGGTCTGCTCCCGTGCGGCTGTAGTGCCGGTGTGGGGCGGACGGGAGTCTTCATCACCCTGAGTATCGTCCTGGAGAGGATGCGCTACGAAGGAGCCGTGGATATCTTCCAGACTGTCAAAATGCTGCGCACGCAGAGACCGGCCATGGTGCAGACGGAGGTAAAGGCTCAGCTGGTTTGGGCTGCAGATATCTGAGCAGGACGGCGGGTTTAACGGCGCTGTTGTTGGGTTTCTCCCCCTCAGGACGAGTACCAGTTCTGCTACCAGGCCGCTCTGGAATACCTGGGTAGCTTCGACCACTATGCAACGTAAGTTCAGAGACAACTATCCAACCATCCGTCTGTCATCTGCAAGGTCCACAGTCAAACCAACTAGAGAAACGACGAGAGGGAGGGAGAGAGAGAGAGAGAGAGAGAGAGAGAGAGAGAGAGCACTCGAGACGCTGTTTTTGTTCCCGTGTCCAGGAGGTTGAGGCCCGGAGATGAAATTTTACTCCAACATGAACGAAAAAAAAGAAAGAAAAAAAAAAGAGTGTGTGACAGCAGCTACACACACTGGGAGGAGGAGCTGCTGGTGTGGAGACTGTCATGTGTTATCCATATACTTACCTCAGTGTTCTCAGTGTGAAGGACATATAATACATGTGTTGTTGTGGTCAGCTATCTCCAATATGAACCAGTGAAACAGCTTCTGGACAGGATTTACGATACTATATGTGTATAAAATAATGGAAAAAAGAAAAAAAAACAGACACAAAGAGCCTGGATATTTGCTGCAGCCTTCATGGGCTCTCTATCCTCAACTTTGTATCTATCAGTTTATTGTACAAAGTGCGAAGGTGAAGATTTCTGTGTCCGTGCGTCCGTCCCAAAGTCGTCCGCTGCGACCGCCAGGTAGCTCGTGTAAACCAGGTGACCCGACGTACCCTTGAAGAACGCGAGGGAATGCTCACTTACCCCATGTGCGGTGCCAAGAGAACCCGCGCCCACGAGCACACGATCCCACGAGTCACGGGCCCAGGTTCAGAGCAGCCCCGCCGCCACCTCCGATCGCATCCTCCGTGAGTAATGGCCAACTTCAAACCAGTCGTTAGAGCCCATTGTGTCCTGAACTGCGCTGAGGTCTGCAGCGCTGCTTCTGCTGGCTCGTCGCCGTGGTCTTTGTTCATCCTCCAGCTCAGCTCCTCTTGATGTCAGCCCCATTGTGTCACTTCAGCAGTGGCTTATTGAAAGAGATGCTAATGAAAGCAACCGGCATCAAGGCCTTTTTTTTTTTTTTCCATTTTTTGTCTTATTCAAAGTGCTTCTCGGCCCATTTCTGCAGACATGATTATTGTGTATTTTACTCCAAGTCTTTGCCTTATGCAGACATACTTCTTGTGTTTCCAACGTGCTGCTTAGCGCTCATGCATTATCCGCCGTTCCAAGGTTGTGTCTTAATTCTCCCCCTTCCTGAACACTTCCTGAGTCCCTGATATATTTTAGTATAGAAAGCTGATGAAATGAACTGAGAGGAGAGCCCCACACCTTCTGCACAAGTGGAAAGTTGATCATCCTCCTCTCCTCCCGCTGTCCACATGAACTCCATCGAACGGGGACTGTACAGAACATCCACACACGTCTTTAATATCGATGTATCTATCTTTTCTGGACATATTCAGATTTGGTCCCCACACGGTGATCGAAGAGCACAGCGGCGTTGGAGCGAAACCCCGATTTTTGTACATACAGTCTAACGTTGGAGTCCTATACAGTACAGCTACATATGTCTGAGCACAAGATATACCGTGGGATTGGATGTCATGTAGTTCTAATCGTCGCAAAAGAAGCCTTATTGTTATCGCTCACTTTGTCTTCCGTTCTTTATGATTTTTTTTTTAAAGATATTTGTTCTATTTTGTTACATGTTATGTTTGCATTTCTTGTATTTTTCTTTAAAATATCTGGCAACTATAACCAATGAGATGCTGTTTTCCTGTTTCTTTGACGAGCCGATGTTGAATATTGTCCGTGTTTGTTTTTATTTTTAACAATTATGGGTCTGTTTTGTGTGCTTTTTTGAATTTGATTTGCTACATTGTAATAAGATATGCCCTCTGTGCAGGGTGCTATTTGATACTAATTACTGATGTCTAGTTAGCTGAAGATGTGCGTTAGAGGCAGACTTGTCTACGTTTACAGCGAGGCCCTTCCCACCCCAGCGTGAGGCGTCCACGGGCACGAGAGGGAGAACTTGGCCAGATAAGCACATGGTAGCAAGTGTATTTTTGTTAAAGGCTGAAGAGTCGTCTGGCTGCAACACCTAAAACATGTTTAAAGCTGAATTTATCATATGAAATGTGATCCAGACGTCTTTACAGTGCGTGACATATATGACATGTTATTCTCTGGATTTTTATTGATTATCATGTAGAGAAATATCAAAGATGCAGGAAGTATAATCAGAAATGTGTCGAGCGGCCTGATCTGACGGCGCCATTGTTTCCCCCACCGCCACCCCCACCCCCCACGTGTTCCTGTTCTTTCCTTTTAAACCATGGATGTAGATATTGTATCTTGCCTTTGTATTAAAGCGAGAATGATTGGATATACGGCACCTTGGCTGCTTTGTTTGGTTTATTTAAAATAATCGTGTTTAGACACAACTCTGACCACTAATTAGATGAGCAATTAAGCTCTCGACAAAGCTTTAGCAAAATTAATGTATTTGTACAAGCTAAGAAGCAAAGCAAGAGCTGCTGCAGTTACTCACAGTATTCACAGGTAACGCTGCTTTCTGCTTTTGTCCACTAGATGGCGCTAAAGTCGGCCTTTTCCAGATAACGGCCCCTGCCATCGCTATTGTCTTCTGACCTCGGCACATCTCACCAGTCACTTTCATGACTGATCAAGAAAGTTAAAAATATGTTTGTGAGTACTTACTGGTTTTAAATGAGGTCAATTTTGTTCCCCATTCTTCTCTTTGCTAGGGCCGCCTTTATTTGAAGATTGTTTGTGCTGCAATTCTAAGAGAACAAAGCATTTGCATATTTACTGGAAAGAAGACTCGTTCATCCTGACAGAGGTAAAAAAAAAAAAAAATGCTTCACACAAGTGTTTGAATGCACTCACACAAGCTTGCACAAGAGGATGTAATGAGCTCCTAAGTTCCTAAGGTCTTGATGTTCTAATGCTGTGTCCCAGAGATATGGGAAATGAAGTCAGGCAAGCTCCCGTCTGCTTTTAGCAGATTTTTTGCTGCAGCGTGTCAACGTCATGTTAGTTCTGGCACGGCATGAAGCGATATTCATCTTCTTCAGCTTCTGATAAGAAGTGTGGTGTGGTGACGCGTGGCACTGGGTGCGGCCTGACGGCAACCACACCACTTCTGTCACCGTGTAATCCTGAGGATAAGTAGACCTGGAACATTCCTGCAGAGGAATGAAACAGTCTGGATTATTTGAAAGCTCTGCGGAAAACGAAACAGAAGAAAACAAAAGACATCACACACGCACACCATGACACACCTTTGTTAGAATCAACACTATAGTTGGTCGAAATATTAGGCAAATTTTACAAATGATGTGGCGATGGTCCTCACAGGGTGAGGGTTAGGCAATGGAAAATGGTCTGAAAGTGGAAGTCCTCACAAAGACACAAGTTAAAGTGTGTTTGTGTGTGTGTGTTCTTGTCAGGGTGACATATCAAGGACCAATTTATGTATTTACTCCCAAAAAAAGGACATTTTGTGAGGACCTAGTTTAAAGGGGCAACGTTCAGGTCAAAGGTTAGGGTTTGGGTCAGGCATGATGGTTTGGGTTAGGTTTGTCCTAGGAGATATGTGTGTGCGTGTGTGTGTGTGTGTGTGTGTGTACCATCCACACAGAACCAGGCCTTCAGAGGTCTCGTCAGCTCACCTTTTCTTTCTCGTTTACCGGTACAAATTCCACCTCCTGCAGCTGATTGGCCGACTCAACAAAGGGAGGCTGTCACACGTGTCAGGCTGTTAACTGTCAACGCTTCAGGCGTTTCACTACAGGTAGGAAAGTGTGTGCTTGTGCTACCAACCTGTGTCTGTTTTAAAACCTTGTTCTCCGTCATGAGTCTTAAAGGAAGGAGGTTCTCACTGGACAACTCAGCGTGAGTTTGCTTCATTTACTTTACTTATTTTAGGGCTAGGAGGGTTTTGTTTCTGTACCTCTGAGTTGAAATGGCAATATTAGTCAGTGTAGCAACAGCGTTGTGTTGCTGACAGCGCTGTGGAATATGTGTAGCTCAAACAGGCTGAAAAGTTCAACGTGTCGGTTTAAATGTTACACAGACAGGAGGGAATGTGGTTTATTAGAAGGTCAAAGAGAAGCACATTTAAATGCTGCTTCGGCACAAGATTCCAGGTCATCGGGAGGAAAGACCAGTCAGACAGTCAGGCGGCGGATGGAGCCTAAAGCAACCCAGACATGCAGCTTCTGATCCTGGACAGGCTGGTGGACCTGGGGGGGAGAAAATGCAGCAGGACCCACGGCAAAAAGTCCCGACACAGCTTGGACAACGGTCAACTGGAGAGCCAGGACCTGAGCTCCAGCTTGGCCCAGAGGTGAAGCACAGCTTAGAGACGGGGCGGTTGGAACGCCAAACCTGACCTTTGACCTGTTTGTCCCCAGTAAGGAGACCATCTGGGAGGAGCATTCTGAGGGACTCGTCCAGAAGAGCGTGAGTCCTCAGCTTCCATCAGAGTGATGAAGACGAAGAGATGAGCTTTCATTCACGCTGCTTTGGGAAATCTGTGTTCTTTTGTTTTTCCTTCAAAAGAGTCTCCAAAAACACAACAAATCCTTCCACAAACTCTTTCCGGAGATCCCGGAGAACGAGATGGTGACTCACGGTGAGGCTCCGGCAGCTCGGTGCCCCAATCTCACCTAGGCTGATCTTAAAGTTCCTGCTGTTCGTCCGCAGCCTGCAGCTGTTCCCTGCAGAGGGAGGTCCTGTACCACGGCAGGCTCTTCCTCTCCGAGAACTATCTGTGCTTCCACTCGTCGGTGCTGCTGAAGGACACGAAGGTACCGGACTCGTCTCCCGGCTTCTCCGGTGAGGCGCAGAGAGGAATCACGTCTGTGCACGCGTCTCACAGGTGGTGATTCCCACGGCCAACATCAGCCAGGTGAAGAAGCACTACCTGTCCATGGTGTCAGTCCAGACTGCTGATCAAGAGAAGGTCGGGATCGCACGCACACACACACACACACACACTCGCAGTAACGATTAAACATGAGCCCTCCTCCCCAGCTGTCCTCACACACCGATGCTCTTTGTTGAACTTGTGTGTGTGTTTTGTTTTAGTACACCTTTGTGTCGCTGAGGCAGCGTGAGCTCACCTATGAGCTCATCCAATCACGCTGCTTGAACATGCAGGTGGGGACGGCAGCCGTGACACCCCCACCCCCACGGAGAGCACCAGGGTTCTAACTCCTGTCTGTCTGTCCCGAATCAGGACGAGAGCACCAACAGCAGCCCCCACCTGTCCTCGGCGGAGAACGAGCACGACCTGGAGGTGGTGAGTCTGCCGCCACGAGCAGCTGAATCCCGCCGGCGCAGCCGCCGGCGCTCAGAGGCGGCCTGTGCTTGTGTGCACGCAGGCCTCGCTGGAGTCCTCCAGCGTGGAGGACGGCTTCGGCCACACCGGGAGCCCGCAGGCCAGCGAGGAAGACCCTGCCCGCCTGTCGGCAGAGCGCCAGCAGACAGGTCGGTGGCGCGTTGCGGCCCGTTGCCGCCTGTTTTCCCGGGCATTGAGGGCCTGTCTGTGGCTTGCAGGGCTGTCCAGGAGGAGCTCAGACCCTCGGGGCAGCCTGGCAGAAACCGACGGAGGTAACAGATCACAAACACAAGCATTCCCACTCTGCCCACACACCCCAGCCTCATCGTCGTTCCTCCCTCATCTTCAGCTCCAGCAGGAATTTGGGGGCTGGTTGGGCGACTTTCACTCTTCCACCTCGACCTCCACAACTTCAGTCTCTTCTTCTACTTCAACGTGCTGATGTGAGTATGATTAACCCTCGCAGCTCCTCCCTGATGCATGTTTGTGCTTTTTTTCCAACTCTGCTGGCCTAGTAAGAACTTCGTTTTCATGGTCTCCTGAATTCAAACGTCCCCTTTTTTGACCTTTAATGTTTAGGTGTTGATTTGAGGAATGGAAGGTTGATCTGTTGAGGAATCGAAAACACGCTAAAACTGCGAGAAAACAAACACACAAAACGGCTGGACAGAACAGTTTATATCATCCTGCATGAAAAACTTTTAGTTTGTGAAGGGAAGAATGTGTTGCATGTGACTTCCAGGTGACACAGAGTGCTGGGAAGAGCCTGCACGCCGATGCAGATCGCTGTGAACCAGCTGACAGGGCGGTCACGTGGCCGACAGTGACTGGTGTTTGTTTCCAGGGTCGTGCTGCTTCTGCTGGTGTCCTTCCTCATCGGCCTGCAGATCATGGCGCTGCAGGAGCGGCTGGAATCTCTGGGAGCTCTGGCCGAACTGCATCTGCACCAGTAAGAGTGAGTGGAAAAGCACAAGCACTGAGAAAGGCGCGCAGATCAGGAAACCTGGTGGGTAAAGCTGCCGGGAAGTGGCCCGTGAATGTGGCTCCAACCGGTTTGGCCGCCCTTTGAAAAAAAAAACCATCACGCAGATCAGTCGAGCTGGGAACAGAGTAGTCGCGCAGGTTAACGCTCGATAGATAAGTGATGACATTCCTGCAGAAACACACCCGCACAAGTACATTTTTCAGACACTCAAAAACAAAAACCCCCTCGGGTTTGAGGTTCAGCTGCTCTGCTGACTTCCTTTTTCCCAGAAGAAGATTTTCTGCATGTTGTTGCTTTTCCTCAAACCTCCACTGATCTCAGTTTCTTTTCTTTAGGTATCAGGAAACATAGCCCAGGACAAATCTTCCTCTTCTTATGTCTTTTCTCTTTTACATCTATTTTTGTACTGTAATTGGAGCACCTAGCTCTCACCTTTCTGCAAAGAACAAAAAAAAACCCCAAAAATGTCTAAGGATTTAGTAGATTGCTCTACCCACGTGCGTTAATGTCACACAATGTCAGATGCTTTCAAAATGTCAGAAAAGGTCATATATGATGAACTACACGATCAACCGTCTGTGCTGGCAGATCATCTGTGCAGAGCGGCTGGCCCTGATGACAGGTCTGAAAACTGACAGGGATCTCTGGCACTAGACTGAACAAACGCCAGCCGGTTAACAGCCGAGCGCGGCTGCTGCACTGAGCAACTTTTTCATTGTTTGGTGTAGTAATCTTTAGGAAAATAGCTCAAAATGGACGAGGTAGTTCATGGATTTAGTGCCATTTTCAGTCAAAACTGTAATAAACACAGTCGGCCAGTAGAGGGCAGTGGCTCCCACCAAACCAAGACTAGGGCCTAACTCGCTACATCTTCATGATCAACGTTTCTGTACGTTTAGGAGATATTTTTTATGTAATTTGTTTCTCTTCTATGCTTAAAAGCTTTGACACTGTTGCCCTTATAGCATCTTCATCCATTCCAAATGTTATTCATATAAAAACAATGTGATCAAGTTTCTATTTTTGTACATAAGTGATCTTTTTTATTTTGTCGTCAATAAAAAGGTCAAGAGTCTGTCCCATGAATTAAATTCATTACATCATAGTCTCAAAAAAAGCAAAATAAAATTACAAATCATATTACAAAGAATAGAATAGGTAAGTACAGTAACCATATAAACAGCCCGCTAACGTCGTCTAACCCCCTCAGCCCACCTACCCGGACCCCCAACCCCTGACCCGGTCGAACTCTAGCACAAAAACTCATTACAATACGTCAGTTAGTATCAGCAATTTAAAAAAAACCTAATGAACATCCTGTTTGCTTAAAAAGCGCTTCAATGTTCCGATGCCATGAGTTCAGCTTGACCCGCACATAGAATAGATAATAGAGATAAAGTTTAACCCCATCACTTGCTTGGTAAAACACAGTTGACATGCATACAGTTTTCACTGCTCAGTCCCACCCGCCCCGACTCCCACCCACCCCATCAATAAACATTCAGGGCCAGAGGATACAATATACCGTAGTGGTGCATCGATAAAACAGCGAGTTTCTTCTCGAACCGCGTCAATGAAAGGTGAATCCAGTGGTTTCCCTGATAACGTGACTTTTCCAGGCGGACCTGAGGCCTACTTTAAAGTCCAGAGAGTTCTCTCCGGTTCTTTCAGGCAGCTCAGACATCCCTGGTTCAAGATGGTAACAGAGTTCCATCGTTTAAATATCAGACACACACAAAGCACAGAGAGACAATGTAAAGGTTCCCTGTTGGAGGGGGCGACCGGGCGCCAGCGGCCCTCTGTCCACTGCTCACAACTGGGCTCCAAAAATGGAGCGATCAGGTCAGTGGTAGTGCGAGGTCGTACGTGTTCCCTTATAAAAACCCACCCTAGCCAACGGTGACGGGTCTCCTCCGGAGCAGACACCCTGTGTAGACCTGAGAGGTGGTGCTGGAGTAGACAAACGCCTGCTTGTTCTTTGTCCAGGTCTACACGCAGGAGCTGCTACGACTTATTCAAATGTAATGTTAGTATGCTGGCCTGTAGAAGACAATAACAATGAAGACAGACATTTTAAAACCCTTATTACACTTTGGATGCTTTGTACAATAGTGCTGAACTTAAGACCTGCTCTTGTCATGCTCGATCTGATATATATAAACGTGTAAATATACTGTCGAGTACAGTACGTGTATGAAATGCGTATGCACGTGTATGTTGTGTGTGTGTGGTGGAACCTGCACCACACCGACAGTTTTGAGGCTCAGATATGGACGTGTAGCGTGCTGCCAACCATAAGAGAGCTCCAGTACATTTCAGGGCCACGGTTCTGTATCACAGGTTACTATGACAACCTGTGGCCCTGCACTACTTCAAATGGATTCATCACATCAAGACAAAAACCTAAAAAAAACAAATGTGCTTAGTTCAAAAGAGGGGATCTGACTAAATCCTGGTGACGAGTGCAACAGGAAAAACACTTGGGAAACACCACAATGAGATGTTAGCTAATCCATATTACGCTAATCTCAGATGAAGATTATTTTAAACCAACAGTCGTTATTTCACTGAACTGAGCAGCTGCTTGGCCGGCCCGAACATCTTGCTCTTAGAGAAAATGATCACAAGACAGTAAAAACTCGGATTTCTCGCTAAACTAGATGAGAGAAATGCTACAACTCCATCCCCACCCTTGGTGTCAGCCCACCTCCGCCAGCTGCTAAAAGACTCACATTAGTGTAAAGATCTCAGGAGAGCTCATCAAACGCCACATTTTCCCCTCCAAATTCTGGTTAATTTTTGAACGTAATGAATCGACGATGTGTACCTAAACGTCACACGTGGCTAATTTTGTTTAGAGGGAAATCCCTCTGCAACAACCCGACGCGCTGTAGCTGTTTGAACTAAGGCTGAGGGAATTTCCACATGAACAGAGATATTCTCAGTGTGGCCTGATGTGATTTCACACTCCATCACTGGCTACGTGGAAGGATGAGCTGGGACCGAGTAACACAGAAATCGAAACGCTCTCAAACCTGCAACAGCGTGTAGAAAAGAAAGAACTAACAAAAAGAGACATTATTCCAGACTAGTCCTTGTGAATCCACCGGTTCAAACTGCACAGGTAATATAGGTTAGTGTTAGCAGGACACCAAATTTAAAAATGCCCCAGCAGTCACATGTATTCATCCGTAAACTTGGTGGGGGTCATATCTGACCAGCGCTTGTCTGTCAGTGATCCCACCGGCCGGGCTGTGGAGGTATTCTTCATACGCACGCACCCACAAAAACATCAAGATGATTAGCCTCCATTACATACAGCTCTCAAAGTCATCAGGATGTCCTTCATTTTCCTTTATCAGTGGCTCACACACACACACACGCACACACACACACACACACACACAATTCGTGTGCCACAGGTTGACAGAGGTGTGATCAAACGCTCATTCACCAACACGCCACGCTAAAAAGGTCTGTGTGCCTTAGTGAACCGAGCACCTTTCCAAACACTCCACGACTTTAAAGCAGAATTTCTGTAGTTTTCAATGTATAAAAAAACGTATATGAAGGTTTTAGATCTTGACTCCTGTGTTTACAGTCCAGATATGCCAGCCTACAAATGCACGTGCCTCACCATGTATGAAAAACCGCTCTCAATTTAAAACATGACGTTTGCTGAACGTTTGTTGCAGTTTACAGATTCATTCATCCATTCACACACGCGCACACACACACGTGACAAAAATCCATGTCAAGTCATCATTTGCGCTCAGAGCATGCCCACATTCTCACTCGGTCTTCCATACACACACACACACACACACACGCGTGCGGGCGCGGCACCGTTTGCGGGGAGGCTGCGGTCTGTTGCTCAGGCGTGCTGGGCGGCCAGGTCCTGGTTGATGAAGCGCCGTAGCCGCTCCAGGTACTGACTGTAAAGCTCGATGTCATTGTGGCCGGCGCCCTCCACCCACAGGGGCTCCACGGCTTTGGGGCAACGCTCGAACAGGGCCAGGCCGTGCGAGAAGTCGATGACCTCGTCCTCTGTACCGTGAATGATGAGCACTGGAGATGGGATTTTGGACACCTTCTCGATGCTGAAAGAAAACGTGGAAAAGGGCTCAGGACTAATAGTATATATATTTGAAAAACCGTTTCCTCTGTGAAGGCAGGCGTACTTGGGAAAGGCGTCGAAGCAGTATGTTTTCTTGGTGTCGGGGAAGGCCACCCTCATGCCAGAGGTGAGGGGCGAGTGAAGGACCACAGCGGCGCACTCAAAGCGCGACGCCAGGTCCACAGTGGGCACCGTGCCGATACTCTGCCCGTACAGGATGATGTTCTCGGGGCTGATGCCGTACCTGCGACAAAAGCAAGTCAGTTTAAAACTGGATTTGATCCGCGCTGGCTTGGAGATAGAGAGCTACGGACCATCCGTACGGCCGGTTTCTTTCTGCTTACCGGGAGCGCAGGGCGTGCCAGGCTGCATCGATATCAGCGTAAAGGTTCTTCTCAGAAGGCTTGCCAGTGCTGACGCCGTAGCCCGAGTAATCGTAGGAAAAAATGTTGCAGTTGATGCGGGTGCCTAAGCCGACGTAGAAGCTGCTCATCTGGCCCAGGTCGACCGCATTACCGTGGGAAAACAAGACGGTAAACCTTGTAGAGGAGAGGAGAAGCAGCGTGAGGAAGCAGTCAAGAGCCAAGTGGGAACGTCCACTGAGGAAAGAGGCGTGGAATGAAACCAGGGCCCACTTTTAGAACATTATGAAACCAACAGTACCTAAAGCTATGTTTGCCCCCAGGTGCTTTTGGACACCAGCCATTGGAAGCATTAGTGAAGCTTGTTGAGCCCAAAGCTATTAAGAGTTTCCACCACAGATGTTAACCCATATTAACAAGATTCCTAGCAAAGCCTTGGCTCTTCCACCTCATTCCAGACCTGTTGTTGGGAAGCTGTCAACATTTTCCTTTAACGTCTCACTATCACTGAATACTGCACACTTGTTTTCTTTTGCGAGTGTGTATGTGTGTGTGTATTTGTGTGCAGTTAATTCTCATAGTTGTACTTGACAAAAGGAGGTGAGCAGTAATACCATTACTTTAAATAAGAGATCTGACCACAGACAGCAGCTGAACTGGACAAACTAGTGGCGTTTAACATTGATGCGTTGGATCCAAAGGGGAAACAATCTGCTCCAGTTGAAGTACAGGCAAAACAGAAGCATGCAGGTGTGTTTACCTGGCATTTGGAGCACAGCGGATGTACATGCAGCACACTCGGTTTCCTCTGTTCGACCGGGTCAGGAACACATCCATCATATCCAGTTCCCTCTGCGTGTACTGAAACTCTGCTCTTTCTGTGAGGTGAAGCTTCCATCTAGCCTCGTTCCCAGTGCTGCCACTGCTGCTGCCGCCGCCACCACCGCCGCCGCCGCCGCCGCCACCGCCACCTCCTGCTCCTCCTCCCCCCGCTCCGCCACTGCTCCCACCTGCCCTGTCGGTTCCACCGCTGGTGCTAAGCCTCGAGCGCAGTCCTGGGGCTCCAAGAGAAGGCACAGTAGCCCCAGAATTGGATCCCGAAGTGGATCCAGCTCCAGAACCCGAATCTGGGTCAGGGAGGAGGGCATAGGTGGGCTCTGGAGGGAGGAAAGCTAGTTTGGCTGCAATGCGGCTGGGGCATGGGGGACAGCAGAAGAGGCAGCAGAGCTCTCGTATCGACAGACCATTCATTTTCTGCAACATGAGAAGCAAAGCTTGTGAGAAACTGCAGAATATTCTCACCTCTAAACAACAACACCCATCCCTGTTGGTAGGATACAGACTGTATTGATGTTTTCACAGATATTTCTATTATAAACTAGCATAGTAATTTCACCGTCAGAGTGCTTTTTTAAATTTTCTGGCGTGTCGTACCAATCCATTCTAGGTCACCATATTGAGGGGATGTCATAAAATAGAGATGTTATGACAACACATCGCTCTGTTCTATACAAAGAGGTTCGACAATATAGTTCCAGCAGGATTACTGTGTTATTAACGTACCTGGATTCAGAATGCCCTGGGTTGTGAAACGAAGTGGCACACCGTGGTGCCGAGGTTTCCTGGTCTAGTCACTTAGCCAGCTGAAATGAAAATAAAAATCAATTTGAACAGGGTGGAAAACGTAACACGGCAAAATAGCTAAATAACGCCATGAGGCCAGAGGGGGGACGTGGCTGTGACGTCATAATATTAGATCACACACAAATAAATGATTATGTGTCACGTCTATGTGCCACGGAGAGGCTTTAAAAACATTGTTGTTAAAACAAACGATACAGAGGGGGATCGAATGATAAATATTAGCCTAACGTTACAATATTGGCTGTAATTATACCTATATTCAAATAAAACCAGGGATTATACGTGCTCAGATATTGTCATCCTTTCACTGCACAATTTCAGCACCTACAGAACAATGTTAAGAAAAACTTTTATCAAATTAATATATTTACTACGACTTTACTTTGAGACTGACATAAATTCGGTGACCTGTTGTGATTATGGACACTGACTGCTACACCCTCACAATGCAGAGATACGACCAACCAGTTAAACTGCTAATGGAAGCTACATGGTTAACAACGATGGTAGAGCAGCCGGACATATAAAATTTTCACAATTTCCTAGCGGAGCACACATAAAAATAGAAAGCCTACCACGTCGCAAGATTATACTATAATACGACACGATACGATTATCATATAAATTACATTAGGCCGTTAAAACATCATCAATTATCGTTAGCAAGCTAACAGCTAACGGCGGGGGGCTAGCACGGTAGCCGCAAAGATAGCTAGCTACTTACCGAAAGGTTAGCAGGCAGGCTGGTGTGCCCCAATATTTACACAGAAGCAGCACACGACTCCGAAATCCCTGCTTGTACCTTGACATGGATGGTTTTACTCAAGTGTACTCAGGGGCTATCTAGCAGAAAAACATGGCAATTTGACTTTTTCTACCACTGTCCATCCATGCTACTGACCGCCTAAACCCGGAAGTGGCGTAACGGGCGCTTCCATTTCAAAACTTTATTATTTTGCGTCTTAAATTTTATCTTTACCGCACATAAGTAAAATCCTGTAAACAAGCCACATTTTCAGAGAACGCGGGTAAGTAAATAATTATTACGATGTAATTATTAAAATGTAATTGCCAGTGGGCAAAAAATTTCCCATGCAATTGTTTAAATTTTCATCTCACAAGTTATATTTACTATTTTATTGCAAAATATCTTACACATACTAATAAAAAAGTCTATTGAGCTGATACACACATAATGATTTCATTGCGACTCTGTGTCATAAGTGAACTGACGATTATCTCCCCGCTGCATTTAACCTTTTTTTATAATAATCTGTGTGTCGTATCTTAAATTAATGCACATTGATTTAAAAAGATATATATATGCGTTGTTAATAATAATAGAGGTCAATCATGTAACCTTTATCGAGACGAGACCTAAGAGCACGCAATAAGTGGGAGAATTTAGCTTATCAACACATTTTCCTCTTTTTTCTTGAGGGCAAAATGATTATTTAAGACTTTATATGATATCAGCTTTCTTGAGATAGAGAGAGGGGAGAGAGAGGGGGAGGGAGGAGACGAGAGAGAGAGAGAGCGAGAGAGAGAGAGAGAGAGAGAGAGAGAGAGAGAGAGAGAGAGAGCCTCCATTCATCATTGATCCGCTGCAGGACTCTTTCTGGGGGTGTGAATTATGGGGCCCCGCTGTCACCGTGGCTGCTCTGCGTTGGACAATTCGCCCCGCAACTGTAAATTAGATTTCAGTGTGCTGACCTCTGATGTGTGAACCAAGTGCAAACAGCTGTCTGTTCACTGGCAGGTTTCTGCCCAATCTTCCACCAATCTGCTGTTGCAGGTTCGGCGTCTGAACAATAACGGAGGAGGAGCGCGTTCGGGACCGAAGGACCGCTCCGGACCGTCGCTCCCACAGACCTCCTCTCGCCGGGGCGAGGACGTCGTTCGGTGGCGCTTTGGATGCGTCCGTTTAACGGTGATGCTACGACGGCGCGCAGAAGGAAGAGACAGGTGAGGTGCGGCTGAGGGGCTGCTGCTGTTTCACAGAGGATACCGAGAGAGCTGATATCACCGTTTCCTCCAGTTAGAGGGAGATCTGCGACCGGAGAGGGTGAGTTGGCACCCGGCGCCTGCCTCCGCCTCCCTACCTGGCCATCTGTGCGGTGAGTGTGCCAAATGGTGGGGCTGAGAGATGCGTGTGAGGGGGACGGAGGTGGTTCGGTTGCACAGGTAGAAGCTGGACATGTGCGCACTGTGCTCTGTCACTATTGCTGCATTATTGTTAGCGTGGACACTGGTGGACCAGATCTGCTCTTTGTGTCTGCAACTCAATATTTAGTCTTTTTTTTTTTTTTTTTTTTTTTTTGCATATACTGCCAGTGAATTTTATTATGTCACATGTTGCACAGGGCACCCCGCCCCCCCCCCCACACACACACACACACACACCCCTGCTAAATCATCTGATAAAAAGAACAAGAACCGTGGCCGCCCTGTAATGCAAAGAGGACAAAGCCTGGATAAAATTCTCACGAGCCTGTGATGTAAATGATGCCTCGGAATTGTCGTGTTTCATGGTTTGGGTTGAATCTGTCGTTGGTATCTCACGTGTAATATTTTGATTATGTCATTACGCAGCAGGAAAACAGGAGCAGCACATGCACCTAGGGCATCATATTAATACCACTGGAATAGTAATGAGGGTGAAAATCCCAAATTCACTGAAAATGCAGCACTGTAGAAACTTTAGAGTGCATTGTTCACACCTAAAGTAGCTCCCGTCTTCTAAAAGTGCACTGCAAACTTACTTTCTGGCTGTCGCTGGGGTGATTTAGTAGTTGCATATTTTCATTTTATATGTTTTTTACAGTAAAGCAGTTGCAGCTGCTGCTGTTTGTGTTTCTGTGTGAGGCGGGAGGCAAAGAGATGGCGGCAAAGCCAAAACGAGGGAAGGGGAAGGGTGGAGGCCAGACACAGGCAGAAGCACAGACAGACAGATTGAAGATGTGAAAGATAAAGTGCGGTAGACGGCAATCAGGCACGCAGGGCGGTGGGGGGGGGTTAGGTGAGAACTATAGGAGAGGAATGATGGAGGAGAGAGCTGGAGGAGAGGGGCTGCGGATGGCGGTCTGGGCGGGTGTGAATGGCCTCCCTGTTATCGCTGCTGCCCCACACAGACAGCCACACAGCAACCGCGCGAGCAGGTGCTGACCCCGCAGCACAGAGACCACTGCCCACAACAGGTGCAGCCATACAGCCGCGCTCCCAAACCCAAAACCTCCGCTGAGGCCACCCGAAGGGACGCGGAGAAAGGGAAGTTAATTACAACAGATTATAGCATAAAAACAAAGTTGGGAACACTTTCAGCATAAAAAGGAGAGCCGGCTGGAGGTAAATGTAATCTAATGCAGGTCTTGTTGAGGTAACCGCCCACAGGGACATTTAATAAGCTGTATTGATCACGTGGGATCCTATTCAATCACGTAGGCTGAGGCACAAACAGTGCATCTCAAGCAGGGGAAAAATTAGATTGGACTCAGACAGAGTGAGGAAAGGTTAGAGTGCTTCTGACAGAACCTTCCTTTAACTTCTGTGTGTGTGTGTGTGTGTGTGTGTGTGTGTGTGTGGTGTGTGTGGTGTGTTTGAGGTAGAGCTGACAAGATGTTGGACAGAAAGAGGCATTACCTAACTGCATCTCTGTTGCCATCTTGGGACAGTTTGGTGACAAATTGCTTCTTTTTTAGCTCCGGTACACGAGGAGGAACATGTACCGAGTCGAGCACAAACACCCTGGGCTTCCTCTCACACTCCTGCCATAACTCTGTGACCACCTCTGTTATTAGATTTTTTTCGCGTGCGTGCATGTATGTGTGTCTTATATTAACCTAAAATCACTTTCCATGTCCCTGTTTTGCAGTCTGCTAAAACCTCCCCCTCATTAGTCATCAATGTGAAAGTGTGTTTAGACGAACTTTAAATTTGCTCTTTCAAATTGCCTAAAATAACAGAAAAACAGTGCTCCCTAACGTGATAAAGCTGAAAAAAAAATTAAGAGAAATTTGTTTACCCTCTAAGGAAGCCACATTATTTCACACACTGTTTATGTACATCAGCTGGGATTCTTTCATTAAAAATCAACACAAAAAGCCTGTAAACCTCAAAGCAATGAGGTCGCAGGAAACCTCACTGTGCAGGCGCGTCATGGGTGACCTATTCCTGCCGGGTCCTCAGAAAGGTGGACCTCAGGGAGTCATTGTGCAGAATTCCAAGGGGCGAGGGGTCCAGAATTCATGCAGAATTGCCTTTGTTTGTCAAAATAAAGCAGCTTTTTTGGGAATGAGAGCGTGTTCTCCTCCCTGCTGTAGGAGCCGTTCAGGGCCCCTGGGCAGGTGTCAGTGCAGGTCAGCTGCCACACAAGCAGGGTTGTGTTACCTCGGGCAGACTCGCTGTAAACCGCCTGCTGCGCCTGCAACTTCACACAAGAAGCTAAACGACGTTCAGGGGCCACAGCCAGCTGCACAGTCATTCCAGTATCCACGGATACAGCGTAAGAAGACTTTGCAGTTGTTTTTAGGGTGAGAAACTGCACTGAGACCATGCTGCTTTGGTGTTGTGATGCCAGTCTTTTAAGTGTCTATCTGACGCTGTTCCATCACCCTGAGGCCGAGTTTCAGGGAGTTCAAAGCATGTGTGACAGGGCATTCGTGTACTTGTGTGTGTGTGTGTGTGTGTGTGTGTGTGTTTGAGACTCCGCTTGTCTTTCAAACCGAACAATCTGCCCTCACCCAGCTGGTCCTCCGTGCTCAGCACTAGACTGAGTGACGTCGCAGCTGTTTCACCTTAAAAAGATGGAGGTGGTCTAATGTCTCGCCATCTGCGATCTCATTTGCATCCCCAAAGATGATGGAAGCGACTGTCCCACACAGGCCCGATCTTTGCTTCAGTTCTCAGCTGTGGCTCTATTTTAACAAAATCAGGTGTGTGTATTTCTCCAAGACTTTGTCACACTCTTATATTTTTCCGCCTCCCTTGTCCAACAGATTCCACAAAGACTTGCACCAATGGCAGGCTTTAGTTACGGCAGCTTAGTCACAGGGATTTGGAAGAAGATTTTATTGGAAACTAGAGAGACATCTGAGTCTTTTGTTTCCTGGCCACCAGACGTTGGTTCCGTAGCGCCAGCGGAGCTTCATTACAGCCGGCCCTGCTCCCTTCTTTATCCCGTCCCCGTCCCCGCCCGTCCCTGCAACTCTTCTGGAGCCCGATCGCAAACAAGAGAAGCAGAAGCGCAATAATACCCACAGAGATGCGAGAGAGAGCTCTCAGCGTAGGTGTCGTCTGCATGCGTGGGTGGGTTTGCCATAGGTGTGTGTTCCTGTGTGAAAACACCACATGTGAGAGCCTGTCAAATAGCTCCTCTGGCATTTTGGTGTCTGTGGTGACTGGACCACCCATTGTGAGCTCTGATCCTCTTAGCATGCATCTGTCAAAAGAGCTATATTTACCCACGCTGCTGATCAGAGTACAGAAAACAACAACTTGACAAGAATATGAAACCTTTCAGTTGGTTTCCAGGCAGCAAAGTATGCCCGCAAATGTGCAAGACAGGTACGGTAATGACGGCCACGTTGAGAGGGAGCCGATGACGAAGGCAAATGAAGAGCAGGGGGGAGGCTGAGCTGCGGTCAGTAAACTGTGGAATGCAAATAAACCCCAAATATAACATGAAAAATGGCTGGTGGGGTCTTTTCATGTGAAAAGAATGTGATCATTTCCCAGTCTGAATATGATTCCTCTCCTGCAGAAGAATTGCTGCTCCCAGGAGACAGTTGTCATGAATCCCTTCCACAGCACCGTGTTGCAGTAAAATAGACTAATAGCGTTAAAATAAAACAGGTCACATTCAAGGATGGAGAAAGCCGTCCCACCGTTGTGCCATTATCTTCATCTCTATTGCATCGGAGTGCAGCAGCGTGCATGCGTAATGTGTGTGTGCGTCTGGTGCCGCTTGCAGTGTGTGTGTGAGTGCATGCACCGCATACTCATGTGCTCACCTTCAGCTCACGGCTGTGCAGAGAATGTATATGTGCTTACTGCAGTCAAAGTCTGGTTAGTAACATTTGCCGTTTGCCCTTGCTGCAGATTTGTGTGTGTGTGTGTGTGTGTGTGTGTGTGTGTGTGTGAGCACAGCAGCAGAGGTACACACATCATCTTTTTTAGTGTTCCATATTTTGTGATTAGTGAGTGTGTGATTGCATCGCTCCTCGGTGTCGGGGGCTGCAGATGCATTTCGGCAAACGCTCCGTGCATTATCCGTAAAGCGATAGATAACACCGCACGTACACCGTAGCCTGTGTGTGTCTGTCACTAGCTGCAATTTGGCTTTATAGCTCAACTCCTGATTGGAGAAGAATCCTGAGGGGAGATGGAGCTCTCCCTGGCTAGACTCCAGCTCTGTCCATCCTATTTTAATTACCTATGGCTTCCACCCAGGGGAATGTCTCCCTTCCTCTCCTCCTCTTTATCATACTTTCTCTCTCCTTTCATCTCCCTCCTTTTTCTCTGCAAGCATCTCCTCTTTTTATCCCTCTCTTTTCCTCATTTACGTCTCTCTCCATTTCCTTCCCCCCCCCCACCCCCCCATGGTGCATGCACACATGACTTAACAGGTATCAGGGAGCTGCATCGAAAGGTCTGTATGCTAAGGTAACCTTCTGCATTAGCATATAAACGACCCTGTGGATGGAATAGTATTTTGGGATATTTAACAGCTAAAGACAGCTTTCTTTAACAGTGATTAGGGCTGCACCGAATAGACAGCCATGTACTCTTGAGGAAATATTTCCCCCACCTTGATAAGATAAAGACCTGACACAGTGCTTCCTTTGCTGAAGAGGCGTATGACGGATCTGTGCATGTGTGAATATTTAAATGTCTCAGAGGAAGGAAGCTAAATTTGCAGAATAAATGAAGTCATGTGCAAAGAGACTGATATTCCTCCTCTGGATGTGACTAGGACGAGTCGGTTAGCTTCACGTAGCATAAAAACTGGAATGGAAGGGAACAAAGATGGTTCTGGCACCATTATTCACCCCACTGAAAACTTGAAATAGTTCCGTTTGTGTTTTTTTTACTGAGCTAATCTAATTAGTTACTGGCTGTAATCCAGATATGACACTTCCAATTCACTGACTTTAGGGAAGTTGTGCCAACAAACATGGATTTTACTTTGTTTTTGTTTTAGGGATATATTCTCTCACCAACCGAATGATGAAGCCCTACGTGTCCAGCTTCAGATTTCCAGGCATGTTTTTACATGGTAAAATTTAGAACATTGTAATACAAACTTAGAAATAAGGGTGATTTTTACAGTTTAACTTTTGATAAATGCATACTGGTGAGACGCTGTGCTTTCATGTGTCTTGGGGCCTGTTTTTGTAAATTACTGCAAAGCCCTGATGACTTGTTTTTGTCCTAACTTTGCTTTATCCGTGACTCACCCGGGCTTCCTTTTCTTATCCTTTCTTTAGTTTGATAACCAGTTAATGAAGAGTGCTTGTGGGTCGGTGTGCTGAAATGTGAAGGTGACCCAGTTCTTCCAGTTAATGTCTGAGTCTTTCCCCTCAGGCTAACTTTTTTATTCTAGGGCTGAACCAGGATGTCCTAAAGGAGCCAGTGTGTTAGATTTGAAATCAGCGAGTTGAGGTCTTTTTATACACCCTCCCCCCTCTGCAAAGTGGCGTTATCAATCAATCTATATATATATATCTATATATATATATATATATATATATACTGTATATACATGTAGATATATATATAATTAATTTTATTTGACTGTCCTGTTCAGAGTCACCTTCATCATACAAAGAAATGTTTACAACAAATGTCATATCCAAAAGACCTCATTTCAAATTATTCTTTTTTAATTCATTTTCTATTATTGACGTATTGATTTCAAATTAACTCCCCTATGTTTCCTGTGTGGATAATGTTGAGACAGAAAGCGTGCCCTTTCCCCATCCCCCATGCCCCCTGAAAGGAAGGGGACCCCCCACCTCTATCGCGTATGGATGCGGCTCCGTGCTCGTGTGCTCTCGTGCACACCCACTCACATGCATGCTGCTCGTGTGAGGGCGAACACACCCTTTCCTCTTGCATCTGCTGCAATAGATCGGCACTGCCTAGCTTGGCTATTGGTTGCTACGGTAACAAAGCGCAGACTGGAGTGGCTGCAGCAGTGAGAGCCACACACACACACACACATACACACACACACACATACACACATACATATACACACGGAAAATACATGGAGGGGGTGAGTTTTGCCTGTGGACCTGATCACAAGAACGGATTTGTAACTGTGAGAAATCCAGATTCTGTGCAACATGGACTCCTCGGAACAAAGCATTTAAGGTCATGTGACTATATATTTGGTAAAAATGAATGAATTTCAGCATTCATGTATCAGAGAACATGAATTGAGAGCAGAAGAAGCCTTGCATCCTACAGCTGATGCTAGCGTTCATGTTGATCTGACTCCAGATGCTTGAAATCCTAGCCTAACAGATATGTAAGGGTGTGACATCAGATATAGCACCAGTGAATAAGAGTTTTTTCAGCCCAGGTTGTCGCCGCTGTAGGATCGACTAAAGCAAAAGAGTTCAAGCTGTTGATTAAAACAAAGCCGCAGTTTACAGGCGGATTTTCCAGAAAAAAAAAGCAAGGCGAGCCGGTTTCGCTTTCATCATCTTGTCTTTTCTGGACATATAAACTGAAACCCTGATATCCAAATCGCCTAAACCATTTTTCATGCTTTTGTGGAAGCTCAATCGATAGGGAACAGCTGTAGGGTCAGAGTCAGGTCAGCAAAGGAGACAGAACGTTGAGGCTAAAATTCAGATTTACCAGGAAAAGACTAGCAGAGGAATGCACTCCGCTGTTTCCAGGGTGACGGGCAGAGGGAATTATGGTGAAAAAAGGCCGCTCAGTCTGGCTGAAGCAGAAGACAATGATGGTGGTGGAGCAGACGAGAGACTGAAGGTGTGTGAAGAGAGGTGGCACCATTTAAAAATGACTTGATGCTTTATGGATCAATGACCCTAATCAATACAGACGCTGATGAAGACGGTCCATCAGTGTTCGTCCGCAGGGCTTCACTGTGAGTATGTGCACGCTGCTGCAGATGGTGCACACTTTCATGTTGGTTTTTTAAAAGAAAAGAAAACATCAACACTAACTAGTCTTGTTTATTAGTGTAAATTATTCACAAACCACTCATACATGCACTGAAGCCATGTTGCTTTTATATAATATGATAATGAGCAGATGTCTGTGTCCAGAATTAAGAAGGAACCCTCATCCCACCGAGACAGTTTTGCAACTAATTGGACACTTGCTGGTTTTTAAATGAAGAAAACATGTAGGCTGACTGCCTAAACAACACTGGTAACAGACACAAGGAGAGTGTCAGTCGCACGGAGCAACAGCTCTGAATGTCAGTCTGATGATCTCATCAATAACGCTGCCCACAGAACTCTTATGAAACTGAAAATACACTGTTCTCTGAGGCCGATTCTGCCTCCCTCTCTGCTTTCAAAACAAGGCAGCATCTGTGGCGTATGTCTCACAGCGTGGCAATCAAACCGATTTTAATTAGAACCGAGATGTGCAGCTACAGTAATGACCATTCATGTCCATTTTCATCTCCATTTGTGTCATTTTTAATCTCCATTTTCTCTAATCCTCAGATGCATTTCTTTAACTTAACCATCCGACCTTTCAGCAATGACACAGCAACAAACCAGACATATTATGCTATGCTGTAACTAATTAGACTCAGTGTTCTTTCTTCTTTCAACCAAACCTGGAATTTCATTCTAGTGACCTGCTGAGCACACAGTGGAACCTGCATCTCACCTGCCTCTGATTGGGAGTCATGGTGGAAACACAGACCACTGCTGCAAAATACACAACTCTGTGTGTGTGTGTGTGTGTGTGTGTGTTCGTTTGGGTGCATCTGTGGGCACAAAATAGCAGCTGTTATCACCTTAGCAACTAAGACATCCTGCTCCTTACCTGTCATACGTGGGTTTTATCCTGGAATAGACAAGCTAAGAGATAGAGAGAGATAGAAATGAAAAAGGGGAGCTGGGTGACAGAGGGAGGGGGGGTGTGAGGATGAAAGGAAACCAGTGGTGGGTGTGGGGTTGGGTGGGGGCTGGTATTCAAGTTGGTTTTCAGGGGAAAACTGGATTCATTATTTCTCAAATCTGCCTTTTTATTCCTCCTACCAATTAACCACCATGATTTTTCCCAAATTGGCAGGAATCGCTGACAACAGAGACAAAAATCCGCCCTCATTCACCCGCTCATCTTTTTTCAGAGATTCCTTGTGTCGCTGCTGTTCTGCCGTGCCGCAGGCTGCAGGGCTGGGAAGCGCGTGTACAGGAAAGCGCTCCCCTACCCTGAAGGGCGTCTCTGATGGTGGCGCCGCTGCATGTTATGGGGGGCCGTAACTTATGTGCAGCATATTATTCCACTGTTCGTTATAGCTGTGCTGATGTGCAGTGGGGGGCTTGTTTAGGTAATGACGACCGCTCTCATTTTTTATTCATGGTTTGTTTTTTTTGTACGTAAATCCTCTCTGCAGCACTCTTAACTTAAATCTAATAGCATTCTTAGGAGAAAAGATGTTTCATAAGTAGTATTCTAGTGGTGTTATAATTAGCTAACAGACCCTGTATGTGCACGCATCATGTACAACTTATCCCTCTGTGGCTTTTTTACAGAAAAGAAAACTTTGGTTTCTTTTGCCCAAGGCATTCTTGACTTCTCCACCTCCAGGTGTTTTCTTCTCCTCCCTTCACCACCAGCTAATCCATCCAATCCTCTATTACCATCAGCAAAGCTTCTACATGTAGACACATTTAGTGAAAAGAACGCTACCCCCCCAAAAAAAGTCTTTGTAGCCTTGTGGCCGTTTTGTTGCAGAGCCGTGAGCATCTTCTTCGATCCCTTCTGCTGTACCATAGAATCTAATTAAAGAATCAGGCAAACAATAGAGAGATTAGCTGACATGTTGGTGACAACACTCACCCCGGTGCACTACTTACCTCGTGCACATCACCTCACACACACACACACACGCACACATTAGACACACCTGTTGAGTAAGAAATCTGTCAAAATGTGGCGTTTGCGTGTTCACACCCAAGGGCCGCCGATGAAATTGTTCTCTCTCTTCTCTGTGTTAACAGTGCCTGTGTGCTGCTGCCATGGGGACCGTAGCACCTCCCCTCACATTTCTCCTCCTGCTGCTTCATCTGGCTGAAGGCTCATTCCCAGAGGAACCCAGTCCTCTCAGCTACGTCCCCATAGAGGGTACATGAGTCTGGATCCGTGTGTATGTGTGTGTGTGTCAGCACGGCACTGATGAATGGCTTCGTGCTGGATGTGGAAATCAGAGGTCAGGGGTCGGAGTCTGGGTGCAGCGCGGCTTCAAAGCCGCCCCGGCATACAGATGCATTTAAAATGGCTTCACTCCACCTCTCAATGAAAATACAAAAAGAATGGTGAGACTAAAAGGAAGGTGAAATGAGGAATCAGGGAGATAATTGGACTGGATGGGGAGATCTAGATGACAGGAGAGAAGGCTGAGGGGTGGACGAGGCAGGTGGAGATGGATTGCTGCATCCTCCCTGCCTTCCTGCAGTCAAGGACAATGAGACGGTTTCCTAATCCATCTCCTACACGTGAGGGATCCCTGTGGAAACCTTTGTCCTCCTGTTAGAAACTTCCTGAGAGTCCGAGGCAGTAGAAATGGAAGTAGGAACCTATGCAGGGACTGCACCCACACCTTTATGGCCCCGCAACAAAGAGAGCACGATTATTGTTCCGGGTGCCTTTTTTGCTTTTCGTAAGAGAAACACCGTCAGTAAGTGAATAAATTATTAAAGCTCAGCGTGGTTCTGTGTCTTCCTGCCAGTGGTGCGGAGGTATCCCATATTCTTGGGCAGGGCTCATCGTTCCTCTCTGAGGCAGGAGCTGCACATCCAGACTGTCCTCCAAGTCAACCGCACGCTCTACATAGGTTCCAGGTAAGCAGTCTCCCACCATCTCCATCACATCAGCATCCCTTCATTTCCATTCGATGAGGCAGCTTCTCTCTAGTGGCAGTTGGTTAAAAAAAGAAAAAGGGTTTTTTTCTGTCATATTAAATGTCAAGTAGAGGCTGAATGTTTTGACATTATTCTTTAAGGAAATAAATCGCTTTGCTCCAGCTGTGGCCCCCTGAGCCAAATCTGAAGCTCGTGGGTTTGAGTTATTACGTGTGAATGCGCCGTGTAGAGCATAAAACCTCATATCATTAAGATGAGGATTAGAGGGAGATTATCTACCAAAAATCTAATAATGACCCGGCGTGGAGATTGAGGCATGTACGCTGCAGAGAAACAGACGGATGGCTGATCTGTGCGCGCGTTACAGGACCCAAAAAGGACATTTCCAGCAAATTACATGTCATTGTTTGACTTCTATCAAAAACTGTTTACAGTATCAGTGAAACATTACCTCTCTGACACACCAGCAACTGAATTCTGCATGCTCATTCATAGGGAAGTCAACACAAATGCACTTCACTTCGGAACAACAATTTCTGTGTGTTTTTTGCAGAGATGATTTGTACAGAGTTGAGCTGGACAACATGGCAGGAGATGAGATGTTCTACAGCAAGGTGAGAGCGGACGCTAAGAAGCAGCGCGTTAACAGTAACCGGACCTTGAACGCTGCGCTTTCTTTCCAGAAACGGACTTGGGAGTCCAACAAGAATGACATTCGAGTGTGTCGGATGAAGGGCAAACATGAGGTACGAGATGCTTCCTCAGATACACCGACAGCATCTTCATCATCACAATAATAAAACGGGGGCTGTAAACACATTTACTTCCTCAGCCTTGAGTACATTTACATAAATACTACCCCCACCTCACATTGTAAGCATGTTATTGAGGCCAGAAGAGCTACCTGATGCCTGAAGGCCACGTTCTTTTACATCCATAATGTGTCATTCCTCTCCAGATGTGTGCTTTATAGTGATGGGAGTCAAAGGAACAGAACAATTCTGAAGTGATAGTTCACAATGTTCTGAAATATGGAGGTAACGTCATTAAATTTATGAGATTTCATGGGACGTCTGCTCCTTCGACAGTGTGTACTTCCTGATAACATAAACTTTATTTTACAGCAGTGCCTTTGGCCAAATCCAGACTGTGTGGAACACGTTAAAGAAGAGACAATGGGAAACATTATAGGGCAAAGTGAGCAGGGTAACATAGCCTAAGGGAGGAAAAAGTAATTGAAATCACTTTAGGAAGGTTGTAAGAGGCAGTGTGTGTGTGTGTGTGTGTGTAGGTGGAGAATATGTGAAGAGGTCAGATCAGGGAGCAGAAAAGATGCACAATCAGACACAAAAGGTCATCGGCATTCAAAGAATTCATAAAAATACAATAATATATAATTTAGGTAACAATGGATGAGACAAAACTAGTGACAATGGCAGAAATGGTGTCTAACAGCCGTTTCGTTCAGCTGTGCACGCACACAGTCACTCACACACCCTGGGGCAGTTTTGAGGCTCGAATTAGTTTTGGGAAGCCTTGCTGCTGAACAGAAACACCGCGGTCGTATATGCAGGCTCATTTGAGCCAAGCTGAAATCAGCGGCTGGTTAGCTTAGTTTAGCGTAAAGGTTGAAGTCTAATCTGCCTGGCAGACCGGTCCCCCGATTAGCATGACTAAATAAAATGTCATTGGGTTTGACGAGCTTGAAAGTTGGAAGGTGGAAGGTCCCGTTGTTTTTCCCGGTGAAAGCGGGATGGAGGCAGTGTTGACTGGTTAAGGCTGGCATTTTCATGCTGGACTGGTGCTTTAGCGTCACTTCAAAGCCACCCCACGCTGCGCCGTGCCTCGTGATTTTTCTCCCCGTCTTTACTCTGCTTTATTTCTTTTTTTTTTTTGCAGGGAGAATGTCGTAATTACATCAAGGTTCTGCTAAGCCAGCATGGTGGTCTCTTTGTATGTGGAACAAATGCCTTCAATCCTCTCTGTGCCAACTACACTGTTAGTATCCATCTATCTGCTCTGTTTTGGGGGTTAAGCTGCCAATTCTGATGATTCCACATCACCTCTTTCTAAATCATATTCCAGAAAGATACTTTAGAGATGGTGGGAGAGCCTGTCAGTGGGATGGCACGCTGCCCGTATGATCCTCGCCATGCCAACGTGGCTTTATTTTCAGGTAGGATCTCGCATTTTCTTTAGCTGGGCAATTTGTCTTGGTATCACAGACATCAGATTCACTTTACAGCTTCAAACAATGAAGCATCTGTTTACCTTTGCAGATGATTTATAGTCAGGCCTCTCTCAGCATCGCCTGTTTGGTTAATCTCCATGACCTTGCGCTATCTTCGCCTGTATCTTCTTAATCTTCTCTCTTCTCTTTCGACGCTTGGCTTTGACTCTCAGATGGAAGTCTCTTCACCGCCACCGTGACAGACTTCCTAGCCATCGACGCCGTGATTTACCGCAGTCTGGGCGACAGCCCCGCCCTCCGCACTGTCAAGCACGACTCCAAATGGTTCAGAGGTACCTTCAACAGCCTGAGCGACCAGCCAGTACACAGCCTGAAGGCAACACGGACATGGCTGCTAATTGAAAAGCTACATTCTGTGACGATAGCAAAATTAAATCGATGAATTATATGCGGAAATCTCTCAGACAGCATGTGTTGACATTCTTGGGACTCGGCAGTTTTTAACAAGCTCTCCGAGCTCTTCTGTTCTTCATGGAGGGAAAGAAAAAAATAACAAGGTATTGAAGGTCAAACTTTAAACACTGCTGGATGAATTAATGATAAATAATGCGAATCATCTTGTCCATGCTAATAATTCAAACAGGGTATGAATATTTACTGAGCAAGGCCAGTGGACAGCCGCGGTCCACCTTGATATGATTGTAATTACAGCCCAATGTCAGGGTCTGCAGAGCCTCGGGCTTCGTTACCACCGCTCTGAATATGTGCCCGTCTGTCTGACTGCATTGTCTCTGTGTATTTCAGAGCCCTACTTTGTGAGCTCCATGGAGTGGGGGCCCCATATTTATTTCTTTTTCCGTGAGATGGCCATGGAGTTTCATCATCTTGAGAAGGTTTAGGTCTTTTTGTCTCCCTCCCTTTACCTGGAACTGACAGTTCACTGCAATATCACTGGTCCTCCTCCAGGTGATGGTGTCTCGAGTAGCTCGAGTGTGCAAGGCAGACCTGGGGGGCTCTCAGCGCGTCCTGGAGAAGCAGTGGACCACGTTCCTGAAAGCACGGCTCAACTGCTCAGTGCCGGGAGACTCGCACTTTTACTTCAACCTCTTGCACGCCACCAGCGACATCATCCACATGCAGGGGCGCGACGTCATCCTGGGGCTCTTCTCCACGCCACCCAACAGGCACGCTGCTACACAGCGCCCAGGCTGGAAGGAGAGAGGGCCCGTTTGTCCTTACGGCTGTCTTCTTGTCTCATCCAGCATCCCCGGCTCAGCGGTGTGTGTATTTGACATGCAGCAGCTCGCTCGAGTCTTTGAGGGCCGGTTTAAAGAGCAGAAATCCCCAGAGTCTATTTGGACCCCTGTGCCAGATGAAGCGGTGCCTAAGCCCAGGTATGTGAGTCCAACTTTGGCAGAATTCTGCAGTGCTGTTTTCAGCAGCATCTGTCACATATAGCCTACAGCATTTACCCCCCCCCCCCCTTCCCGCCCCCAGCTCCTAGAAGCCCCTGTCACTCATACTGCAGTTTCATGACTATTCAGCAAATATTCTAATAGTCTCTCAGCAACTAGAGAACTCCTCTGGCTGTTTCCTTCCTCCTCTCCCTGGACATCTCTTCTCCCTCTCCATCTGTTCCTGCAGACCAGGGGGTTGTGCAGTGCAGGGATCCAGATTTAGCTCCTCCACCACACTGCCTGATGAGGTGCTGAACTTTGTGAAGACCCACCCACTGATGGACGAGACCGTTCCCCTGCTCGGCCATCGACCCTGGGTGGTCAAGACCATGGGGCGGTATGCAAGCCGGCCTGCAGGTCTACCGTTAAAAGCATCTGTTCCTCAGCTGATCCACTCATCTCTTCACACAGGTACCAGCTGACGGCCATGGTGGTGGACACGGAAGCCGGGCCTCATAAGAATCGTACGGTGTTGTTCCTGGGCTCGACACGAGGAACTATCCTCAAGTTTCTAATGATTCCTAGCGGAGATTCTGTCTCCCACAGCAGCGTGTTTTTGGAGGAGGTGGAGGGCTTCAATCCAGAGAAGTAAGCCAGGGTTAGCACAGGCTGTAGCTTGTGTTGGAGCCGAGACTATGTCCTTGACTGCACATGTCCTCTAGAAGACGCCAAGCATTCGATTACCTTTGGTTATCACGGTCCTGTGTGTCTCCAGATGTGGCGAGGATTCTCCTCAGGCTCGTCAGCTGTTGTCCTTGACATTGGACAGGACCAGCCACACCTTGCTGCTGGCCTTCCCCGCCTGTCTCATTCGGATGCCCACATCTCGCTGCCACCTGTATTCCCGCTGCATGAAGTAAGAGATAAGAGTCCTACTGTGTCTTTTGTGCCTTTGAGTCATCACAAGAACATCAGGAGGAAGGTTTAATGCATATGCTTGTGTGTGTAGGAGCTGTCTAGCCTCCAGGGATCCGTACTGTGGTTGGACCAGAGGCAGCACCTGTTCTTTCCTGAGACCAGGAACCCGGTAAGATCGGGACAGAATTTAAAAATATATTAGAACAGAAGTACAAGAGATTAAGCAGGAAGTGGCACCTATTTCACAGTTGATTAAATCAATCTCCTGACACAACACAACATAATCCAGAAACGAAATAGTGAAATATTAATATGAAATTGAAGATGTCATCAGAAAATGGGGGTGCTGGAGATGTGTTGATTTTTGCTACAGTTTCCAGGTCATTTTCTCCATAAATAAATAGCAGCAGTTGGATCCGTACATCGATACGACAGCTCCCATCAGTGCTCGTAAGACTGACCCTGACCTTTGCCCTCCCTGTGAGGTGACAAGCGAGAGAAAATCAATAATAGGTCAAGAGCATATACCATTACACCAGATGACTCGTCAATAGTTGACAAGTCAACGTACGCAGATCATTTTGTAATGATCCACTGAACGTGTGAGCTGTAATGTTTTTCCTGTCTGATATTTTAACTCTTTAAAGATGCATTCACAAACGCTCCCTCTGAATATGCTGCGACCTGCAGGTTGCCTTTTCAACAAGATGTGGATTTTGGAAACACCACCTCTCACCTTGGAGACTGTGACGGTAAGTTGAGCTGCAACAACCCGAGATGGAAGCTTCCAGCTGGGAGCGCAGGAGGGAGACCAGCGCCCCCCGCCGGCGCAACTGGGCGTTACACCCACAGTGGACGCAAAACGTGTCATTTTCACTTTGTGGGAACATATTTTTGTAATATATTATGTTATAATGATATTACTCTTACAGAAGCCTACTTATTAAAGATAAGGGAGGCAGAAGTTTGGGATTTTGTTTGCAGAAGCTCAGAGTGCTCCCAGTGTGAGGCAGTTTAATTGAGGAGTCTGTGCAACATCTGGTAAACAGCACAAGACAGCTTGATGGGAAATGTAACATTCCTCAGTTGCGTGACTTTGTTGTCACATCTGACGAAGGCGCTCAGCATAAAATACTGATGCTGTGGATGTTTAGAGGCTCGTATGCAAGCCTCAGAGCCTGGGAAATGCAGTGAAAAGAAAAATGTTCTTTCCAGCACATTCTTTATGGATTATTCTGGCTCGATCGGAGTCTCTGAAGAACAAGACTTTAGGGACAAAGACATTCCCTGCCTGCATCATTTGTATGACAACTTATCGTCTAGTTTCTACCCAGCTCTCAGGAAAATGTATCAGTCAGAGTCAGTGATGCCAGAGCTGCTGATGTGACTGAATGTGAGCAGCAGAAGCGGAGCAGCAGACAGGCGCTCCGCAGATGGGAGTGATTAGAGCTGGGTGGAAACACTGAGGTAACGGTACACTGCAAGAGGAGCAGGAGAGAGAGGAGAGAAGTGGGGAGGTCGGGAGGAGGAGAGGAGCTGCAGCGGGCTGATGACAGTTGCAGACGTCTGAAACTAGAGCCGGTGGAGCCTCAAGGCCAACGTGGAGAAGAGCTCCTTTAAGAAAGTGCAATGCAGATAATAATGGCTTTATGATGACACGAATTCAATGGGTTGTTCTAGTTCTTAATTTATTGTAGTGCGTTATATTTTCTGAGGGGAGAAAAGCCGTCTCAGTAATAATCTTCACGTTTAACTTCCCCCTGCAGGCAACGTTTAACATCATTTTAATGGTAAACGCTCCTAATTGGTTCTTTTAACGTGCAGGAATCCTTCAGCAGAGTTTGCTGATTGAACCGGAGAGCTTGGTCTCCCTCAACCTGCTCGTGGCGTCCGCAGTCTCGGCCTTCACCATCGGAGCGGCGCTCTCGGGTCTCGCCGTCTGCTGGATCATGGCCCACAAGCCCACCAACCGGCGCAGTGCCGGCCAGTCCTCCGTCCAGAGGCGAGAGAGAGGCCTGCTGAGCCACGGCGGCGGCATCGGCGGCTCCGTTCTGAGCGTGACGAGGCAGGGAGGAGGGGAGCGGCCCTGCTCTCAGGGTGGGGAGACCCTGTTTGTCATGCCCAACGGCTGGGTGAAATCCGGCGAGCTGGACCCGGGCTTCCTGCCCACGCCCGAGCACACGCCCCAGCAGAAGCGCAGAGGCCTGCGCCTGTCCGACTCCAACTCTGGAGGGTGGGACACCAGCCAGACGTACCTGGGGGGAGGGTCCGTGGGTCTGGGTTCTCCCTGCCGCATGCCCCCCTCGGTTTATCTGACCACCAGACTTTTTCAGCAGGGTGGAGGCGGGAGACACGGCGGCGAGGGCCGGGGCGGTGACGCGCCACGCCAACAATATGTCTGCCTGAGCAAACAGGAGAAGGGAATGAAGGGGACGCCAAAGGCCCCTCTAGAGGAAGTCCGCCGGAGAGTACGTGTACCCCATGACACCCCAGGACTCCCCAGAGCGCCGGAGGGTGGTCTCGGCCCCGAGTGCCCCCGTGGAGTACAGTGAACCGCTGCCTCTGCGCTGGCCAGCGCCGGAGGGGTACATCCTGAGCAGCCACGGCATGGTCCCCATCCCTCTGCCTCCGCCCTCCATGCCCCCTCCCGGACCCCAGCCGTACATGTCGCAGCAGCACACCCCCGGCCTGACCAGGGCCCTGCTGCGAGGGGCCCTGGAGCGAGGAGAGCTGGGCGAGCTGGTGGATCTCAGCCAGCTGATGAGCAAGAAGAACTGCGGAGACAGGACTCAGCCCGGCCAGTGAGCAGACGGGAGCGTTTGCTGGTTTCCTCCTCCTCCTCCTCCTCCTCCTCCTCCTTCTCTCCATCCCCCCTCTCTCTTCCGTATTTGTCCCCCAACCCCTCTGATCTCTTCTCCTAGCCTCCCAGGCACGCCCCCTCCCTCCTCCCTCCATCGTTGATGAATCTCTCCTGGCGACTGGCTGCCAGGCCTGCCGCTCATCTCCCAGCTCACGTTAATTGGTCAGGCGGACGGAGGTTGTTGCCGTGTCTGCATTGCAGAGTTGCTGAGGAACAGAGAGAAGAGGATGGATGGGAGACACAAGCGGAGGACGGGAGCTTTTGGACAGAGACAAAAGCGAAGACTGCTGCAGTTAGTCTGAGGCTGCAGAGGGAGGAAGCGTCTGTTTGACAGCACTGATAGCCCCCAGCTCCCTCCGGGTCTGACTGTACATTTTCAACCCACTGACAGAAATGGACGCTGTAGGGGACATATTTTACTGGGGACAACACCCCAGAAAGGTCGTCCCTAACTTCCCTTTGAGGCACACAGCAGGGACACGTGTTTTGTACTGGCCACAGCGGGTGTTCAGTATTCTGTGTGCAGGAGAAGCCCCACGTTGGCCAGATGCATCTAACCTGTGTGACAGGCACCATAACTCTGGAGAGCAGAGTGCACGACTGAAACCTCAGCACTATTTCTGCCAACCGCATGCTCGGCGCAACGACGGCGCCTCCGTCGTCCGCGCCGCCATTCGTTCACCTCATTTCACGCCGTTCTGGAGGGATCAATGATTTGACGTGGACACCTGGGGAAATTTCACCAGGACAGAGAGGAAAAATACCGAGAAAATACAAACACCGCGTCCTTAATTATCAGTTTTTAAAAGACAGGATATTTTGGGCAGAATTTGCCCAAAATAAACTGGGGTCAGGAAAGAACGTGACCCAGCGGGGGGGATGTGTTCAGTCCAACAAAGTGCCGTGAAAAGCCTGATACGCTCCCGGCTGGGTGAAAGTGTGCCCTGCTGGCAGCGGAGGTTTTTTTTTGGGCCGACCTTGTCTGTACATAGCTAACGCCACAAACAGCATCAAAGCCCCATAACTAATTTATTAATATAAAAAAAAAGGTTTTCATGTCAGTCTGCTGGAAGATTGAAATCTCTTCTTTTTACCAGAATGATTTAATCATGTCTGATTACGGAAGCACACACATGGTGCGTCACATGCACTCACACCTTCACACATGAATGCCTTTGACTTCACATGCTGAATGTTATTTTGCTCTCTAATGTCAGCTTATGCTGCTAAAAAGAAAGGCTTCAGCCCCCGACAGCATCTAAAGGTCTGTTTATAAACCACTGTTCCATGTAAATATGTAATACAGCAGATGACGCCCCAACGCGCCCATTGTTTGGTAGCTGTTTAGTAATTGTGCCCCTTTGCAGGTACTTCATAAACAAACCTTCAGAGTGACTGAGATGCTGTCAGAGGAGCCCGAATCTCTTTTTCCTCTCATCTTGATTGTTCTGTCTTCTGGTTGTCATGGGCAACCGGCTCCCATCCTAGAGGAGAAACGGTGAAAAAGGCCTGTTTTTGGTGAATGAATGTACTCCTCCTTGTCATGTTTATAGCCGTAAATCTGTGCAGTCAGAGGGGAAAGCACAAAGACTCCTTTTGCATTGAATCTGCAGCACTTGTGTGCCATGTGTGAATAGTGTAAATATAGTCAACCTGAGGTATAGTGTCGGTGCGGTTTGCCAGGGGATCAATGTGTACGTTTGTATTTTCTGTTCTCCCTCTTCTCTCTGTGACAATGCTGTGAATAAGATGTATGTACAGTATTTACATGAGTTGGGCTGACTGCTGAGTTCAGCCCATCTATATGTTGTTAGAGTAGATTTGCAGGCCAGAAGTGAGCTTTCATCAGCTGCCTTTTTTCAGTTGCTAAGATACTGCTGATATAATATCCATCAATCTTTGGAGTACTGCTATTAAATGGCATTATGTAATTGACTGCTAATGTTGTCCCTTGTGGTTCTGAATGCATCCATTGAAATAAATGCATATCATTATACACGTGCCCACGCATATGGCCGGCTGCAACATACATCTGTACTCCTCCTCGGGAGTCGGTGGAATATTTGCATCATTACGGAGCTTTATTCTCTGCAAATGAGGCACATTTGTCATCAGATGGACGAAATGAACCGAACCACAGCAGAGGCGGAGGTCTGGGTGTAATTACCGCTTCGGCCACGCGGGGGAGACAAACACTTGACGGTTTCCTGTTCTCGTTTATTCTGGCTCTGATGAGCAGTTTTCCTCAAAACGACAATGACCAAGGAAGATCTCAAGATCTCACCAGTAGTCTAACTCTATTTACAGCCTTTGAATAAAACCTTGTCAATAAAAAATAATAGCTGATGGAATCAAAACAGCAGTTTGTTGAGGCAATCCACTCAGAAACGAGTAAGAATTGATGTGTAGGTAATTTCTTAAGCGACAAGTGCCAGTCAGAAGGTAATACTTGATTAAAGTTGACAAGGAAAGCAACGTGGATGGGTGTGTAGCAGACGATGAACACAACCATGTTTGCTGTGACTATGCCAATGGTGCTCTTCTCCTCCTCTGACCTGTCGTTCATCTTTGACAGAATGGAGATGATCTGACTGGAGCAAAACGCGATGATCAGCAGTGGAGTAAAGAAGCCCAGAAATACAAGAACCAGAATGAAATGTTCAGGAAATTGCTTATTTTTGCATCTTTCGTAGCAGGTCCACAGGTTTACAGGGTAATTTTCCCTTCGATGTATGGCGCAGACAATAACCAAAAGTCCCCAAATGACTAGACACACCGCAAAAGCCGTCTCCTTCTTCTTTCTCCAGGACTTGGCCTGCAGGGGGAATCTGATGACCAGGAAGCGATGGACACAGATGGCTGTTGTGGTCAGTATGCTGGCATACATGTTAATGTAATGTGTGTAGATCAGAAACGTACAAAACTTGGTCTTGGGGAGGCAAAATATAGAATCATATATCCTAAAGGGAAGGAATAGGATGAAGGTAAAATCAGCCATGTTTAGGTTGAACATGTAGACATGGGTGTCTTTCCAGTACTTCCTTTTGGCGATGAAGGCATATAGAGCGGCAGCATTGAGCCCCAAACCCAAGAGAAACAAAGTACTGTACCCTTACAGGTAACACTGGTGATGTTGGTGTTGTTGCATATCTGTAAAATAGAACGTATCAAAAAGGAGGGCTGGGAAACTCACTAGGCCTGCTAAAAATGTCTTTGCTTCCAGATGTTGAAAGAAATGTCAGCGTAGCAAAACGGGACAATGTAAAGGGGAGATTACAAAGATTCTGTAGAGTCTTCCGTCTCAATATTCCAACGCATAGCAACCATAACTATGAGAAACTCACCATGTTGTCCCGTTTCCTTGTGTGTGACTACCAGTTTGTTCACGCCACCGGGCTGGCTCAGGCAGAGTCCTGTGTGTTTGTGCTTCTTTGACTGTTGGTCTGTGAAAGGTTTGAGCATGCAGCGGTCGAGCATGCAGACATGAGGCAGCGGATCGCAACCAGTTTCCTCTGAAGTTTCATGTTGTGCAAGTGTGTACGTGTGATATAAGCTGATACGGTGGGAGCAGTAACCAACCTGCTCGGTATGCGGTGCGTGTTTTTCAGTCACAAGTGGAAAATGCAAGATCAGAGTGCTTCAGTGAGGCAAATTCTTAACTGAGATGGCGCTCAAGGAGGAAATTGCAAAATCTACTTGTTTGTGCAACAGGCACAATTTAGAGCACATGCTCTGCACTCCTTAGCAGCCAGGTTTGGAAAAGGGGAAAATAAAAAAAAAAAACGCTCCTTTTTTTTAATGTTTCTTTGGCCGAAAACAACACGTTTTAGGGGAAAAAAATTCCACAGTGACTTGAGTGCAACTTTTGCCTTTTTTCTTGGAAAATTTGTGTCATGGCTGGGAAATATTTTCCCGGTGTATTATATTCCATCAGCATACTTGAATTTGAAGCAAAAATAGCCTGTGGTGTCTCTTGAGCTTAGTAGCTGTAGCTGACACTGGTGAAAACAGGCGAGGGCCTAAAGCTCTTCCTATGGTAGCATCTATGGGAGGATTCTGGATGTAGCACACCCTCGGAGGTGGATCGCTGCCACGCCGCTCCGGTCAGCTTGTTATTCGCTCAGCATGGCCCTGACAGACGGCGGAGGCCGAGGCTTGGGCGCGCTCCGGCCCGTCGCTGCTGTTGTTTGTCTATTGTTCATCCTCGCAGAAACTGTGCCTGGGCTTGTTTTTCTTCTGGCTTTCTGATTCACTTGTTTATGGCAGAGGGTGTGTACGCGCCAGGCTGACTAAGAGCTGCGTGTCACATCATGGCACACCGACCCAACCCGTCGCCACTGTCAGATTTAGTCTGTTGTAATATTTAGTCTGTATCATATATGGTTTTTAACCTGCGTTTCAGCCTCTTGTGCAGCGTTAAACGAAATTAGGACAAGCACAGTCGGAATGTTGGAGTCTTTAAGCGCTGATTGTTCTCAAGAGTCTGGAAGATTGAACGCTGCGTGGATGAATCATGGTCTGCGTCAGAACCTTTAGGCCTCAAATTCAGACATTCAGGTATAAAAAGAGCAAATTAGGACCACAGCCTCAGAAAAAAATAGGTTGGCACAATTAAAATCACTTGTGTTTTTCGCCCCAGGCAGCATTGTGTTCAATGGTTTTTGACCCCGAGTGGAGAAAGAGAGATTTGTTTAAGATGGGGGAGACTGAGGAGGCTTTTCTCCAGCACATCGGGTAGAACTTCTGAAAAACAAGAAATACTTGTGCATCTCTGGGCTTCTTCATCTGTGTCAGTGTTTCCACTAACTCAAGAGGTTACCCAGAGGAGCAAAGTGCAGCGATAACTCCACAGACTTCAGCAGAAAGAATCATGAAAAAAAAGGTAAATTCAACAAGGGAAAAATATCCTGATGGAAAGTAACCGCTCAGGATGACTGATGGGCTTTTAAATGGGACGGGGGTGGAAATATGAAAATATAATCAGGAGAAAATTTTGGACGGGTCAAATGGAACAACTGGGGATCCTGACAAAAAAGCAGATGACTGCACAGAAAAAAGGTTCAGGGTTATAAAAGCTCCAGTTTTACATTTAACCTGAAGCGGGTCAACCTATTTTTAATTGCATTTACGGGCCCAAAAGACTGCGGCCTTCGCTCTGAAATATGGAGAGACTGAAACCAAAGCGATCACAGTCCTCGGAGAAAGAGAGGAGAAGTGAGCAAAAAGGAGACCCTGTGAGCTGCTGTGGTTCCTCCTGGAGACACGGACGTGTGAAGAATGCAGGAAGTTCATCTGAACACAGTTATTTCTGCCACGAAAGATACACAAGATGATAGATTAAGTCTCATTTATTAGGGATTACAGCTTGTACATCTGCAGTTATTGCATTTGTTGGCAATGCCCCGGTTTTATTAAAAACCTCAAATGTTATTATCTGAAAATAAAGGCTGAAATCTAATATTGCACCGGATATGAAGGGGTTTCATATTTTGGAGGGGGCTTGTTGTTATCATTAATTTGTTTTGAATCCCTTCGGGCTTTTCCTGTTTTTACAGTCATATTTTCCAGCCCTCCCCCTGATCTGGTATTATTGTGGGTATATTTGTTCAAGTCTGACTTGATCTCATTTTCTGGAGTCTCGCCTGAGCTCCCCTCCGTCTCTCCTCTCCGGGCTTGTTATTCCCCCATCCTGCCCCTCTGCGTTTATTCCTGTCTGTCTGGAGCCGCTTGAAAATGCCCTTTACACGTCAGTGGTGAGGTAGGGTGGTGGGTGAGGAAGCATGGGGAGGGTTAGAGGGGTTCATTGCTCTATCTAGGTCAGTAACGACACACCCTTTTTTCTCCTTGCTGTGCCCCTGCTCTCCTCCTCCTGTCGTCCTTCCCTCAGCTTTCTCTGCTCCCAGTTGTGACGCAATGCAGGCTTTGCGCACACTCCTCGTGAACCTCTCCTCCATTTCTAAAAGAATACCCAACAACAGCCACTGCATGGCCCCACTGGTGACTGTGGCCCCACCTTTACACCAGGCGTTTACACCAGATTCTGATCAAACAGTTGGCTCCCACGCCCAATTACATAACGGGACGCAATTGCATAATGTTTGCTGGTGTTGTCAATCTGTGATGTGGCACTTGTGGCACATGTAGGAGTAGAATGTTTCTGAAAATGTGCCACTTCTGCTGAGTATTTGCCTTGGTGACACACATGCAGAGCAAAAATTTCAGTGTGTGTAGAGAAACAATAGAGACCTTACATCTGCACTTTTAAAACTCAAAAAGGTGCCTAAAGTTGAGGGTCATCATGTGCTTGAGAACTATGTTGACAATTTTAGCCTAATAAAGTGTTGAAATGTGCACGCTGAGGCGCAAACTCGGGTATTACGTAAGCCCACCGTGCAATGGCGAAGACTCCCGCTGGGTGGCGCTGTTTCTGCCGTTTGTGCAGCGATGACTCATCCCGGCAGCGCTTATGGAATAAACTGCATTACTATCATAAACACATTCAAAGCGCACTTAAAAATAATTTATATAAATGCATAGTGATTAAATTGAGAGAACAAAAGGTTTTTAAAATAAGAGCTGAAGAACTTTAGAATCAGCCAAAAGACTGAGACTTTACCTTATAACTTTTTATATGTAGATGGTCGACATATTAAGATAATGCAGAGAGTGCGAGGGTCAAATAATAAAAAATAGCTAAAACTGGACTAGAATAGAGAATCTATGGAACAAGTGAAAAAGGGGAGGATGACACATGGCTGATTATCAAGCCAAAGATGGGGTGAGCAAGCTCAGAGGCGGCGGAGGGGGGGAGTGATCACAGTTGAAGAAAGTGTGCAGGATACCGGAATAACTGTTTCCATCTTTCAGGCCTCCTTCAAAGCCAGCACTGGCGTCTGTGTCCATGTGTGATCGCATGCGTGTGCCCATGTGTCGTTGCGCACACGCGCGCTCGGCGCGGCCTAACTGGGTCAAGTCCACATGGGCGAAGCACGCTGAATCACACAGCAGATAAACACGGCAAAACACTGCCGTGGCAACCGGCCTGTCCCTCTAACCCGCTCTGTCGGTGGCAGGTCCTTCCCTGCATCAGAAGTTTGGTGTCTTTCTGGTCCATGCTGCAGCGAGTGTGAGTGTGAGAGTGCGTTCACACTTTAATTACTGACATCTGTCTCCAGTCTTTATAATTGTATTGCACAAATTAGATGTTGGCCTGTGGTGATGTGTCAACAGTGCAGGGGCTCTCCCTCTATTCAGGCATCTGCAGGTGTGTGTGTGTGTGTGTGTGTGTGTGTGTGTGTGTGTGTGTGTGTGTGTTTTCAACCTGCTTTTCCAGGAATTGAGAGAGGGAGAGATTGTGTTTGTGGAGACAAGTCTGGGTGTATGGTGGACAGCGTGTTCACGGCAGTGTTACACACTCCAGCTGTAAAGAGGGAGCTCAACGTTAGCAGAAGTTCGGGAGTTGAAGTGGAGGGATGGAGAGGTGAGCACCAGGAGCTTTGATTCATGAGCCTGTTTGCACAGACGGAAGAGAGAAGAACAAATCTCCTCTGTCAGCTCAGTCTAACGTGTTTGAAACAACGTCCGTAAGAGCATCCGTTTGTACAGAAACCTGGCTGCTAAAACTGGAGATAGGCCAGGCACACACACACACACACACACGCACACACACGCACACACACACACACACACACACACACACACACACACACACACACGTTAGAGATGTGATTCTTCTGGTTTGTATGATTTTCATTCCAGTCTGTAAATTCCAGGTCCATTAAGGTACCAAACGGTTTTGGTAGAGTGTGAGAAGGATCCTGTGGTTTCTGTGACGGCTGGTGTTTGCCGAGCGCTGCCATTTGCTGATATAAATATTTGATGCAGTTTAATTAAGGTAAGATGGTCTGTAAACATACAGGAGATTGATCATGGTGGAACACTTGGTTTCAAGCCTTTGCCTTGTAATTAAAGATTAAACCGAGACTGTAAAATAGCTTTTCAGGGCTTGTCATATCCCCATCGGTGTGCTGCTGAATAGTAATTGGTTTATAGAGGTGTGGGCGAACCGAGAGGGGGGAAAAAAAACTGTTCTGATATTAGAAATCAGCCCTGGATTGATGATTCAACAGAGCTACTTTCAAGTTTTACCTTTTATAGCAAGCAAAAACAGGTCAGCAAGTACCAGTTGTTTGAAATATTGTGAGGAAAACTGGATAAAAGATGTGTGACGAAGGCCAAGGACAGGATAAATCTAGATGTATCTGCTCCTCCGGTAAAGAATGTGAGTGAGAGTAATCTTTAGCTGATGGCCTGTGATTGAACTGGTGTATTGTTTAATCTGGATCTATTAAATCGTGGAGCTGCTCACATGATGAAAAATGAAACTGATAAGAAAAACAAGCCAGAGCAATAAAAGAAGCAGCTTTACTGGAGCTCTGAGCGGCAGCAAGAGCTGGCAGAATCACCAGAAACGGCAGAATAAAAAATAGAGAGCTGAGAGACGCAAGCGTTAGGTGATGTGGAGGGAGGTGTAGACTGTGCCAGGATGGGAAGTGTGTTTCTACTCTTCCTGACACACTGACCCAGTGACGCAGCAAAGCTCAGCGTTTACAGATTACAGAACCTTGACTGCGGGAAGGAAGGGAGGGAGGAGGGATTAAAGGTTCCTCCAGAGAGGAGAAAACAGGGAGATTAACTGAATGAGGGAAGAAGGAGTGGTGGATTACAGCTCTGAGTAACAGAGGCCAGACATAATTCCAGAAAACTGACTGGCACAGTGTCGTACAGGTACGTGCATGTGTGCTGCCGCTGCCCTTTTGCTGGCGTGAGGGTCAAACTGAAAATTAGAGAAAGAAAAGTCAGACCCGACACACAACAACAACAACAACAACAACAACAGGAGGAGGAGCTGTAATGTCCTCCAACTGTACACACTCGTTGAAGTTCCACAGCTCGATGTGAGACTATAGTTTGGAATGCGAGGGTGCTAATGCGGAGAGGCTGGCCCAGGGCTCCAACTTCAACCACATGCAACCGATCAGATACAGTTGCTCCCAAATCTCCGCAAAGGCTCTTTGAAGTGCGCGCGAGGCCTTTGGATGTTTCCTCGGGGGAGTCACAAGGCTACACTTTGATCCGAGTCAGCAGCAACCTTGCGCTGTTCCGAGCGGCAAGGTCGTGCGCATGGCGAGCACCTTTGCATGACATTCAAAACCCCGGAGACGCTGCAGGTTCACATAGCCGGCTGGACGTCCTACGACGGTCCGCCTCCGGGCTTTTAATTAAAACCCTAAAATCAACACATCTTGGCTCCACAGGTCTGTCATAAATGGCTGAAATAGATAGATCTGTGTATGCTCTCTGTCCCAGTGTCAGGGACGTAAACACTAATCTATTTATGTCATCTCTGTTATCTCCTTCAGTCGACTCGCTTATCCTGTTTTCATTGCTGCTGGCAGCTTTAGTCCTGGCGCTAAGCTCTTCTTCCCTTATTTAAAGTCTCACTTTATTATCAAAGAACAAAATGTCTGCCTCGTACGAGCCAGTGCTGAATCCTTCCTCTCCGCCCACTCCTCTTCCTCTGCTGTTTAACCACGCTGCACAGCGGTTATGTAAGAGCTAAGGTCAAAAGGTCACTGCCGTTGTCAAGGGAGACATAGAACAGAGGGGTTTTGGTGGAACTTGTGCACTGGGGAAGAGAGAGGGGGGGAAAAACCAGCGCAGACTGCGGAAAAGGCTGAGAGCAGAGAGTGCAGAAGAGCTGGAAGAATAAGGATTTGTGCTTGTGTGCATGAATAAAATATCAGGGTATTAACGATCATTCCATCCGAGCTGCAAGCGGAGGAAGCGAGAGAAGGAGCCAGTAAAAATATGGGTGATTATGTATGAAAAATGACGAGAAAGGAAAGGGTGTGGGGAGGGAGAAAGCCGAGGAGAATGTGAGTGCCAGTGTTTGTGGGTGAGTGTGTGAGAATCAGAGAGCAATTGGCAGCCATGGCCGCTCTGTGCTCAGCTGCTCCACTAACCTAGTTTGAGTAATCTCTGCCTTTGTGCTGTTTTGTAACACCCCTGCCAGAGAATTGCATCATAAGGCCACCCGCTATAGCAACCCCTCCACCATCAGCTCCCCACCCACCTACGGGCTCACACGCACTGTATGTACCACCCTGTTACACGCTGATCCGAATGAGAATATGGTAGCACAAACTGTCCGAAGGCAGAAATGATTAAGAGCAGAAAATCACACTTTTCCTGCAGCACTTCCTTCCACTGCGCTCAAGATCAGCATTTGGTAAACTAATGTGATGCAAATGTTGACGCAAACCTCCTGCAATGTGCTCCTGCGAGTCTAAAACAGAAAAAAAGGGGCCTTATCCCAGACTTAGGCAGGGTCACAGAGTTTTAAACCCTGGAGCTGAACAAATGGAGGGGGTGCTGAGCAATCTCCCAGGAGAACGGCCAGTCATTCTGATGAGGACATTAAAGAACGCAGCTCATTTGGAAACTATTGGCTGAATGAATATTTCAAACTCTTTCGTCCTCTGCATCGCAGACTCTTGCAGCAGCAGCAGCAGCAGCACAGAGCGAAGCAGATACCAGATTGGAAATGGACGTAGGGACGTCAGCTTTGGTTTGCAAAACTGGCTTGAAACGCTTCCTCAAAAGTGATGTCAGATTTTGTTCAGCGAATGTTTTTAAAAAACAAAGAAGCCCTCCAACAGTTGTACTAGAGAAAAAAGAAGTTTACTAATAGCCCCTCCGGCCTAACTTTGCTAATAACTGAATCACTCAGTGTGACGTTCACGCGTGACATTGATATTCTCAAGCGGAACCCAGGGTCCGATCATCTCATTTCATGTTTTCCTGCGTTTCTCCTCACATGGGTGCAAAATGATGGTTAAAAACCGCGCGCGTCCTCTCCGCGCAGCCACCTTAAACTCGCTCCCGAGTGCGCGCTCCCGCGAGCGCGGCGCGCTGAGCCGTCGGCAGTGAGATCATGGGAGAGTCCACGCTCGGAGAAAGTAGGTTAGCAGGGTAGACTGAGAGGAAAGCAAGCAGAGTCAGAGCGCAGAGGGGGGCGCCGAGCACCTCGCGTCCACCCTGGGATTATTCTCTCGGAAAAGTTGCGCCGAATCTCGTCACCGAGACGATGCGATCCAAAACGCTTTTCGCCGCTCTCGTGTTTCGCGTGGACTAAACCGAGCGATAAAGAAGAGGAGTTTCGGGTAGTTTCCCCCCCCGGTCTTTATCGGTCGCTGTCCGCAGCTTGGACGAAGTTCATATTTTCAGAGTCAGTCGAGTCTGGCTCTGCGTAATTCTCCTCCACCCTGGCACCGACGCTAACCACATGTAGCCAAGATTTCACCGTCCGACGCTGAAAAGAGAGAAAACACCAAAATGAGAGGTAAGTTCAGTCCGTGCCGGCATCGATCTGCTTGGTATTGTCGTGTAAAGTTCAACGAGATGCGTGATTTTGTGCGGGCAGCGAAGACCACATGTGTGCGCACGGGGTTGAAGTGCGCCTGTTTGTCCTCCCTGCGCGCATTAATCCCTCATGACTGGATTATCTCTGCACAGAGCCGGAGGCTGCAGGCTCCACGCACTGAAGTTCAGCGTGAGAGCTGGCGGAACACTGCTCAAACAGCAAAAAATGTGCACGCAGTTCGGCATTTGAGCACCAGATCTGACTCATCGGCACAACCGGACGCACGCGTAATCGGTGGTTTGGAGAGGGCGGAGATGTCTGCTTTGGAGTCAAAATTTCTATATTCTCCTGTAAAAATTGTGGCTGATGGTTCACGTTCGAGTTAGGTAATGAGGGGACAGAGGAACAGGATCAGTTTTTGGAAAAAAAAAAAAAAACCTCCTAAAAAACGATAGAATTATGTAATCGAGACTGAGAGATCCTTAAAAAAACAACTGAGGTCGTTCCACCAAACAAATGCCTGAAGTAGGCCCAACTCCTCTGGGCGTTTAATATTTCTAACTTTATTTTTCCTAGTGTTGATTTTGTGCTCCGTCTCGGCGGCTGCGAGCAGCGTTTGCGTGGATGTCACGTCGCGATGTTGTGACGGCTGTGCCAGCATGGCTGACGGTGTGAGCGCACGGAAGGAGAGGGACCTGGCTGTTCCACTGACCTGGTTATGTCACCCGACATTAGACAGCGGCAGCGCACGCAGCGGAGGGAGGGGGGGCGGCTCGCTGGAAGCGCCGTGCGGCGTCGTGCAGCGCCATGTGCGGTTGCAGGCGCGTCTTCCATGTGTCGCTCCATTTCAGACTGAACTTGAACACTGCTGACAACTCAGACGACATCTGCAATATTAATGCGCGCAGACTAGAATCGGGGCTGTTTTCATGCACTGTTTCTCAGACTTTGTTTAATTTCTTAATTTTAAATGAATATTCTGCTCCTACTGGGCCCGAGTCCTCCTCCGGAGTTGCATTTCTGTTTAGTTACGTTAACAGTTCTGTGCTGTGTTGAAGGGCTGATAAGCCGCCAGGAGGTTTTTTTTTTGTGTTTTTCAGAAAGGGAGGAAAGAGATTTTTTTAAAGTAAATAGAGAAGGGAGGGAGAGGGGAGAGAAGCAGAGGGGCCGCTGGTGGAGGGAGGTTCCTATTCTGGAAGGATATCCATATGTAAACAATCGACAGCCCATTCTTAGCTCACAGCATGAAAATGTAGGCTAAACCTGTCGCTTTACCTTCCAGCGTGTCCGCAGCCCCCCCAGCCCTCCATGGTGGTTGTCAGAACCCTGAAACCCAAACTGCTGAGTCACCGTGGCCCTCTTGGTGCTCGTGATGGGCCTGTTTTTCTCTCCACAACAGGACAGTTGAGAACAATCATTGTATTATCAGTGGATCATCAATATTCATACACAGACACGCCAAAAACCCCAGAAGACTCGCGTCCGGCCCTGAGAAGCAGCAAAAGGGGCCTGTGGAATTCTCAGCTCTGTTGTAATCCCCCTCTGTGGGCCTCAGCCTGGCCTCTGCTGGTATTTGCATCTTTTAAAATAGAGCCCCTTGATTTAAATATGCCGGGAGGTGGACGGCCGGGCAGGGCCCCTCTCATCCAAGTCCCCCATCTCACACTGGGCCTCCTAACATTTACCGGTGGGCTATTTTATTTTGGAATCAGCCTTTAAATGTAGATTGAGTTAGCCAGAATCCAAGGGAATGGTTTAGCTTATGAAACAGTGCTTTAGTGGCTACAGGACTTAGGAAGCAACATGTGTGAGCGTGGCATCATGTCAGGCAGGGTCAAATTCATAATTTTTATCACACCCTTTTACACCCATATGAAATTGGCCTTAGTAAAGATAACACAGTTACACATTTAGCTGGATGATAACACACACTGGGGGCCCAATGTGTTTGAAGTTGAACTCCACCGACGTGGGCCAAAATGTGGTGGAAAAGCTTCCATTTATGTACAGGTGACAGTGGTAATGTGAGCAAACGAGAGTTGGCACAGCCTTTTGTGCGCCTCATGGAAAGGAGGGAGGGGTGGCGTTTTTGTCTGTCGTGGAATGCGGACTCTCGGGGAGCTAAAGGTCATGCCGGAGACTAACGTTTTCGCACAGGTCATCGCTGATATGCAGGTCTGAATGTAAACACCGCTCCAAGCTGTGGGAAGCCGCATCGTCTGTTTTAACATTGACAGGCACTTTGAAAATCTTTTAATGCATATTTTTTGCACAATATAAGCACAAAAATGACTGGAGTCAGTTCTTCAACTGTACATTTTTGAAGCCTTGTGTAAAAGCTAAAGCTTCAGCTGACAGCTGGATGCATGTTTTTAAAGAATAAATAACTGAAAAAATTCTATTAAAATATGGGTTTACTTGGTGTTGCCTGCAAATATACAGCGAGAGCAAGGGGTGAAAAGCATGTCCATGTGTAGTTATAGCAGAAGGGGCTGTTGATGGGGCATCTGTGTCGTTCGGGCTCACAGCAAAGGACAGGAATAGAACGTGTTGAAGAAGAAGCTCAATGTCAAATGCCGGGGAGAAGGGTGGGTGGGTGCCGCATAGTTGACATTGAGGTTGAAAGTCTGCCTGCAGTGGACTCAGGCCAAGTACAGTAGGCGACTTTACAGTCAAATCATGCACAAACTCAGCACGGGTTGAAGTTCGAGGGTTTGGAAGAAGCCAACTCAAATAGAGGCAAAGTGGTGTTATGGAAATATACAATCCACCAAAGGCAGTTTGGAAGCAGCACAAAATGGCCGTGTTTAAGTCGCTTTGTTGATTTTGCTGTTATGTAACATAGCCGGTATTGCGAGGCAGGCTACGAGTCTTCAGGGAAATGTTTTTATGGGGAAGTCTCGAGTTTTTCAGATCCACCTTAAAAACACGGCCTGTGGAGAGTCGGGCACGCGCAGGCCTTCCTCCTCCGTCTCCCCCTGCAGTGGGAAACTGTGTCAGTAGGACAGACCATCCACATGGGCTGACAGGCTTCTGCATCGGAGCGAAGGGCGGCTCATCCAATCACAGCCGGGCGCCGATCGTCCACCGGCCAACGAGCGCGCCGGAGCAGAAGGGGGGGGGCAGGGCGGCTGTGTTGCTAGTTTGATCCTGCTGAATGAGTGTTGTGAGGAATGCTCACAGACAGGAGTTATATAACTGCGCCGTGAGGGAGGGGTGGAGGGCAACCTGAGAGAAAAACAAGGAGGGAATTTTTTTCTTCTTTTTTCCACTGCATGCCTGCAGCTGCCGTGATCACTCGGAGTATTTTAGTCAACCGTTTCAGAGACAGCCGAATTTGTCATTAAAACTGGGGGGGAAGGAGCGGAAAGTTGCGTTTTCCAGCAACACTGCAGCAATTCTTCCCCAATCGCATAGCAGGCCGACGCGGTTTTCCGTGCACCCTCCTCATTAGTGGGCCGGCAGGGATTTTTGTAAATCAATCCAAACCTGGCAAGAGACGGCAAAACGGAGCAGGACTGTTGATTCCTTAGCCTGTAGAGAATAATGTCGTCATGTGTGAGAATGTCATGTGATTGCATGTTTGTGTTTGCGGTTCCAGTTTGCAGAACAGTTCATTCTTGTCTCTGTCTCTCTTGATCTCTTGAGGCCCTTAAAGGCGCTTGTCTTAGCCAACGGGGCAATGCTGTTCCAAAGTACTGGATTTGTCTTTGTTTTGGTTTCGAAAATGTTAATAATTGACCTAAACGCACGATAAAAAAACATTTACAGACTGTTTTCTTATTAATCATAAACCTTGAGATTGGCTTTAGGGAGTTTGACCTCTGATAGATTCTTCTGAGGCTCAGCTGAAACTCAAGGAGCTGCAGGAGGATACCAGAAAAGACGTGAAAAGAAAGGTGAAATGACTCAACGGGCAGAAAAGGCTTCACGGCTGCCTCGGGTGTCGGCAGAGAAAGGTCTTCTGAACATAAAACACAAGGAGTAACAGAAATTTGGTGAGAAATTTTCAGCCAGTCACAGAAGCAGAAATTAGTGTTCAGGAACTTGCAGTTGTGGTGATTGGACATCATGAGTGGAAATTTGCATTCTAATGGGTACCGGACATGGTTGCTGCATGGATCACTGGCTGACAGTGTTGGTTGTAGAACCGTTGGATCAGTCGGTCACCGAGACTCCAAAATTCTGACTCATTTGAGTCGAGCCTGCCAAGGATTCGCTTTCTGTCTAGTTCCGTTTGTTGCGGTTTTCTCGTCTTCACCCCTTTGATGCTGATGTTCCATCTCTCTTCCTGCAGCTCAGATCGAGGTCATCCCCTGTAAGATCTGCGGGGACAAGTCCTCGGGAATCCACTATGGAGTCATCACCTGCGAAGGCTGCAAGGTTAGAAGGAAAAACCTGCGTGAATCTGATGTTACTCACAAACACCGCTTAAAAAAAGAAAGATTTTTGTATTTATCAAACGCAAGCGGCTGACTGTGTTTCTGTTTGTTTAGGGCTTCTTCCGTCGCAGTCAGCAGAACAATGCCATGTATTCTTGTTCCCGCCAGAGGAACTGTCTGATCGACCGGACTAACCGGAACCGTTGCCAGCACTGCCGCCTGCAGAAGTGCCTGGCGCTGGGCATGAGCAGAGACGGTGAGCGGGCACAAAGAAGGCACTGTGCTCTTTTTATATAACGCTGTTAGCCATGAAACAGACGGATTAAGGAGGGGGAATAACCGCAGGAAAGAGAAACGATTATGGAAAAAGAACTTATGGATGAGCAGGATTTAAATTTTATATTTTTTATTACAAAATTTAAGGACCTAGGTTTAAGCCCGAGTCCTGGTCTGTTCATCCTATTTGTTTTAAAGCTGATACCAGGGGAATAGAACCCTATAATACCCACCGGAGCTGACAGGTCACAGGCCTGGAACATGCAACACGTGTGGAGAATATGGATGTAATCTTTGTGGGACAGAAACATACCAGCGGAGGCTTAGGAGGAGGAAGCTCCTGTCTGAACCATCATTATTGTCTTTTAACGCGTACTTTTTAAGTCTGAACGCCTGTTTTCCTGCTACAGCTGTCAAGTTTGGTCGCATGTCCAAGAAGCAGCGCGACAGCCTCTATGCCGAGGTGCAGAAGCACCAAAAGTCCCAGGAGTGTGCAGGCGCAGGGGGCGGGGGCTCCACTGCTCTGTCCCTACCCAAGGACGATGGCGGCGGCGGCGGGGAGGACGCAGAGGAGGGCCTCAGCCGATCGTACAGCACCGGGGGCTCCAGCTCCACCCTCAGCGACCTGGATGACATCGCGGCCTTGCCGGACCTGTTCGACCTGCCCCTGACCCCCGAGGAGGCCAGCGAGTACTGCAGCCTGGAGCTGCTGGGCGGAGGAGGGGCCAGCACCGGCAACACCTCCAATTCCTCGTCTGCCTCGTCCTCTTCCTCGTCCCTGTCCAATCAGAACTCCCCGCAGCAAACCGTGCTGGACGGAGCCGACGGCAGCGGGATCCAGCTGCTGCACACACACTCGACAACACACCCACTGCTGGTTAACGCACAGAAATTGCTGGACAATCTGCCCGACGACTGCTCGATAACCGACCTCGGTGGGTATTTACAACCGCAGATATACATTATTGCATACATTTATTCATGTGCATCATGAATAAATACATTTGTGTTCCATTCTGCATCTTTGCAGAGCACATCACTCAGAGCATCGTAAAGTCCCACCTAGAGACCTGCCAGTATAGCGCTGAAGACATGAAGAGGTTCACCTGGGGGCAATATTCCACCGAGGAGACACGCGCCTACCAGAACAAGGTGTGCGCTTGACGCCGGAAACGGGCAAAAACAGCCCAGCTGATGCCGCGTTTGACCTCACCATTGCCATTTCTGCAGTCGGCTGAGTGGATGTGGCAGCAGTGTGCGCACCACATCACCAACGCCATCCAGTACGTGGTGGAGTTTGCCAAACGCATCGCTGGCTTCATGGACCTGTGCCAGAACGATCAGATCATCCTGCTGAAAGCAGGTCAGTGCGCCGCCACCAGGCCCCTGGCGTCTGGTGCGCTTCCAACTTTCCGCCAAGGGAACAGGGCATTACACAAAATCTGGTCGCACAAAACAGCGTTAATATTCCACGTGTGCCATGCAGGGTTTCCATGCACCCACGTGGTCGTGTGCTGTGCACAAATCTGGGTCAAAATTATTTACCTTCTCTATCTTGTGTTATGCCTGTTGGAGTACCTTGGCCCCACCCCTCTGTGTGTGTCCCCCCACCACCTTCCTCTTTGTTGTCCATCTTTCCATGTCTCTGCTTCTGTCTGTGGCCCACCTCTGCAGGATGCCTGGAGGTCCTGCTGATCCGCATGTGCAGGGTTTTCAACGTCAACAACGGCACCATTTTCTTTAACGGGAAGTTCGCTCCGGCTCAGTTCTTCAAGGCGCTCGGTGAGAATCGCCTCCTGAAGCACCTTTGTCATCAGCAGGAGCACGTTAACATGAATCTCTCATCTCAATGCCAGCAACTTGCAGTAGACTGTAGAGCTTCCAGGGATTTCGGTGTTTTTGAGGTCCCTGACCCCTGCATTTGTGCAGGGTGCGATGACCTGGTCAGTGCCGTGTTCGACCTGGGGAAAGGTCTCTGCCGTCTGCAGCTCACTGATGAAGAGATGGCTCTGTTCAGCGCTACCGTCCTTCTATCTCCTGGTGATTTCCCACACGTACACCGTTTCCCACTTACGCAGATCTAAACACTCTCCAAACGGCGGACAGAGTCGGGAGCTGCCGGTTGACGTTTCTTCTTCTTACCTGTAGATCGGCCGTGGCTAAAAGAAGGCCAGAAGGTTCAGAAACTCCAGGAAAAGGTCTACCTGGCGCTGCAGCACAGCCTACACAAGAGCGGCTCCGATGAGAAACTGGACAAGGTGAAGCCGAGCGACCCCGAGGCGTGCGCTCAGAGGCACCCGTCTGTAAACTCACCTCTCTGCTTCCCTCGCTCCCACAGATGGTGTCCAAGCTGCCCACAATGAAGTCTATTTGCAACCTCCACATCGATAAGCTGGAGTTTTTCCGTCTGGTCCACCCGGAAACGGCCTACAGCTTCCCGCCGCTGTACCGGGAAGTGTTCGGCAGCGAGATGTCTCTGCCAGACTCCACCGACAGCTAGGCGCGGGCGGGGGAAGGAGTTTATACTGAGCGGTAGGGAAGAGCGAGGAGAGACAGAGCAGGAGAAAGATGTCGAAGCTCAGCAACCAGCAATTAAAGAGACAATCCAGGATGTTAAATACTACATCTCCCATGATCCCAAAGTAGTTCTCCACTTTCCCAGCAGGCAGAAGCACCTTACACTACAGACCGCACTCGCTCATGGTCCTCTGCACACTGTAGCATTAACAAAGAATTCAACGGGCAGAACGCAGCCGCCCAGTTGAACACCAGATCCTCTGAGGATCGCTAAACCATTTATGAATGTACCTCATTGATAAGCACCAGTGCACCATCCAGAACCCAACATCGAATGTACAAACCCTGTCACTCTGCAGAAAAAAAGTCTTTTTACCCTTGGATACAGACTCAAATCAAAACCTCCTTTTTTAGTTTCTGCACCTCAGAGTGAGCTGACTCACGCAGGTCACGTTTGTACCGACCACCACCTTAGGGACCAAGTTCATGGGTCATTCTCTGCGCTCCAGCGCGGAGCAGGCTTACCTCCACAACCAGTTTAGAACCAGTCTCACAGAGTTGGACAGTGTTTGGTGCTGCCTCCACGTAGGCTCTTGTGATGCAATGAGAAACCTCAGTCCCACGCACCCCTTTTCCTTGTAAATGCCACTTATAGAGAAAGAACAAGAAGAAAATTATCTTTAATTTATATACACGTTTATAAGCAGATATTTTAAATGAGAATGTAAATAAATGAATATATAAGTATATAGAGAGATTTAGGATGTGAGAGAGAGAGTTGGAGAGAAGAGTGGATAGTAGGGTGTACATAGGGGGGGGAAGATGACGGATCTTTCAACGACGGATGTTCTTTTGGGGGGACTCGAGTCGTTTTTCTGGGCCATTTCCTCTGTTGACAGTGCTCTCAGGTTTCTGCGGCAGTGGTGCTCTTCTTGCCCAGGGCAGGCTGGGGTTGCCGCCGCCGAGTGTGCGATCGAGATGGACACGGCACGGTCCGACCCGGGAAAAGGTGGGGGGGTTGCAGCGGCACGCTCAGAGGAGGGACAATGACATTTAGCTGCAAACGCTCGGACGCCACGATCGCCGCTTCTGCACCATCCCAAAGAGGAAAACGAGGACAGTAAAGAGGACGCACGGCAAAATATGACTATGATAACAGGGGAGACACATGGGTCCCCCCCCACTTGTTCCTTACCAGCAGTCAGTAGAGTGGAGTACGTTGGTTTCCTGTCTTTCACTCATGTTTCATTTGGCTGGAACGAGGTTGATTCCGAACATGTATCATAAAACCTCCTCGCTGGTTGGAGCAACTGTATTATTTTGTACATTTGCTGTTCCTCTCTCCTTTAGTCCTGAACCCAACACTTTCTGAAGCACTTATATGTCCCCTTCCCCACCAGACACTAGTCTAAGGCCAGACAGAGCTACCAGCTGCCCCCCTGAGTTGGGCCTCAATGCCAGTGGAGACTTAGGAACCTTTCAATCTGTTTTTTTTTTTTTTTTTAAATTTAGACCTATTGCACACAGCTCACCCATGTTTCTTTTTGTTTGCATTTTCTCATGTACATATGACACTTTTTCGAAGGTCGCCGTGGTAACGATTGGATCGCGACGACTGTGTCTTACATGGGGTGCTGTGAAGATTTAGAGCAGGTCCAAGGGCCCGCCGCCTGCCGCTCAGGGAGTTAGCTGTGATCTCTTGTCCCTTTATCACCAGTGTCATTGATTTCGCTCCTCACTTACCTTTGCACCTAAGACGATAACAATAATCACTGTGGATGTGAGGTCTATTTTTTTGTGACTGTCACAAAATGTCAAAGCCCTACCCATTTGTCCTGTTGTAACACAAAGTTTAGGAAACATAGGAATAAAAAAAAGAGAAAAGAAATCAGGTAGTGTTAAAGATAAATTGTTATCAGGAGGTAATGTTTCTTTTGCTGTGATTTCCATTTATTCATCAGTCCTCTATCCACCGCTTTATTTACATGTCTCCACGTATGTCTTGTAAAGTCAGTGATTTTTTTTTTTAACTGAGGAAAGATTAGGAAAGGTACAAATGATGAACAGTTTGTCTTCCTTTTCCTTCTCCGTTATGACAAAATGTACAAAAAATATAATACTAGTCCAACAGTAACTGAATCACACAGCGCGCACTATTTGTTGTCGTCGAATGGGATTCATTATATGTGGTTTTAAGAATGTAATAAATTGTTTCCTTTTTCTTTTGAAGTATTTTTTGTGAGTCTTATTGACCTCGAATCAGATTCCCACGTCATGTTTTTACATTTGTGTTTTCTTCCATGTAATAATCCTGCAAACTTTGGGTCGAGTTTATCGATTCTAAACATTATTGTGGGGTCCTTTTTCGCCTAAAGAAATCAGCAACGGAATAAATGGTCTGAACCGGGAGGGAAAGGATGCATTTGTCTGGTGAAGTCAGCGGTGTCCTGACCCACTTTCGGTGGCGTGGACGGCGGGGCCTCCCACACCCAGCAGCCGCCAGGAAAGTGCGGTTGCTGAGCAAGTTTCACGTCAACAAGCGCAAAGTTCGTCCAGCCACCGTCCCGGCGCTGTAAACGGCACACTCGCGGCTCCGTCTCTCCAAAGAAGCACGTTTCTCTTCGTGTGTCGTGAATTAACGCAGGCGAGATGTCTGTAGCGGGATTTAGGAAGCAGTTTTACAAAGCGAGCCAGGTAAGCGCACAACTTTGGAAGTTTAGCAGGTATTTTAGCTAGCTGCCGCGGCGAGTTTGGACTAGCTTCCAGCTACCAGTTAACCATAAATAAAAACACGGGCAACTGGTGAATCCGTTTAAATGACACTTTTACCCAGTTCAAGTAAAAGTTCAGGTAAAATGTTTTTCATGATTTAAGAAGGTTCAATTCCTCTGCTGTAGGTGTGATGGGTCCTGTGCCACTTATGTTTAAAGTAATTACGCTAATGCTAATTTAGCAATTACGTTAGCATGTAAACAAGGTTGCCTTACGGTGATGTAATGAAATCATTACCTCCAGCCTCCCGTACTTATTCTTTAGTTTGGATTAGCGTCACAGATTTATTCTCTTAACTGTGAATGAACTATTTTGCATGGATTTTAATTTTCCTTTACTCAAAGTTGACGCGCAACAGTGTTCAGGCAGTGAACGGGTTAAAGTTTCAGGTTTGACGGGATTCTTTGCTTTTTGTTGTCAAAGTTTGCGCTCCTTTGTGGTATTTTGTCTTTAAGGGAAACATCCCTTATGTAAAGTTAGTGTCAGCACGTTGGTTCAGGTGTCTTATATTGGTGCAAAAAGTCTCCAAAGTGGGATGGAGAGAGGCCATCCCGCCCAGCCTCCATCTGACCCGCACCCTAACCATGTCCAGCTCCTTCTGCCAGAATTCAATTGAATTTTTCAACACAAAAAAACTTTCTAGACCAGCTCATAGAAAAGCTAATATGGTTGGAATGTTTACTGAAGAGGAGGGAAAATCCACAAGTACTGGAACTAATGGGACATGACTGTGTTCCGAGGTGTAATTGCAATTAAAGGCTTGGTATTGGCTGTGACGCACACATTTTAACTGCATGCTTAACTAACAACAACAGCATTTTCTGTGCTAAAGTGCTGTTGAATGAAACAATTTAATGTAATGGAAAGAGGGGGAAAATCCCACTTTAATCCTTTCCTATCATTGGAATTCGTTATATGGAGACCTTTTTGTCAGCACAAGCGTCGTACTGTCAGATTTTTACAGTGCAAGGTCCTTTATGCATGTTGTGTTTTCAGATGGTCAGTGAGAAGGTTGGAGGAGCAGAGGGGACCAAGCTGGATGAAGACTTCAAGGACCTCGAAAGGGTAACGTGCAAATTTACCTCACAAGAGAATAATTGTTCTAAAAATTGCTTTGGTTGAGTAAAAGAGATCACGGTGATGGATCCCCGTCTCCAGAAAGCAGACGTGACCAGCAAAGCTGTGGTGGAGCTCATCAGTAAAACGTCAGAGTACCTCCAACCAAACCCAGCAACCAGAGCCAAGCTGACCATGCTCGGCACCGTGTCCAAAATCCGCGGGCAGGTGAAGAGCCCGGGCTACCCCCAGCCCGAGGGCCTCCTGGGGGAGTGTATGACCAAGTATGGACGAGACATGGGCCAGAACACGGGCTTTGGTGAGAACGCTGATGAGCAGCCAGGGTCATCTGGCGGCTGATCGCTAAAAAGGGGCCACACGCCAAAGACCGTCTTGGTTTTCTTCATTCCAGGTGGGGCTCTTATAGATTTCGGGGAGTCCATGCTGAGGTTGGCCGAGGTCAAGGATTCTCTGGACATTGACGTGAAGCAGAACTTCATTGACCCTCTACAGACTGTCGCTGATAAGGACATCAAAGACATTCAGGTAAGTCGCACAGTACAAGATCCGCGGCAAGAGACACAGAAATGCCGCCAGGAGAATCCTAAACGCTTCTTTTCAGCATCATCTGAAGAAGCTGGAGGGCCGACGCCTGGACTACGATTACAAGAAGAAGCGTCAGGGTAAAATTCAGGACGAGGAGATCCGACAAGCTCTGGAGAAGTTCCACGAGTCTAAAGAGCTGGCTGAGGGCTCCATGCACAACCTGCTGGAGACGGACGTGAGTCACCCGTAGGCTGCCTTTAACGGTGAATAACTGCAGGCTCGGCGTGTTGAGTTGGGAGTTTGCACTCATGCATTACACATGCACGGTGTCTGCTGCTCAGCCTCACGGCTGCCCAAACACACTTCATCCTCAAGGATAAAGTGTGTGTCGGCTGCCAAAGAGCTCGTCAAACCAGTTTGTTTGGTGTTTTCTTCCGTGAGGCCCCTGCATGACAGCCGTCAGAGCCTGTAACCTGTTAACGACAGTGTTTATATGTGTGAAAAGATGTAAAAACGCTGTTCTCCAGACTCGTTTTTCTAATGTGTGTGTTTTTGTGCATAGGTGGAGCAGGTGAGTCACCTGTCGTCTTTGGTGGAGTCTCTGGTGCAGTACCACAGACAGGCCTCTCAGATCCTGGAGGAGCTCTCGGAGAACCTGGCCAAAAGGTCGGTGCCATGACGCCTGGAAAGTACCGTCGTTTTAAACAATGCCAGATAACTCAGGAGTTGTATTTTTAGGGACGGAAGCGCACCTGGCTGAATGTGTATCTTTGTTTTCTCTAAAAGTACACATGTTGTTGGAATGTGCAGGGTAGGCGAACTCAGTCCCGACCAAAGCGGGAATACACCCCCAAACCCAGGCCGTCCTTTGACTACGGACGAGCGGACAACTCTAACGGAGGATTCACACCAGCTGCAACGAGCCCTTCAAATTACTCTGCAGGTAAGTTCATGCATCCCTACTTTGTGTGTATGTGTGTGTGTGTGTGCGCGAGGCCTCCTGCCAGTTTGGTATGTGTGGAAGTGGACCTTACTGAGTTTCCTCCTGTGACATTAAGCAGCCCCAGCTCAGTATCCAGCTCCATCCTTCCAAAGAGCCTCCATCAAGAGCCGACCCTGTGAGTGACAAACACCAAGATTCTGTCAAGACTTTTGACTCACTCAGCTGTGGAATAACACCGGTGGAGAGTGTGTGTTCAGGCGACGTGGAGTTCCCTGAGAGACCCTTGGGGCCGGCAGGGTGTGACTGTCTCTGGGCCAGGCTGCAGATATATATAAATACTCCCAAAGTATCCAGACGATCTCAAGCACATTCAATGGGCCGAGTTGTGTATATCTGACAGTCTGTAACAGGTTCTTCTGAAGCTCCAGAGTCATTATCGTACACACCTGTTCAAGAAAGAAATCAGAGATTTCATCTTGAGCTTCAGAAGAATCTTTCTTTAGACTAAACTCATAACCTCTACTGGCTCCAGTAACTCCCCCCATCCTTCCTGCCTGATAATCAGATACACCTCCTCCGAGAGCTCCTCTTGTTGAAGGCCTACATCAGATCTTTTCCTAGAGTCACCCCTCCATCCCATGTCTTCACTGTCCGCAGCTGAGCCGTGCTGCAGAGCTCTGTATGACTTTGAGCCGGAGAACGACGGAGAGCTGGGCTTCCGCGAGGGCGACGTGATCCGACTGCTCAGCCGCATCGACGAGAACTGGCTGGAGGGATCCCTCGGCAGCCGCTCGGGATACTTCCCCGTCAACTACGTCGAGGTGACGGTCCCTCTGCCAAACTGAAAACAGCCAAGCAAGAGGGGAGAGAGGCATCAAGTTGGTAATCAGAAGATGCACCCACAGTGATTAAATGTCTGAACACGGGGACTTTTTTTGGGGGGGTGAACCGCTTTTTACTTGTCAGGATTTACCCTCTTCTTTAAAAGGGAAAGATGAAGGGATCCAAGCTAGTCTTTACATAGTCCTAACACTCCTTTTCTAGGCACCTGTACACTTTGTGACATGCACTACCGTCCCCAGATTTGACAAACACACCACCCTTCTAGATTGGTACTGTTCACGTTGGTACGGCACGAACGCTTGCACACGCGTGCTTCTCTCCACTCCTCTGCCTTCAGGCGTTGGCACTTGTGCAGACAGACAGGCCTGAGTCAACATGGAGGGCTGGTTTTTCTTCTTCCCCAGTTAGATGTTCCCTGGGCCTGTCCTCTGCTGCCACCTGCTGGACCTTTATGGATTTGTTAAAAGGTTTTTACAGTATCTTCATTTATGCCTTTCTCATCAGGTGTAGCTCATGCCCCCATTTCTAAATCCTGAGAAGGCTGTAAGCGTTGCACTGGGTGCAGAAACGCTACATAAACGGTATCATTTTGCACCGTTGACCCCGAGTGGTATGCTGCATCACCGTGATCTTTATCCTCCTTTCTTCTCAGCCTCTGTTGCTGCTGGTGGTGTCAGAGAGGTTTCTGGGCTGGTTGCTCCTGAAGGTTTGGCCTTTCGTTTGTTTTCCTCCCCATGGGGGGGCCCAGCTTGGCTTCGGCTCTCCTAAGTTGCTACTTGGAGCATGGAAATTAAAGTGATGTGTGATTGGGGGTGTCTGTACCTGCCTGGTCTGTGCCCCAGGCCCGGCAGAACCCTCTGTCTGCGTACTGCTGTGTACAGTTTGGTAACAATGCCGGGCCAGACAATAGGCGGTTTCAGTCTGAGATGAGCCCAGTTTACGTGCTGTTCTCTAAAAATGCCCCCTCCATCCACCATGCTCATCCCTCCCAATCTCGCTTTAAACTGGAAGCGGAACAGACAGGTTCTTTCAGCGGGGAGGGGACCCAGCCGTGGATTACACCCTCCCTCCCCCGCTGCTCTTTGTTCACCACCTGCCTCTGTACCCCCACCCACGCTCTTCATCATCTGTCCTTATTCCAATCCCACGGTGCTCCTGAAACTCCCAGTCCACCTCTGTAATAATCTCCCGGATCTAATCGGGCCGTCTTTGGGGTTCTGTTTAGCGGTTATTTATGCTGGGCCCAGTCGGGCTGAGCTGAGTAGTGATGCTGGTTCAGGTGTGGGTTTACGCGCCTCATTAGCCTGCATCAGGGCCTGGCTTCAGATTGAGCTATTATTCAGCTTGGTA
>CAAE01014992.1:2621561-2636665 GCA_000180735.1 Tetraodon nigroviridis | reverse complement strand
TATTACTACATTAAGATTTATGATATTGGACCAAACATTGATGGATTTCTAATGAAATGTACTTATTTTGCATGTTTCTTTTCTTTTATTTTTTAACTGCATCTTCTAATTTTTCTACATTGGCTTCTGTTTTTTAAGTGTGGCACTGTAGGGAGACTGAATGTGGGATTACCCAGGATTATCGGCGTGGATTACCTCTTTACAAAGTGTAATTTTCCGTGTATCATGTTGTATATTTTTGTAAAGGGGTGTGATTGCTTTTGGCTTGTTTATTAATAAACATGAAGTACATGTGGCAGCTCTGCACCCACTCTGCTCTGCTCAAATGTTTCATTTCTCACAGTTGTATTTAAATAACGTATGTATGGAGGGTGTGTGTGTGTGTGTGTGTGTGGAGGGGGGGTCTTGCATTATTCCACGTATAGCTCTTAAACATCAGATATGAATGTTTTTTGCATCGCTTGTTGTTGAATCAGTTTTCCAAAGACAAATGCACGGCTGTTCCCGGTCGCAGCAGGCTGCACACCAGCCAGCTGCTGGGTGCTTGCCACGCCACTGTCTCATCGTGGAAGGCGTGTCACTGCCCCGAACCACTGAGCGCCCCTTTGTCCTCCGTCGGTGCCCAGGCGGCGACACTCGATGGCGGCTGCACCCGTCAGGCAGCGCTCGGCGGCGGCGGGACCCCGCTCGCAGCTCCCGCCCTGCTACCACGAAGGCTACCTGGAGAAGCGCGGAGCCGGAGAAAAGGTGGGTGCTCCCGGCGGCGCTGCCATGTTGTCTCGGCTGTTGGCGAGGGTGCGTGTGCGTGTGCGGGACACCGGCTGATCTCCCACTCCCGGAGCTGTCAACTTCCTCATTGTCCTCGCCTGGGCGAGACGGGAGCGGACGCTGGTGCGGCCGGAGGACCCGCTCCCTGCCGGGGACCCGCTCCCTGCCGGAGACCCGCTCCCTGCCGGAGACCCGCTCCCTGCCGGAGACCCGCTCCCTGCCGGGAACCCGCTCCCTGCCGGAGACCCGCTCCCTGCCGGGAACCCGCTCCCTGCCGGAGACCCGCTCCCTGCCGGAGGACCCGCTCCCTGCCGGGGACCCGCTCCCTGCCGGGGACCCGCTCCCTGCCGGAGACCCGCTCCCTGCCGGAGGACCCGCTCCCTGCCGGAGGACCCGCTCCCTGCCGGAGGACCCACGCTTTCGTGGAGGAACCTGGAGGGGAGCCCGCAGCCCTGTCAGGGCTCGTCAGAAACCGCTGCTGTCAAAACATTCCCATTTCAATCACGTTGCCGGAGGAGTTGCGGCTCCTGTCTGAGCCGGACGGAAATCACGTGCTTGTATTTTTCTTCTGGCATGTTTACAACACGCTGCTTAATGTAGTCTTTAAATGCAAAGTGCAATATGATGTATCAGACTTAAAGAATTCTGCAAAAAAGAATGGCAGACCCTCCCCGGACCCCCACCCTCTTAGGCCGGTACCAAGGGGAACCACGGAGCTGTAATGTGAGCGTGGCTCAGGTGTGGGGTCGGGCCCTGGTCTGTGGAGCAGCTGTGTCCCCCTCCTTTATCCGTCTCCTGGGACAGCAGATGGGCTGATCAAGTAGGGACCATCTCTGGTGGACAGCTCATGTCTGTGTCTCCTGTCCCGCAGGCGTTCCGGAGACTCTGGACCTGTCTTTGTGGGAATTCCTTGTACTTCTTCAATAATGCCAAGGATACTCATGTAAGCGTGGCGCAGGGGTGTGTTTTGCACGTTGCGCGCTGTCATGTCCTGAGGCCCTCCGTCTCTGTTTACAGTACATAGAGAAGATGGACCTGGCTGGTTTTGTGTCCCTTAAGGACGACTGCAGCCGGGACAGGAACCTGGAGGCGGCCAGGTTCATCCTGCGCATGAAGGACGGGGAGACCAAACTGACCGTACTGTCCACCCACGTGCACGTGTGTCAGGAATCAGACTTCTTAGGCTGTCTCACGGCTTTTGTCTGCTTCCAGGCGCCGAACCTGGAGTCCCGGGAGCTGTGGAAAGGCTTCCTCTACTCCGTCGTCGATGTAAACGCTCTCTGCTTGCAGACTTTTTTCGTCTCTTCGCGTTGACGTGATGACTTTACGCCTCTCTGCTGCAGCTGAACGTCCCATCCTGCCTCACCTTGCTGCCCGGCCAGTTGCAGATGCTGAAGGAGGTGGTGGACAAAGAGAGGTCCAGGAGGAGGACACGCACGCCCACACGCGCTCCTCCCTCTCCCCTCTCCGTGCCTTTAGTGGGGGAGATCCCACCGTGAGTTCACCTCTTTCATGTTTTCTGGTCCTGTGTTCAGACTCATGAGGAAGCGTCTGCGTCTGGCGCGCAGGTGCTTTCGCCCCGTGTCCCGAACAGAGGCCGAAGTCCTGTTGGAAAGACACCCAGACTGTGGGAACATGCTGCTCCGTCCGGGCAGAGACGGCTGCTCGCTTGCCGTCACCACCAGACAGGACCTCAACGGGTAAAGGGAGCATCTGCAGGCCGCAGCTGTGAGGGTCTGAGAGCGCGCTGGCTGATGTCGCTGCTTCCCCTCCTGCCTGTAGGTCGGTGTTCCGACATTACCGCGTCACGCAGAGGGACCAGGGCGGTTACGTCATCGATGTAGAAAACCCTGTAAGAGCGCTGTTAGAACTGGTTCTCTTCAAGGTCGCCGCTAAGGTGGTTTGAGATGAGTTTGGCTTGTTTCTTTCAGATTCCCTGTGCCGACCTGCATGAGGTCATCGATGCTCTGGTGGAGAAGACGGCAGGAACGCTCCAGCCGTTCCTCCTGGAGGAACCCTATGAAGAGAACATCAGTACCGAGGCTCTGCGTTGTTGCATCATTGCCTTGTTTTTTCTGTTTCTCATGTGATGACCCTTCCTCTTTCTCATCAGCGTACGTTTCAGCCAACGATGAGAACGGAGAGCGGATCCTGCACACCGCCCCCTCCAGCCCCCTGCCTAAGGCGCCTGCCCTGCCTCCGAAACAAGGTTAGGGTCACACACACCCCACGCAGACATGGTTGCTCGTGTTTACTGATGCTTGCTGTCATTCTTGGACAGATCGCTGGCCCAGCAGCCCCCTGTCCAGGTCTCCCGCCCCTGACCGGCGAATCCTGACCTCACCGGTGCCGGCCTCACCCACCAACCCGCTGAGACGGCTCATCCACTCTCCCTCCCCTCTGACACAGAGTCAGTACGCATGCACACGCCCGTCCGGTTTGACATGTTCTGATTGTCTTCCGTGCATCCACAGCGCTCAACGAGGAGCTCAAAATGAAGCTGGAGAAAAGAAGAGCCAGTCAGGAGTGACTGGTCCACGGGGAAAATGGCCCCCCGTCACAGCACACACACTCTTCAGCAACAGAGGCTGTCTGGTCGGAGCGATCCATCCATCCTGTGCCTTCTACATCGACAAAAATGGTCTGCGGATAGAAAGTTCCATGAAGTTCCTTCACGTAAACCACGTCATGATCATAAGGGTCCTAAAATGCTGCCTGCCTGCTCTGGCCAGGACAGTTCCAGAATCATGCTTCATCTATCCAAAACGCACAAGAGCGTGATTCAGGTTGGAGTCCACATAAACAGTGGCCGCAAAGCTTTGATGGATTAGCGCTGAAGGAACCACGGGACCACCAGCCGAGCCCTAAGTCCCCCCCACCCCACCCCCCACCCACCGAGCTGCTGATGTTGGTGTTAGTGCAACACTGGAGACAAACATAAAACTTACAGACTGTGGATTTGTATGACGTATCTTTCCCTACAATCATCACAACTGGACTGAAAACACAATCTGTGCTTGCTGGGTGACCTTTACTGTGTTCCACATTTGTTGTTGTGACTTTCAATTTCTGGTGCTTATTTTAAAGTGTTTCCTTATTCCCAGCTACTGTGTAAATGTTGGTGCTACGACTGACCAGTCTGGAAGTTGCAGGTCATTTCTGTTTTTTATCTCTGGTGTGAGTGATCGCGCCCTCTAGTGGACTGGCTGTTAACTAACAGGAACTTTGCCAACAGCCTCTGGGTGTCGGGTACTAATGTTCAACATTAGTATTCACTGTTTTTATGTTTTGCTCTGTCACAGTGTTACCCCTACTGCTACCTCTTCATCAGTAAAAGTATTAGTTTTATTACAGGTCTCAATAAAAAGTGTTTTTGTTTTGAAAACTGGCCGTTTCCCGCAAACGTGACATGTCTACTGTAGTGAACAACTCTGTATTTGCTGTGCCGTGTCTACCTAAACGCAATCAAAGAAGCGTGTTTGTTTGATATTTCTGGGAATTAAATTCTTTTGCATGAATGTCATTTATGAAACGGCCTAAATGCTTGGATACAAAAACCTGGCAGTTATTCAGTTATTTATATTCTAATAAATGACAAAGCATGACAATAATTCACCTTTCTGCAGGCGGACACGCAGAGGACGCTCAGATCCGGCCACAGCGCCCCCTGGTGGCGGGTCGAGGGCGACGCACAACCAACACCACCACAGCGCCCCCTGGTGGCGGGTCGAGGCCGGCGCACCACCAACACCACCACAGCGCCCCCTGGTGGCGGGTCGAGGGCGGCCGCCAGGCGCTGGGACAACCTGCGCCGGCGGCAGCTTCGACCGGCGGCGGGCTGTGAGCTCCGAGACCCGGCTCCAGGCACGACTGTCCGCCCTGAGTTTGACACCGATGAGACGGTGTTTGGAGAGGACCAGTCTGTGAAAGAAGGGAGTTTTTTGTTTGTTTGTTTTCTTGGAGGAAGACGGTGGACCTTCCAGGAACGGGTTTGGTCTTTTTTTTTTTTTTTTTTTTTTTTTAAAGGAAGCGCCTAAAGTTTTCACCTCTCAGCGCTTTTTTTCTGCGTTTAAATAAGATTTCGCTGTTCGACCAGGTTTTTGGACACTCCGTTTGGGTTTCGGACTTTTTTCCACGGTGAAAGACGTGTTTTGTGTGTTTGTGGGTGCAAACAGGTGTTATTGAGGGCGCAGCTGGTGACGGAGGTCTGCTGTCTGGGTGTGTCGGGGAGCAGGTAGGTGCCTGATCCGGCCAAAGGTTAAAACCCTGCGTTTGTCATACCCAAATAAGCTCAAAGATCCATCAGTAATGCCACTTAACTGCTGAGTAACTTTTAAAAAGCATCCAATCTACCCTGAAGTAACTCGAAACTGTATTATTTAGTTTAGACTATGCTTTAAATGTGTTTTATTACTCTCTGGGGCTTTATTAAAGTTGGTATTTGGGAGGTGCGTGTAGTAAGAGAAGGTGAGCTGAGTGACGGCTATGGCTCAAGAGCAAAGTCTGTCAAACGTGTTATCAGAAAGGCATTCTCCAACATGCTACAGCTCATCAGCGAAATGCAGAACACCTCTATTTCTGTAGGAGCACCTACACACACACACACACACACACACACACACACACACCTCCCCCACCCCCACCAAGTCTGAAGGAACGCTGTTTGACAGACTGCAGCAAACCCACAAGGAGTTCAGGGTGTTGCTAGATGTTGCCAGCTGATGCAACCACACAAACCGCAATGTTTCCCACCTAACTGCAGCAACCTGGTTCCTTCCACAGTTGTGCAACCATTCGACTCAGTTGTGTGTTGGTGGTGCAGGAGAGTTGCCCCCTGCTAAATGGCTTTCATGGCCCTTCATTACCATCACCATAGGGCTGACAGAATTACTGCCGCGCTGACGTTTGCTCACCCCGGCCTTTCCTTTACTGTGTAGCTTTGCTTTCTTAGAGGAACTGAGGAACTCACTCGCCTCCTCACATCCTGTTCTTGATCTATTTTGAGTTTTCAGCTCCGATGAACTCAATTTAATATCATGAAATCTTTGACACTTTCAGGGCTCCATGGACTGGTTTCTTCACTCCGTGCAGTCCGTCTCCTCATGGACAGCCTGCTGAGAGGGCCCTGGAAAGGGGCCACTGCCGCCCAGTCAGCACAGACCTCTTTACGTCGGAGATGAAACTAGGTGTCTTCGCCCCTGTATGACTAATTATTAGCTTGAGGTCAAGTCCCAACAGTGCCGCCTACTAGTGCAACGAGAACCACAGTTAAAAACACTTCCTGAACAAGTCAGAAAACATTTGGTGCTTTTTAGATTTAAAATCAAACCAAAAATGATGATCAAATGATCTGGAGGCCACAACCTTTGATATCATGTGACCTTGTATGACTACTGCCCTCCATATACTACTGTGGATCTTCAACCAAGACTGTCCCCCAAACTCAGAGTTGGACATAAATGCCTTTAAAACCATTTGGATTCCCTTTCCTAATGCCCTCTGACCGATAGCCAGGAGTGCCACCTCAATCAGCCATCTTTCCACTGAGGCTACTGACGCCCTCTTGGTGAAGACCAAATGCATCTGCTACTCTTCCTCTTCTGGCTGCTGCCTCTGGCATGCACGCTGAAGGACGCCTCCTCACTGGAGTGCACCCCTCGCAGATTTGTAGCTTTTCACGGTGAGTTTTGCAGTGTCATGAAACAGTCACACAGCCTGTCGACACACGTGGGTGTTTAAGCCTCAGCCAGCTGGTTGGGAAACCAGGTTTCATTGGTTTTTCTCCAACAGAGGACAACGCTAACCTGTTCCGCGAGGAGGGAGTGGCCAACTACACCACCATGCTCCTGAGAGAAGACCTGGACACGCTGCTGGTGGGGGCCCGAGAGGCAATATACGCTCTGGACCTCAAAGACATCTCCAAGAAACGTGCTTCAGTAAGGGCGCCACACATGCAGGCGGTTCCACCTCACAGCCAAACCACATAGTTGCTGTTATTCCGCTTTGGCTGAAAAAAAAAAGAACTTGTTACGTGAACTGTCTTTGCATGAGAGAAAGGCTTCACTATTGTAGTGCTTTAAAACAGTAACGTAATCAATGGTGACAAATGTTTCTGTTCTTGGTAGGTAAAGTGGGAAGTGACACAACAGCAAATATCTGACTGTCAAAACAAAGGAAAAGATCCTGAGGTGGGTCCCTTAGCTTTGACAATAAAACTTTATTTCAAGTAGAAGTGGTCATCAGGTGATAAGATTGAGCATTTTTACAGATGGATTGTAAGAATTTCATCAGAATCCTCCACAAAATGGACGACAACAACAAGATGTACGTGTGTGGAACCAACGCGTTTGACCCTCAGTGTGATTACATGGTGAGACGATCAGAGTCAGGCTCTTCGCTCGAGTTCCTTTCTCATTGGTCTAAATGTGTGTGCAGTCCTACACTGAAGGTCAGCTGACTCTTGAGAGGAAGGTGGAGGACGGCAAAGGAAAGTGTCCGTTTGATCCCTTTCAGAGACACACGTCACTGATGGCTGGTAAGTATCAGTTTAACAGATGAGTTGAGCTAAAGAACTTGAGTTGACTGAATAATGCAGCAGAGTCTGACATCTGGCAGGAAACGATCTATACTCAGCCACCTCCATGAACTTCCTTGGCTCTGAACCGATCCTACTGCGCAGCTCCCATGTCCCCTTACGCACCGAGTTCAAGAACTCCTGGCTCAATGGTAAATGGCGCATGTACCAGCTGTTTAACAATCATTTCAGCTAGTAATATTCAGTGTACTTCTTGCAGAGCCCACCTTTGTGTCCATGACTCAGATCCCAGAGAGCCACATGAGTGCGTTGGGAGATGACGACAAGGTCTATCTGTTCTTCAGTGAGACGGCTGTGGAGTGCGACTGCTACCAAAAACTGGTGGTGTCCCGCGTGGCCCGTGTCTGCAAGGTTAGCGGGCGGGTCGTGCCGGAACAAGACTCAGCACCATTTTTCTGTTTGTTTCTGCTGCTTGATTGTACATTGACATTTTTACGTACCAACGTCCACAGGGGGACATGGGAGGGCAGAGGACTTTGCAGAAAAGATGGACATCCTTCATGAAGGCCAGGGTGGAGTGTCCAGTGCCCGGGGCCCGGCTGCCCTACGTGATCCAGGACGCCTACCGCTGGTGTGGCTCCCCCTGGCTCTGGAGCGACTGTCTGTTCTTTGCGGTCTTCAAGCCGCAGGAGTACGTTTGTATTCATGCTCTTTGTGTTGGGGAGGAGTCTCTGTCTCTCCTGCTGGTCTTTGACATGGCACTTGGCACACATTCTGTGTCTGTGTGTGTGTGTCTGTGTGTGTGTCAGAGAGACGTCGGACCTGTCTGCGGTGTGCGCCTATCGCGTGTCCGACATCAGCAGAGTGTTTGCTGAGGGAAAGTACAAAACTCCTGTGACCGTAGAAACCGCCTTCGTGAAGTGGGTGACGTACAGCGGAGACGTGCCCGTCCCCCGGCCCGGAGCTGTGAGTCTGAGCTCTCTTTAATGAACAGAGTGGGAATGTTGGCAAAGAATAAACTGAAAAGGCAACAGTTAATGTTTGACCAGTGACTCAGGGCCACTCTTTTTCTGGCCTGATTCGCTTCTCTTTTTCTCTTTCCTTCCCCCTTTTCTCCTACCAGTGTATAGACAACGAAGCCCGTAAAATTGGTATAAAAGACAGTCTGCAGCTGCCAGACCCCACCCTTCAGTTTATTAAGATGAGGCCGCTGATGGACCAGACTGTGCAGCCAGTGGGAGGGAAGCCTCTGCTGGTGAGGAAGGGAGCTTCCTTCACATGTATAGTGGTGGACCAGGTACAAGCTGCTGACGGAGAACAGCACCACGTGATGTTCATCGGAACAGGTGGGCGCTGGGCTGGTCACACTGGTCAGGTGCCCGAGTTCAGAAGGATCAAGTCTCTGTTTCTGTTTAACCAGAGGAGGGCACGCTGGTGAAGGCGGTCAACTACGATGGAGAGATGTTCATCATCGAGGAAGTGCAGGTTTTCCAACACCGAGAGGCCATCAAGATTCTGAAGATTTCTAACGTCACGGTAATCTCAGACTTTCTACTTGTCTGCCAAATTTATTTGAATGTATTTTGTTTTGTGTTGAGTTTTTTGTTTGTTGAGTAAGATGCTTATGAAAGAGAAGTTAAATGCTGAATTTATTTCAAATTTTAATCCTGTCTAATTTACATCCACTGTATATGGTAATGCCTGCGTGTAGGGTCAGCTCTACGCAGGCTCTGACTCTGGGGCAACCCAGGTACCACGGGCCACCTGTGGGAGGTCCAGCTCCTGCATGGACTGTGTGTTATCCAGAGACCCCTACTGTGGCTGGGACGCGGTCGATGGAAAATGTTCCCTCCTGTCCAGTTCAAACAGGTAGGCCGCTGCCCAGAGAGGGAAGCAGGCTGGTTCCATCTCAACTCACCCTTTCTTTTCTTTTAGAACTGGAGAACTAATCCAAAGTGTGAGAGAAGGCGATGCCAAGCGCTGTCCACCAGCTGGTGAGTTAGCGCCTCTCGACCCCCTGGAGCGAACCATCTGGCCTGGAGGAAACCTGAATCTCTCCTGCTCTTTGCCCTCCCAACTGGCCAAAACTGTCTGGGAGCTTGACGGAAAAACACTGACTCCCACGGCTCGCGTTCAGAGTCTCAGAGACGGACTCCTCATCTTCCACGCTTCCGGGTCCGACGCTGGTCGGTACCGCTGCCTGTCGGTGGAGAAGTCAAAGGCTGGCCTGTTCACCACCACCGTGGCAGAGTACCAGGTGGGCCTGTCAGGGGACGGGATTTTACCCCATGCCCAGATTAGAGGCCCATCCGTGGCTGGACTGCAGGCCGCGGTTGGTCTCCTGGTAGTGTGTCTTCTTGGCCTTTTGACATGGAGTTGTTACAAGGGACACATACCGCTACCCTGGAACTGCAGGAGGACCAGAGAACAGGAGGAACATGGGCGTCCAAACTCCACCGTGGCTGTAAAACACTCCCCGGCAGAAGACACGCTCCTGGTGTCAACAGCCCCAGTTTAAACAGACACACTGGGAAATGCCGAGAGCCACCTCCAGAAGGAGAACCTTTCAACGCTGCAGACTGATGAACCAGAAATGTAACTTTGTACACATTAATGCAAGGTTCTCAGCTTTGTTTTACTTTTTAGCTCCCAAAAATATGAGGGACATTTGACCTTCTGCCTCACTTTTTTGCATGCAAAATGTTTTATACTTTTTTGGATTGTAAGATGTGTTTGAAATATTTTACAGAATATAAATGTTGAGCCACTTCCAGCACTGTTTTTTTTTAACACTGTAAAAAAACATGATTTACGAATTGTAAAGTTTTAGGATGAAATATGCCACCAGTTTCCTTCCTCAAGACTGGACTTTCTCCACTACCTCCAATTCATGAGGAAGTTGAAGATCCTGTTGGCAAACTGGCAGCAGAAGCCCTGTCGGTGTGAGTACTCCCACTCCCTGTTCACAAAGTTGCGAAACCTCAGAATCCAAAGTCCTTGTTTTCAGGACTGGTTTCCAGGAAGTACTGCACCGAACTTGTAACCCTCGCCAAGCTTTTTTTTGAGGGGGAGGGGGGAGGGGGGGTTGTCAAAGCCGCAATGTGTCTAGTTGTCTGTGTAGGTTCTCAGTCATCCAGGTCTGGTTGTGTTTGTTACACCTGAAGTCTGCGTGGACCCTGGTTTTTAACCTGTATTTTAAATGAGATAAATCAATGTAACTTTACTCTGGTCCTGTAGACCCTAGTGAGGGCACAACCCCCACTCCCCCCCTGCAGAATAAGGAAATCCAACTGCAAACCAATAGATCTGAGAAACTGATCTTACAGCCTTGAAGTGGCTTTGATCATCAAACAGCTTTGATCATTAAACAGCTTTGATCATTAAACAGCTTTGATCATAAAACAATTTGTGATATTTGTACTCTTGTGATTTTGCTGTCCTTTATACACCACATTGCTAGTTTTGACTATCATCAAGCTTAACAAGACTATTGATCAACCTTGGATTCCCTTTCCTAATGTCTTCTGACTGACAGCCAATCCCAGATCCTATTATTCAGGAGAATCCAGGCCCTACCTAACATGGTCCTTTGAGGGTTCTTTGATGGTTCTTGAAAACAATTTTTATCAAAAAAAGACAATTCCTCCAAGCACCTTGATTCACCGATCAAAATCACAGTGCCACCTCAATCAGCCATCTTTCCACTGAGGCTACTGACGCCCTCTTGGTGAAGACCAAATGCATCTGCTACTCTTCCTCTTCTGGCTGCTGCCTCTGGCATGCACGCTGAAGGACGCCTCCTCACTGGAGTGCACCCCTCGCAGATTTGTAGCTTTTCACGGTGAGTTTTGCAGTGTCATGAAACAGTCACACAGCCTGTCGACACACGTGGGTGTTTAAGCCTCAGCCAGCTGGTTGGGAAACCAGGTTTCATTGGTTTTTCTCCAACAGAGGACAACGCTAACCTGTTCCGCGAGGAGGGAGTGGCCAACTACACCACCCTGCTCCTGAGAGAAGACCTGGACACGCTGCTGGTGGGGGCCCGAGAGGCAATATACGCTCTGGACCTCAAAGACGTCTCCAAGAAACGTGCTTCAGTAAGGGCGCCACACATGCAGGCGGTTCCACCTCACAGCCAAACCACATAGTTGCTGTTATTCCGCTTTGGCTGAAAAAAAAAGAACTTGTTACGTGAACTGTCTTTGCATGAGAGAAAGGCTTCACTATTGTAGTGCTTTAAAACAGTAACGTAATCAATGGTGACAAATGTTTCTGTTCTTGGTAGGTAAAGTGGGAAGTGACACAACAGCAAATATCTGACTGTCAAAACAAAGGAAAAGATCCTGAGGTGGGTCCCTTAGCTTTGACAATAAAACTTTATTTCATGTAGAAGTGGTCATCAGGTGATAAGATTGAGCATTTTTACAGATGGATTGTAAGAATTTCATCAGAATCCTCCACAAAATGGACGACAACAACAAGATGTACGTGTGTGGAACCAACGCGTTTGACCCTCAGTGTGATTACATGGTGAGACGATCAGAGTCAGGCTCTTCGCTCGAGTTCCTTTCTCATTGGTCTAAATGTGTGTGCAGTCCTACACTGAAGGTCAGCTGACTCTTGAGAGGAAGGTGGAGACTGGCAGAGGAAAGTGTCCGTTTGATCCCTTTCAGAGACACACGTCACTGATGGCTGGTGAGTATCAGGAGTTTAACAGATGAGTTGAGCTAAATAACTTGAGTTGACTGAATAATGCAGCAGAATCTGACATCTGGCAGGAAACGATCTATACTCAGCCACCTCCATGAACTTCCTTGGCTCTGAACCGATCCTACTGCGCAGCTCCCCTGTCCCCATACGCACCGAGTACATGGACTCCTGGCTCAATGGTAAAATTGCGTGGTTACCAACTGTTAATCACTTTGGCTGTTAATAACAAATGTTCTTCTTGCAGAGCCCACCTTTGTGTCCATGACTCAGATCCCAGAGAGCCACATGAGTGCGTTGGGAGATGACGACAAGGTCTATCTGTTCTTCAGTGAGACGGCTGTGGAGTGCGACTGCTACCACAAACTGGTGGTGTCCCGCGTGGCCCGTGTCTGCAAGGTTAGCGGGCGGGTCGTGCCGGAACAAGACTCAGCACCATTTTTCTGTTTGTTTCTGCTGCTTGATTGTACATTGACATTTTTACCTACCAACGTCCACAGGGGGACATGGGAGGGCAGAGGACATTGCAGAAAAGATGGACATCCTTCATGAAGGCCAGGGTGGAGTGTCCAGTGCCCAGGGCCCGGCTGCCCTACGTGATCCAGGACGCCTACCGCTGGTGTGGCTCCCCCTGGCTCTGGAGCGACTGTCTGTTCTTTGCGGTCTTCAAGCCGCAGGAGTACGTTTGTATTCATGCTCTTTGTGTTGGGGAGGAGTCTCTGTCTCTCCTGCTGGTCTTTGACATGGCACTTGGCTCACATTCCGTGTCTGTGTGTGTGTGTGTGTCAGAGAGACGTCGGACCTGTCTGCGGTGTGCGCCTATCGTGTGTCCGACATCAGCAGAGTGTTTGCTGAGGGAAAGTACAAAACTCCTGTGACCGTAGAAACCGCCTTCGTGAAGTGGGTGACGTACAGCGGAGACGTGCCCGTCCCCCGGCCCGGAGCTGTGAGTCTGAGCTCTCTTTAATGAACAGAGTGGGAATGTTGGCAAAGAATAAACTGAAAAGGCAACAGTTAATGTTTGACCAGTGACTCAGGGCCACTCTTTTTCTGGCCTGATTCGCTTCTCTTTTTCTCTTTCCTTCCCCTTTTCTCCTACCAGTGTATAGACAACGAAGCCCGTAAAATTGGTATAAAAGACAGTCTGCAGCTGCCAGACCCCACCCTTCAGTTTATTAAGATGAGGCCGCTGATGGACCAGACTGTGCAGCCAGTGGGAGGGAAGCCTCTGCTGGTGAGGAAGGGAGCTTCCTTCACATGTATAGTGGTGGACCAGGTACAAGCTGCTGACGGAGAACAGCACCACGTGATGTTCATCGGAACAGGTGGGCGCTGGGCTGGTCACACTGGTCAGGTGCCCGAGTTCAGAAGGATCAAGTCTCTGTTTCTGTTTAACCAGAGGAGGGCACGCTGGTGAAGGCGGTCAACTACGATGGAGAGATGTTCATCATCGAGGAAGTGCAGGTTTTCCAACACCGAGAGGCCATCAAGATTCTGAAGATTTCTAACGTCACGGTAATCTCAGACTTTCTACTTGTCTGCCAAATTTATTTGAATGTATTTTGTTTTGTGTTGAGTTTTTTGTTTGTTGAGTAAGATGCTTATGAAAGAGAAGTTAAATGCTGAATTTATTTCAAATTTTAATCCTGTCTAATTTACATCCATCGTATATGGTAATGCCTGCGTGTAGGGTCAGCTCTACGCAGGCTCTGACTCTGGGGCAACCCAGGTACCACGGGCCACCTGTGGGAGGTCCAGCTCCTGCATGGACTGTGTGTTATCCAGAGACCCCTACTGTGGCTGGGACGCGGTCGATGGAAAATGTTCCCTCCTGTCCAGTTCAAACAGGTAGGCCGCTGCCCAGAGAGGGAAGCAGGCTGGTTCCATCTCAACTCACCCTTTCTTTTCTTTTAGAACTGGAGAACTAATCCAAAGTGTGAGAGAAGGCGATGCCAAGCGCTGTCCACCTGCTGGTGAGTTAGCGCCTCTCATCCCCCTGAAGCGAACCATCTGGCCTGGAGGAAACCTGAATCTCTCCTGCTCTTCGCCCTCCCAACTGGCCGAAACTGTCTGGGAGCTGGACGGAAAAACACTGACTCCCACGGCTCGCGTTCAGAGTCTCAGAGACGGACTCCTCATCTTCCACGCTTCCGGGTCCGACGCTGGTCGGTACCGCTGCCTGTCGGTGGAGAAGTCAAAGGCTGGCCTGTTCACCACCACCGTGGCAGAGTACCAGGTGGGCCTGTCAGGGGACGGGATTTTACCCCATGCCCAGATTAGAGGCCCATCCGTGGCTGGACTGCAGGCCGCGGTTGGTCTCCTGGTAGTGTGTCTTCTTGGCCTTTTGACATGGAGTTGTTACAAGGGACACATACCGCTACCCTGGAACTGCAGGAGGACCAGAGAACAGGAGGAACATGGGCGTCCAAACTCCACCGTGGCTGTAAAACACTCCCCTGCAGAAGACACGCTCCTGGTGTCAACAGCCCCAGTTTAAACAGACACACTGGGAAATGCCGAGAACCACCTCCAGAAGGAGAACCTTTCAACGCTGCAGACTGATGAACCAGAAATGTAACTTTGTACACATTAACTGCAAGGTTCTCAGCTTTGTTTTACTTTTTAGCTCCCAAAAATATGAGGGACATTTGACCTTCTGCCTCACTTTTTTGCATGCAAAATGTTTTATACTTTTTTGGATTGTAAGATGTGTTTGAAATATTTTACAGAATATAAATGTTGAGCCACTTCCAGCACTGTTTTTTTTTAACACTGTAAAAAAACATGATTTACGAATTGTAAAGTTTTAGGATGAAATATGCCACCAGTTTCCTTCCTCAAGACTGGACTTGCTCCACTACCTCCAATTCATGAGGAAGTTGAAGATCCTGTTGGCAAACTGGCAGCAGAAGCCCTGTCGGTGTGAGTACTCCCACTCCCTGTTCACAAAGTTGCGAAACCTCAGAATCCAAAGTCCTTGTTTTCAGGACTGGTTTCCAGGAAGTACTGCACCGAACTTGTAACCCTCGCCAAGCTTTTTTTTGAGGGGGAGGGGGGAGGGGGGGTTGTACAAAGCCGCAATGTGTCTAGTTGT
>CAAE01014992.1:2610124-2621511 GCA_000180735.1 Tetraodon nigroviridis | reverse complement strand
CCACCAGACAGGACCTCAACGGGTAAAGGGAGCATCTGCAGGCCGCAGCTGTGAGGGTCTGAGAGCGCGCTGGCTGATGTCGCTGCTTCCCCTCCTGCCTGTAGGTCGGTGTTCCGACATTACCGCGTCACGCAGAGGGACCAGGGCGGTTACGTCATCGATGTAGAAAACCCTGTAAGAGCGCTGTTAGAACTGGTTCTCTTCAAGGTCGCCGCTAAGGTGGTTTGAGATGAGTTTGGCTTGTTTCTTTCAGATTCCCTGTGCCGACCTGCATGAGGTCATCGATGCTCTGGTGGAGAAGACGGCAGGAACGCTCCAGCCGTTCCTCCTGGAGGAACCCTATGAAGAGAACATCAGTACCGAGGCTCTGCGTTGTTGCATCATTGCCTTGTTTTTTCTGTTTCTCCTCATGTGATGACCCTTCCTCTTTCTCATCAGCGTACGTTTCAGCCAACGATGAGAACGGAGAGCGGATCCTGCACACCGCCCCCTCCAGCCCCCTGCCTAAGGCGCCTGCCCTGCCTCCGAAACAAGGTTAGGGTCACACACACCCCACGCAGACATGGTTGCTCGTGTTTACTGATGCTTGCTGTCATTCTTGGACAGATCGCTGGCCCAGCAGCCCCCTGTCCAGGTCTCCCGCCCCTGACCGGCGAATCCTGACCTCACCGGTGCCGGCCTCACCCACCAACCCGCTGAGACGGCTCATCCACTCTCCCTCCCCTCTGACACAGAGTCAGTACGCATGCACACGCCCGTCCGGTTTGACATGTTCTGATTGTCTTCCGTGCATCCACAGCGCTCAACGAGGAGCTCAAAATGAAGCTGGAGAAAAGAAGAGCCAGTCAGGAGTGACTGGTCCACGGGGAAAATGGCCCCCCGTCACAGCACACACACTCTTCAGCAACAGAGCCTGTCTGGTCGGAGCGATCCATCCATCCTGTGCCTTCTACATCGACAAAAATGGTCTGCGGATAGAAAGTTCCATGAAGTTCCTTCACGTCAACCACGTCATGATCATAAGGGTCCTAAAATGCTGCCTGCCTGCTCTGGCCAGGACAGTTCCAGACTCATGCTTCATCTATCCAAAACGCACAAGAGCGTGATTCAGGTTGGAGTCCACATAAACAGTGGCCGCAAAGCTTTGATGGATTAGCGCTGAAGGAAACCACGGGACCACCAGCCGAGCCCTAAGTCCTCCCCACCCACCGAGCTGCTGATGTTGGTGTTAGTGCAACACTGGAGACAAACATAAAACTTACAGACTGTGGATTTGTATGACGTATCTTTCCCTACAATCATCACAACTGGACTGAAAACACAATCTGTGCTTGCTGGGTGACCTTTACTGTGTTCCACATTTGTTGTTGTGACTTTCAATTTCTGGTGCTTATTTTAAAGTGTTTCCTTATTCCCAGCTACTGTGTAAATGTTGGTGCTACGACTGACCAGTCTGGAAGTTGCAGGTCATTTCTGTTTTTTATCTCTGGTGTGAGTGATCGCGCCCTCTAGTGGACTGGCTGTTAACTAACAGGAACTTTGCCAACAGCCTCTGGGTGTCGGGTACTAATGTTCAACATTAGTATTCACTGTTTTTATGTTTTGCTCTGTCACAGTGTTACCCCTACTGCTACCTCTTCATCAGTAAAAGTATTAGTTTTATTACAGGTCTCAATAAAAAGTGTTTTTGTTTTGAAAACTGGCCGTTTCCCGCAAACGTGACATGTCTACTGTAGTGAACAACTCTGTATTTGCTGTGCCGTGTCTACCTAAACGCAATCAAAGAAGCGTGTTTGTTTGATATTTCTGGGAATTAAATTCTTTTGCATGAATGTCATTTATGAAACGGCCTAAATGCTTGGATACAAAAACCTGGCAGTTATTCAGTTATTTATATTCTAATAAATGACAAAGCATGACAATAATTCACCTTTCTGCAGGCGGACACGCAGAGGACGCTCAGATCCGGCCACAGCGCCCCCTGGTGGCGGATCGAGGGTGACGCACAACCAACACCACCACAGCGCCCCCTGGTGGCGGATCGCGGGCGGCGCACCACCAACACCACCACAGCGCCCCCTGGTGGCGGGTCGAGGGCGGCCACCAGGCGCTGGGACAACCTGCGCCGGCGGCAGCTTCGACCGGCGGCGGGCTGTGAGCTCCGAGACCCGGCTCCAGGCACGACTGTCCGCCCTGAGTTTGACACCGATGAGACGGTGTTTGGAGAGGACCAGTCTGTGAAAGAAGGGAGTTTTTTGTTTGTTTGTTTTCTTGGAGGAAGACGGTGGACCTTCCAGGAACGGGTTTGGTCTTTTTTTTTTTTTTTTTTTTTTTTTTTTTTTAAAGGAAGCGCCTAAAGTTTTCACCTCTCAGCGCTTTTTTTCTGCGTTTAAATAAGATTTCGCTGTTCGACCAGGTTTTTGGACACTCCGTTTGGGTTTCGGACTTTTTTCCACGGTGAAAGACGTGTTTTGTGTGTTTGTGGGTGCAAACAGGTGTTATTGAGGGCGCAGCTGTGACGGAGGTCTCCGGTCTGGGTGTGTCGGGGAGCAGGTAGGTGCCTGATCCGGCCAAAGGTTAAAACCCTGCGTTTGTCATACCCAAACAAGCTCAAAGATCCATCAGTAATGCCACTTAACTGCTGAGTAACTTTTAAAAAGCATCCAATCTACCCTGAAGTAACTCGAAACTGTATTATTTAGTTTAGACTATGCTTTAAATGTGTTTTATTACTCTCTGGGGCTTTATTAAAGTTGGTATTTGGGAGGTGCGTGTAGTAAGAGAAGGTGAGCTGAGTGACGGCTATGGCTCAAGAGCAAAGTCTGTCAAACGTGTTATCAGAAAGGCATTCTCCAACATGCTACAGCTCATCAGCGAAATGCAGAACACCTCTATTTCTGTAGGAGCACCTACACACACACACACACACACACACACACCTCCCCCACCCCCACCAAGTCTGAAGGAACGCTGTTTGACAGACTGCAGCAAACCCACAAGGAGTTCAGGGTGTTGCTAGATGTTGCCAGCTGATGCAACCACACAAACCGCAATGTTTCCCACCTAACTGCAGCAACCTGGTTCCTTCCACAGTTGTGCAACCATTCGTCTCAGTTGTGTATTGGTGGTGCAGGAGAGTTGCCCCCTGCTGAATGGCTTTCATGGCCCTTCATTACCATCACCATAGGGCTGACAGAATTACTGCCGCGCTGACGTTTGCTCACCCCGGCCTTTCCTTTACTGTGTAGCTTTGCTTTCTTAGAGGAACTGAGGAACTCACTCGCCTCCTCACATCCTGTTCTTGATCTATTTTGAGTTTTCAGCTCCGATGAACTCAATTTAATATCATGAAATCTTTGACACTTTCAGGGCTCCATGGACTGGTTTCTTCACTCCGTGCAGTCCGTCTCCTCATGGACAGCCTGCTGAGAGGGCCCTGGAAAGGGGCCACTGCCGCCCAGTCAGCACAGACCTCTTTACGTCGGAGATGAAACTAGGTGTCTTCGCCCCTGTATGACTAATTATTAGCTTGAGGTCAAGTCCCAACAGTGCCGCCTACTAGTGCAACGAGAACCACAGTTAAAAACACTTCCTGAACAAGTCAGAAAACATTTGGTGCTTTTTAGATTTAAAATCAAACCAAAAATGATGATCAAATGATCTGGAGGCCACAACCTTTGATATCATGTGACCTTGTATGACTACTGCCCTCCATATACTACTGTGGATCTTCAACCAAGACTGTCCCCCAAACTCAGAGTTGGACATAAATGCCTTTAAAACCATTTGGATTCCCTTTCCTAATGTCCTCTGACCGATAGCCAGGAGTGCCACCTCAATCAGCCATCTTTCCACTGAGGCTACTGACGCCCTCTTGGTGAAGACCAAATGCATCTGCTACTCTTCCTCTTCTGGCTGCTGCCTCTGGCATGCACGCTGAAGGACGCCTCCTCACTCGAGTGCACCCCTCGCAGATTTGTAGCTTTTCACAGTGAGTTTTCACACAGCCTGTCGACACACGTGGGTGTTTAAGCCTCAGCCAGCTGGTTGGGAAACAGGTTTCATTGGTTTTTCTCCAACAGAGGACAACGCTAACCTGTTCCGCGAGGAGGGAGTGGCCAACTACACCACCATGCTCCTGAGAGAAGACCTGGACACGCTGCTGGTGGGGGCCCGAGAGGCAATATACGCTCTGGACCTCAAAGACATCTCCAAGAAACGTGCTTCAGTAAGGGCGCCACACATGCAGGCGGTTCCACCTCACAGCCAAACCACATAGTTGCTGTTATTCCGCTTTGGCTGAAAAAAAAAAGAACTTGTTTACGTGAACTGTCTTTGCATGAGAGAAAGGCTTCACTATTGTAGTGCTTTAAAACAGTAACGTAATCAATGGTGACAAATGTTTCTGTTCTTGGTAGGTAAAGTGGGAAGTGACACAACAGCAAATATCTGACTGTCAAAACAAAGGAAAAGATCCTGAGGTGGGTCCCTTAGCTTTGACAATAAAACTTTATTTCAAGTAGAAGTGGTCATCAGGTGATAAGATTGAGCATTTTTACAGATGGATTGTAAGAATTTCATCAGAATCCTCCACAAAATGGACGACAACAACAAGATGTATGTGTGTGGAACCAACGCGTTTGACCCTCAGTGTGATTACATGGTGAGACGATCAGAGTCAGGCTCTTCGCTCGAGTTCCTTTCTCATTGGTCTAAATGTGTGTGCAGTCCTACACTGAAGGTCAGCTGACTCTTGAGAGGAAGGTGGAGGACTGGCAGAGGAAAGTGTCCGTTTGATCCCTTTCAGAGACACACGTCACTGATGGCTGGTGAGTATCAGTTTAACAGATGAGTTGAGCTAAAGAACTTGAGTTGACTGAATAATGCAGCAGAGTCTGACATCTGGCAGGAAACGATCTATACTCAGCCACCTCCATGAACTTCCTTGGCTCTGAACCGATCCTACTGCGCAATCCACCTGTCCCCGTACGCACCGAGTTCAAGAACTCCTGGCTCAATGGTAAATGGCGCATGTACCAGCTGTTTAACAATCATTTCAGCTAGTAATATTCAGTGTACTTCTTGCAGAGCCCACCTTTGTGTCCATGACTCAGATCCCAGAGAGCCACATGAGTGCGTTGGGAGATGACGACAAGGTCTATCTGTTCTTCAGTGAGACGGCTGTGGAGTGCGACTGCTACCAAAAACTGGTGGTGTCCCGCGTGGCCCGTGTCTGCAAGGTTAGCGGGCGGGTCGTGCCGGAACAAGACTCAGCACCATTTTTCTGTTTGTTTCTGCTGCTTGATTGTACATTGACATTTTTACCTACCAACGTCCACAGGGGGACATGGGAGGGCAGAGGACTTTGCAGAAAAGATGGACATCCTTCATGAAGGCCAGGGTGGAGTGTCCAGTGCCCGGGGCCCGGCTGCCCTACGTGATCCAGGACGCCTACCGCTGGTGTGGCTCCCCCTGGCTCTGGAGCGACTGTCTGTTCTTTGCGGTCTTCAAGCCGCAGAGTACGTTTGTATTCATGCTCTTTGTGTTGGGGAGGAGTCTCTGTCTCTCCTGCTGGTCTTTGACATGGCACTTGGCTCACATTCCGTGTCTGTGTGTCTGTGTGTGTGTGTCAGAGAGACGTCGGACCTGTCTGCGGTGTGCGCCTATCGCGTGTCCGACATCAGCAGAGTGTTTGCTGAGGGAAAGTACAAAACTCCTGTGACCGTAGAAACCGCCTTCGTGAAGTGGGTGACGTACAGCGGAGACGTGCCCGTCCCCCGGCCCGGAGCTGTGAGTCTGAGCTCTCTTTAATGAACAGAGTGGGAATGTTGGCAAAGAATAAACTGAAAAGGCAACAGTTAATGTTTGACCAGTGACTCAGGGCCACTCTTTTTCCGGCCTGATTCGCTTCTCTTTTTCTCTTTCCTTCCCCCTTTTCTCCTACCAGTGTATAGACAACGAAGCCCGTAAAATTGGTATAAAAGACAGTCTGCAGCTGCCAGACCCCACCCTTCAGTTTATTAAGATGAGGCCGCTGATGGACCAGACTGTGCAGCCAGTGGGAGGGAAGCCTCTGCTGGTGAGGAAGGGAGCTTCCTTCACATGTATAGTGGTGGACCAGGTACAAGCTGCTGACGGAGAACAGCACCACGTGATGTTCATCGGAACAGGTGGGCGCTGGGCTGGTCACACTGGTCAGGTGCCCGAGTTCAGAAGGATCAAGTCTCTGTTTCTGTTTAACCAGAGGAGGGCACGCTGGTGAAGGCGGTCAACTACGATGGAGAGATGTTCATCATCGAGGAAGTGCAGGTTTTCCAACACCGAGAGGCCATCAAGATTCTGAAGATTTCTAACGTCACGGTAATCTCAGACTTTCTACTTGTCTGCCAAATTTATTTGAATGTCTTTTGTTTTGTGTTGAGTTTTTTGTTTGTTGAGTAAGATGCTTATGAAAGAGAAGTTAAATGCTGAATTTATCTCAAATCTTAATCCTGTCTCATTTACATCCATCGTATATGGTAATGCCTGCGTGTAGGGTCAGCTCTACGCAGGCTCTGACTCTGGGGCAACCCAGGTACCACGGGCCACCTGTGGGAGGTCCAGCTCCTGCATGGACTGTGTGTTATCCAGAGACCCCTACTGTGGCTGGGACGCGGTCGATGGAAAATGTTCCCTCCTGTCCAGTTCAAACAGGTAGGCCGCTGCCCAGAGAGGGAAGCAGGCTGGTTCCATCTCAACTCACCCTTTCTTTTCTTTTAGAACTGGAGAACTAATCCAAAGTGTGAGAGAAGGCGATGCCAAGCGCTGTCCACCTGCTGGTGAGTTAGCGCCTCTCATCCCCCTGAAGCGAACCATCTGGCCTGGAGGAAACCTGAATCTCTCCTGCTCTTCGCCCTCCCAACTGGCCGAAACTGTCTGGGAGCTGGACGGAAAAACACTGACTCCCACGGCTCGCGTTCAGAGTCTCAGAGACGGACTCCTCATCTTCCACGCTTCCGGGTCCGACGCTGGTCGGTACCGCTGCCTGTCGGTGGAGAAGTCAAAGGCTGGCCTGTTCACCACCACCGTGGCAGAGTACCAGGTGGGCCTGTCAGGTGGCAATCCTGGACTGGAGATCGCGATTGGCCTCCTCATAGCATGTCTTTTCAGCCTTACTTTGTGGAATTGTTACAAAGGACACATATCGCTACCCTGGAACTGCAGGAGGACCAAAGAACAGACGGAGGAACATGGGCGTCCAACACGCCACTGTGGCTGTAAAACTGTCCACTTCAGACAACCTGCTTCTGATGTCAACACCCATAATTTAGATACACCAGACAGCACTGAAATTTAGAATCTCTCATCTTCGTCGGTCGGTGCTGAACCAAAAATTTGCCTTTGTATACAATAATAGTGGAGTTTTCAGCTTGGTAGGATTCACTTTTGAACTCCTGAAAATAAGAAACATTTGACCCTCTGCTTTACTTTTTTGCATGCAAAACGTTTTATACTTTTGACGATTGCAAAATGTGTTTGAAATGTTTTATTCCATCCATTTTCACTTATCCGAGGTTGTGTAGTAGGAGCAGCAGCCTCAGTGGGAGGGGGGCTCCAGACTTTATTTTCCCAGGTATTCTTCCAGCTCTTTCAGCCTGATCCCTAGACGTTCCCAGGCCAGCCTCTACGTTTTAGTGAATAAAAATTTAAACTGAGCCATTTTCAGCCCTGGTTTTCTTTAATGTATAAGGCTGATCTGATTGTAAAGTTTTAGAATGAACTATGTCAACAGTCTCCTGCCTCAAGACTGGACTTGCTCAGAATGTAAAGATGTGGAACTACTCACTTCTACGAGGCAACTGTACTTCACAAAAGACACAAGAATTCAAAGTTAAGTTTAGAAAAAACATTTAATGTGAGTCTTAGGAAAAAGCTAAAAGGGGAACAGGTTTGACAGGATGAACTAACATGCCAATGTCTATCTTCTGTAGCGATACCTCTTGAAGTGGAACCACAGTTGGAAGATCCCGTTGGCAAACTGGCAGCGGAAGCCGTGTCGGTGTGAGTACTCCCACTCCCGGTTCACGATCTTAAAGGCAATGTCCTCGTACGGAGGGCCCGCGTGGAACCTCAGAATGCCAAAGTCCTTGTTTTCAGGACTGGGTTCCAGGAAGTACTGCGGTGTGGAACGCTTGTTAATCAAATCTGGGTAGAAAATGTTGAACTTGTAACCCTGGACAATCTTGGGCGGGGGGTTGTCGAAGTCGTAATGCGTCTGGTTGTACTTGTTCCACTCGAAGCCCGTGTGGACCCTGTTGAAGAAGCGCGGTTTCCTTGGACGGTATTTGTCCGCCCACAGGTACATCTTCCCCGTGACGGGAATCTCTACGCTGAACTGGGCCTCGTCATTGCCCATGCCCTCTCTGGCGCGGCGTACGAAGGCGTCCTCGGAGCTCTCAGTGGCATCACCTGTAACAGATAAAAGATTCATATTGTTGGGGGAGGAAAGGAGAGACATTTTGGAAGCCTCCTCACCCAGAATCCAATAGTCCTACCTGTGACTTGTAGCTGTCTACGTGCCAGCTGCAGCCTGTGAAGGTCCTCTTCCGGCGTGATGGTGTGCGATTCCAGGGGCAGCTCGGAGGACGTGAGCAGCGTGGGGCTGTACCGCCCGGAATCGTAGTCTGCCTGGCTCTGCTGGATTAGGTCCTCCTCCGTCAGCACTGCCTCTGCCGATTCGTCTTTGTCCTCCTCGTCTTTCTTTGCATCTGTTTCTTCACCCTCAGCTGTAGATGTGGAGGCTTGTGGCTGTTCTTCATCATCTCTGGTTAGCCTGCTCCTCTGTTCTGTGGAGGATGATGAAGATGGACCAGGCTCTTCTACCAATGTCGACCTAAACCTGATGGGAAAAAAGTCCTCAGATGATTCTTCCTGAACATAGACACAGACTGAGCTACTTTGTTCTCAGAATGAGTGCAAATCACTTACTCCTCTTCATCAAACCTCTCCTCTTTGATGATGGGGAACAAAGGTTCACTTTCCACTCCCTGTTCCTGTTTCAGCTTGAAGAGCTTCTGTCGCAGCACATCCTGGTGTCGCTCTCTCAGCCTGGGACAGAAACACTCAATGGTGCAACTGCATCTTGGCTCTCCTGGCTACTTTTTCCTTACAGGTAGTTTAAACGGGTTAAATCGCTAAAACCTTACCTCGCTCTGGCCATGTAGACCCTGACCTGCTGCAACAAGCTCTCCCAGTAACCGATGTCCAGGTTGGACCCTCCACCCCGAATCTTTGTCTCAATGTTTAGGTGCAACGCTTGCAACTGGCCATAGGTCTTTCCTTTGAAGACTGTCTGCACGTCTGTGCTCACGGCTGTGTTGATTCCCTCGCGCCGGTCACCTGAGCATCAAAGCCATCAACATGCAGCTTCTATCCAGAGTTACCGCCACAAGAATGTCAGTAAATTGGGAAAACTACCTGGTCCTTTTCCAGAAGCTTCCAGTTTCCTCAGTTTGCTGATCTCATCCTCCGTTATTGTCGTCATATCCCTCCAGAAGTCCACATTTTTGCCTTGTTCCAGCTCCATGTACACCTGTCAGGACCGACCGTGACTTACCACTACTTTTTTAATGAATTCTATATCAACTTTACATAGGTTTCAGCGAACTTAAAAGAAAGAAAAGGAAAGATGACCAACTTTAATGTCCTCCAGCAGGTCTTCCATATCTGTAACCGTTAGTCCATTGAGGAATGTGTAGGGCTCGTGCATCTCCACAGCCAGATCGTCATCTTCTGCACTGATATACTTTGCAAGCAGGTCGATGGGCTTGGCGCGGCCATCACGGATTCTGATCTTAGATCTGCAGACAGAGGGCAAATACTGGTGTATAATAAATAGAGAGTAAGGAGGCTTCACCGGACACAGACGGATTCAACAAAACTACAACAGAAGTTAGAATGAAAAAGGGAGAACAGGTGCATATTCACCTGAGCTTTGCCTGATGCAAATGGAAATTGTCTTCTTGTTCAGCCCAGGTTTTAAAATGTTCCGCCTCCCTTTTCCCTCTGCAGCATCTCGAGCTCTGTCTCTCTCATGGCCTTCTCTCGCTCCCTCTCTAGACGCAGCTGTTTCACCTGTACGTGTAAAGATTCTAGAGTTAATTTAAAAACACTGTAACATCAGATTATTGATAAATTCTACGCCTGCCTTCTGCAGCTCTCGGCGGTTCTCCTCTTGAATTTGTTTGTTTCTTTCTTTAAGCTCTTTTTCTCCAAGATGGCCAATGCCTTTCTTATCTAGTGCCTAAAAAAATAAAATCAAACATTTTAGTGAAAAAGCTGCTATTCATCAGTGGAGAAATATTTCAACATTTATATGATATAATTATAAGCGCTGAATGTATAATCACCTTCTTCCACTTGAATGTGCCCAATAAATTGTTATCTCCAAAGGGGTTGTCTGCATTGGTGTACCCCATGTATTCTTCGCTCCATCCCATCTTTTCTCTTCTTTTTTTCTCTTTTGCTTCCTTCTTTGCCAGTCTCCTGGCCCTCTTCTCCTCCGGTGTCTCCAGGGCTTTCATCATCTCCTTCTGTTTTTTCTTTTCCTCTTTTTCTTTTACTGCATTGACCACATTATCCGACCCTGAGCTGCAGGAGGAATCGGATGAACTAGAGCGTCGCCTCCCTCTCTCTCTACCTCGCACACTTTTCCCTTCCTCCCTTCTCATTTACTCATCTTCCTTTGCTCTCGGCTTTTGTCCCCCTCTCTCTCTAACGCCCTGTCTCGTTCCCTTCTCTGTCTGTCCCTCGCTGGACTTCTGCTGTCGGGACTTCTCTCTCTCCTTCGTTCCCCATCATTACTTGAATAATTGGAGCAACAAATGTTGTCCGGAGACCTTCTTTTATCCCCCTCTTTGGATTTTTGCCCTCTGCCGCCCTTTTCCAATTTCTTCTTCATCGCTCTGGGATCATCTGAATCAGAACTGAAAAAGATAAGTTATAAAAAATTGTTACTTTTAATGAAATAACCAGCCCAAATGCATGTTCAAGGATTTGCTTTCATATGCAGATTAAACACCTGATTTATATGTACTTTTTTTCAAACATTTAACCCCTTAATAGACAGGTAAACTCAGTCTATATACCATACGGGATACGTTTCTGTTTACATGTAATCTACACTGAATTGTTAATAAATTCTCTGGCTACGATCTCATTTCCTGGCCCCGTAAGGAACATATATCCGAATTTTTTTAACCATGTTGATAACAGAAAGGCAAATAAACGCCAGCTGTATAGTGCCTTAGATATGCATGAATGCTCCTCCTAGTTAACTTTTCTTGCTGAAGAGTTCCTTCTGCGCATCCATCCTTATCAGCATCTAGGTAAGAGCAGGATGTGCGTTT